>BGZK01000399.1:0-435371 GCA_005406025.1 Eumeta japonica
ATAAATAACATAAAACAATATCAATGACCCTAGTAAATGCTCTCCGGCCAGCCACTATCGCGAGCGCCATACCGGACGCCGCTGCACCGTGCACTGTGTCTCGTGTACGTGACAAATTCCAATTCTGACCTGCGCTCGGGCTATGCATGTATTATCTTTAAATAATTTATCTAGTCACTTATCTACAAATGATATTTGATATTTTCAAGTTGTAAAGGTCGCTGAGGGTATTATTACACAAGTATCTGATTTTCCACATGTTCAGCTCATCTCTAAACAAACCACGCAAACTAAGGCCAATTTAGCGCAAACGATATATAGCACATAATATTCTCTCTATTCAACTAGCAGTTTGTTACTGTCAGGGTCATGTTCCACTATAAAGTTTCAAAGCTGCAACAACGTCAGCTCTGCAAACTCCCCAACAATAAATATCGTTTGCATATTCAATGGTAGTATTATTATAAAGTTCAATGTTAATTGTATACAATCTTAGCTTAAAAAACGTCAATATCTTAAACGTAACACTTGTAACAAAATACTTAAAATTCCTTAAAAGGTCGACAACCGCACGCAGTGCGAATTAGCTAGGGAGACGCAAAAACACACGATCACTGAGGTGCGACTGGTCGCACTTCGTGAACACGCTTAGGGGAAGGGCGGGAGCATGACACAATCTTCATCAAGGTCGCAAAGTTGGAACATCTTACAATTTCACAACATATTCTAAGCTATTTTTCTCAGAAACAGCTACTTCATGACTATGGTTTCTTTGGCAAAGTTGTTTTATAAAAGGAGATTATGAATATTTGCAGAAATATGCAATATCTATTTCATATTGTATGAGTTCGATAATATTATATTAGCAATGATATGGAGAAATGTGCAAGTCTCAATGACTGTAGAGTAATACCTATTTGTCTGTTACATAATGTTTCTTTGCAGACTTATTATCTTTTATCAGTTTTAGTAAATTTGTTTTAGCGTGTACATTGCATCAACACCATTTCTTAGCAGCCATGCTACCATATCAAACTGTTAGACTGAGTAGGCACTTACCCACCTGTTCGGAATGATAAAGCACATTATCCATAAAAATCACTGACAGTTCTGCAATGTTGGGAAGCAATGTTTGTTAAAACCATTTTGTAAACGATCCCTCAGTTCATTTCTTCATGATAATTGAAAGTGCTCTTTGACTCAAAAGCCAGCAATGCATTCTACACAAAACCAGATCTTTTTATAATGTGAGCTTCTTTTACCCACAGGGATATTTGATGTAGATGCCTGGATATCATTAGTCCATGTTCTCAATAGGGTATGGTTTGCATTTAACCATATCTTTTAAATAAACACAATGTTTTCCTAATTCGTTCTTTTTCTTTTTCTTGAGAAAATCAGGTTTTTGTACTAAAATATTAATACTTGAAATAATAGTTTTGCCACTATCGAAGATGCCAATTTCTTTTAAAGACACCAAAACCTTTCTCTATTCAAATATTTCTTTCTTGAATAATATCCATAAATATGATTACAAATAATGCCTCGAACAAAGCTACTAATATCAACAACTGGTTTCATTCATTTTTTTTTTTATATTATTAATACATTATCTAATATACCAGATGGACTGTACTTTTCCTTATTAACTTGGGCAACAGTTTTCTTATTGATCCCAAACGGTTGAGCAACATAATCTTGTACCTGTGTGACAGATAAAAGCGGTCCACCATTCCAAGCTCTCAGCACTGGCTATTTGGAGTCTGTCCATGTTTTGATATTTTATATGAAAAACTCTTTTCAACTGCAGAGTAGATTCGTAAGTCCAGTTTAGTGTGCCAAGGTCCCATTAGAAGCAGTATAAGCAGTAACAGTAAACAATAGGAATAGTCGAGCTAAAAACATAAAACAACAGCGAGACAAACAGGAATGAACATAGTTTAGTAAGCGCACACTCGACAGCAGATGACTGAGTACTGCATACTGATTGACAAACAATACAAAACCAAATGGTGAACCAACACAAGTATAAGTTGTCTAAGCTGGGGTCACATAAAAAGTGGTCTGGCTAGTCAATGACTGTTATTAATAATTCATTTACAAATTTCTACGATCTACAATATTATGTTTATTTAGGTAGTTAAGTATTAAAACTTTATTTAATTGTATTAGTTACTGTTAGTATTTAAAATGCTACATCACTATTTTTAAGACGAAATTACTATAGTACATAACAGTTTAGTGAAGTTTTGTTTTCGTTTCATATACAAAGTATGCATTTTATTCTTTACATGCAGAATAAATAAAAACATATATTTTGTTATTACTATCAAGTCAAAGACAATAAAATATACATGTTATTTAAGCTCAAGCTAAATAATTATTTGTTTACAAATTAATATATTTAATAGGATGTTACGTTACATTTTATAGAAGCTGTGAACTTTTAATCAACCTTTTACAAATCAGAGTAATGTAAACAACTCACAAACCGCCTAAAGCTAGCCACCGAGTAATCATAATGGTTGAATATTGATATAGCTGATTATATAGAATTTCTGAATCCATAAATTGTGTGGAAATATAGGTTTTTGAATAAAAAATCACTGGGTAGTATTTTTCTACATAACATGACAATCAAACTTGAAATGTATGAATTGTGCTATGGTTTGCTTCTGAGACATGATCTTGAAATAAATAAAAAATTGTTCTGTGAAGTAAATAATAATTATCACTTACTTCATAATAATAATCATTTACTTCATAGAACAAGTGTTTATGTATACAGTATTTTTTATTTGAAATTCCACAGGATATTAAAAAATAGGATAGTCAACTTTTAATCTGAAAAAGATTACATGGGAAATTGATATATAATTGAGATTGTATGTTTTTATTGTATATATAAATAAACCTGCTGTTTCCGGCTTCGCCCAAGTGGCAAAACCTGCTTGTTATAGAGAAAATAGAAAATTGTTACATTGTGTTTTAGACCTCGACTGGGACCAGCACTTCAAAGAGTTCTAGCAATTGGTATACTGTGGGGAATACTGGCATCTATTGAAGCATGGCTTAGGTTACATTACAAAAAAGGTGACTCAAATAGAGATTTGTTATTATCAGAAGCACCACTTTCATTACTGGATAGTGCCATTTGCTGGTGGGTTTTTGTGTCTTTGGCACATACCATGAGGACTCTACAATTGAGAAGGTAAGTCAAATATAATAATGAAAGACAGCCGTTTGGTGTGGAAATTAAAAAAATAAAAGATTTTTTCAAAGGTGTATAATTAAATAAATATTCCTCAGGTAGTATTTGATCAAAACGCAATTATTTTATAATCAATTTACAGAATATCTAAGAAACTTACTACTGCAATTTGTCAAAGCTGTCAGTTTCTTAACTGAAAAAAATTATATTTGGCTTTTTATTATAGTAAATATGAAAGTAAATATTTAGAATTTTGTTTACTTCACAAAATGAAACAATATTTCAAAAATGAAAATAATTGTTTTAAGACTAGTTATTTCTAGGTTTGGAAAATAAAATATTGCACAAGTTTACATTTTCACATATATGATTTGAAAAACATACATAATAAATTTTTGCAAGCTCCTTAAATGTTGATAAGAAAAAATGAGTAAAAATGGAGTCACCCCACTTTATATATTTTCAGAAGTATGATTTTAAAAAATGCTTCAAAAATGGGGTAAAAGTTTTCATATCATAATTATTTTTAGGGGCATATTTTATCAAATAGCAAAATTAAAAGCATGTCTTAAATCAATCTTAAATAGAAAAACTAACAACTGAGTAAATAATTAATATAAGATATAATGAAGTGCATCTCATAGTTAATACAATGAACTATGTTTCTATGTATATTATTTATTTGATTGCTAGCAAGTACAGGTTTTGTAAGTTCATGATAGAGGTGCAGAAAAAGTGTTTTTACCAATATCTATATATTTTGACATATTCATATTATAGTTTTAAAAATGAAAGTATATTAGCTCTGTCCTAAAAGAATTAATGTTAAAAATTACAATAAAATTAGGATGTTTGTTTGTATAGCATTATTTTTCATATTCGTATAATCTGACAGGATGAAGTTATCTAAACGTTTGGAAGTCATATTAGTCAACACACTAATATTAGTTATGTGATATTGAAACTAAACTTAAATTATACAAACTGTGTAAACATGAGCTATCAAAATTGTATTTATAACTGTTAGAGTATATTTACTTGCATTTCAGAATAAAGTCCATTTTCTGTGCATTTCAGAATAAAGTCCATTTTCTGTATATCATAGATTACTTTTGGAGTATTTGTGATGTTTGACTTTGATAGAGGAATAACTCTTAATGTGTCATATTAATGTTACTCAATTATGTTATAACTTAATAACTAATGTAATCCATGATCGTAGTCATTTCAGCACATAAATTCATATCCAGATCTGTACTAATCGAGAACTTTTAAAATTATTTTTACTCATTGTCATTGGTTTGACATTATAATTCATATTGTAATTTATAAGAATCTGATGTAATATTTTTATAGTGCCTTATCCATGTTAACAAAAAAAAAATTAAAGTAATTCTATGTTTAGTGAGATAAAGTCTTTGCTGGCAGGTTAAGCGCGGAAAAGGTTTTATATTCATTTCAAAGTTGCATAACATTTACTTAACAATAATAATCAATTCACTATTTTATTGCCTGGTTTTGGATGCCCATATTGTTCTCTGGTGTTTTCATTGTACATTGTAATTATAGTGCAGAAATAGTAAATTTAATAAGTTTGAAAATAAGGCAATTTTCATACTCTTGTAGGTATAATCCCATGCAAACTTTTTTAGTGTTTGTGAATTGGAACATAAGGCACGTCACAAGCTCTAATTGAAAGAAGCCGCGACACATTGTAATTACCTGGAGTGCGCTATCTAATACTTTATGACTGACTACACTTACAAAAGGTCTTACATGTAACTATTTTCACAAACACCAAAAAGGTTACATGACACTACAATATTATTACATTGTATTTTATGTTTATGGTAAGTATGAATAATGTGATATTTTGTCTCCTATTTTTTCAGAAACACAGTTAAATTGTCACTGTACAAACATTTCACAAATACACTAATATTTGCTGTGATATTTTCTGTAATATTTATGTTGTATTCGATTAGGACATTCAGAGTGCGCTTATGTATAACGGTAAATATTTTTATTAATCTTTTGTTAGAGATATGCATGAAACCAACTATTTGTTATATGTGATATTACAATGTCTTTGTAGAATTGGAGAGAAGTGTGGGTAGATGAAGCTTACTGGCACATTCTCTTTGCTTGCATATTAATTGTGGTCATGATTTTATGGAGACCAACGAATAACAATCAAAGATATGCTTTCACGCCTCTCCTTGATAATGCAGAAGATGACGATGGTAAGATACTATTCACTTATTATTTATCAGCAGGTGATTACAACTTCTGCATAATGTATATAAATTCATCACACGTAATATTCCTTTGCATGTTTGTTAAACATCATGACATATTATCTTATTTAATTAAGACACATATAAATATTTTTGTAGACCTGTTGTTACAGTAGCCTATCATTTGTACAATCACACATTCTAACTGAAGATCCATTTTTGTCATGATTAGTCAAACCTTTTTTAAGTTATAGAAAGACATACAAACAAAAAATAGTCTTGTGTACAATCACATATTCTTACTGTATACAAAGTTTTAGTAAGATTGGTAAAACATTTTTTAAGTTATAAAAGATCATACAGACAGGCAACCAGACACACAATAGTTTATAATTTGTGCAAACACATGTTCTTACTGTATACTAATTTTCATCTTGATTGGTTAAACCCTTCTTAAGTTGGAAGTAGACATAAGGACAGACGGACAGACAGTAGCTTATGTGCGTAATCACATTTTTTTACTGTACACCAATTTTCATTATAATCGGTAAAGCCATTCTTGAGTTAAAAGGACATCAGAGACAAGTCATAAATTTTATAATTCATATAATTGGGGTCAGTCAGTCATAAAACGAACATCTATCACAAAATTATACAAAAAAAATTGAATGTATAGACAGGCGCTACAGATTTATATAGTAATATAAATTATTGATATATGTTTAGTTTTTTTGTTCTGTTTAAGAATTTGCTATAGTGAAATTGCAATTGTTCTTAGTCAAAAGAAAAAAATATCAATTTAGGTCACATCCAATCCAATGATATTAGACCTGACAAATTCAGACTAGTGAATAGTGCAAACGGTTCTTCCTCTATTTCAGTTCTTTTTTTACTTAAGCGTAATTAAAGCCGCGTGAGAACAAATTGGCAATAATTAATAATTTTGGGAAACATTCTTTCTGCTTTCAAGCATAGACAAGTAAAAATATAATAAATTCAATAAACAAATATTGCTGATTTAATCGCCATTCAGATTGCCCTATGCCCAGTAAATATGTATGCCCCCAACCTCTTCAGTGCTTTTGTAATATTTGAATAGTATTATGTTGTAAATGTTTTGAACCTTTTTACACATTTATTTAAGAAAATTAATTTATTACTACATTTACTGAAACACAGAGTAAAAGATAAAGTTAATTATTTAACATATACATTAATTATTTAACAAAACGTCAATGACTAGATTATACTAAATATAGTTTTTTAAAGTAAATTAAATTTCTCTGGGATATTTTTATTTAACTGTAATATAGTGACCAAAAACGAGATAAATTATATTAGGAGTAATGAAAGAAAAATTTACACTCTAATGGCAATTTATAAGATAACATTTTTACCATTATAAAACATGTTATCAAAAATCGGATTTATATATCTTTCATGTCATATTAAAATCACAGAAGAAGTTGAGCAATTCGTGAACGACGCGTATGGAGTGAAAATACGTGGTAGTGGAGGTGGAGGAGGTGACAACATGGAGACAGGCAGCGGTGGTGGCGCTGAGCCATCTTCACTGGACGCTGATCTGCGTTGGGTCGAAGAAAATATCCCCGCCAGCACGTTGCCGCTCCTCGATTCCGATGAAGAAATAATCAATACGAAATTTGAAGTATCTAAGATGCAGTAGATTATCGAATAAGAAATGTATTTTTGTATCTCTGTACTTCTTAAATCATCTGCAGATGATTAAACATAGATTGTATTTAATATATTAAATAAGTTTAAATGTCTTTACTGAATTCTTTTTCTTGAATATCTAAAAGTCATGTTTATACTGTAAATACAAGTGACTAAAATTTTTTAAGAATTTCAAAATATGTATGTGAGTCTATTAAAATAAATATCATTTAATTAAAGTTAGCAATGCTTTAATATGATCTAGAAACTTTAGATTGACATTAACTTTTTAGTATCTCTTATGACACTAAAATTTGCCATAATCAATGAAAGTAATTGTATGTAATGTAATATAATGCTTTTAAATGATGCTAGTTTTTAATGCATTGACAAAAAATATATTATTTGATGCATATCCTACACAATTTTATTAAGGTATATTCATCTTTAGAAAATTCCCAGAGTATACTGCATCAGCTTGGAGTTTAGTCTTAAAAGACCATCTTACTACATTTTTTGTATCAGATTCCTATCTAGATTACATTCTTTTCTCTGACGTTCAGGCAGGTTTTAATGAGCATTGTCACTAATGTAGTGATAATGTAATAAACCAATTGTTTAACTACACCTAAAGGGTAATAATGGTTTAATTTTGACATACTCTGTGGCTAGGCCCAAGAAAATTCCTACCTACCAATAAAGACATGGCAAAATTAAATAGATGCAGAAAGTAACCGATCATTGTTGATACAAAAAACCGGCCAAGTGCATATCGGGACACACGCAGTGTAGGGTTCCATAATTGCAAGTCACAATATGTGGACTTGAAAGGTTTTTTTATTTGATACTAGAAACCTATTGAGTTCACAGTTTAAAAAAGTGCTAATAATGACTGAAAACTGGCCAAGAATATGTCAGACCATACTTAGTGTAGGATTCCGAAGCCATTATTACAAAGAAATGCATTATACATGAAAAAAATATGTTACACTTTTTCAATGTTTCCCGCACAGAATAGTTACAAACTTAGTCGCCTATACTTCGAAAAACAAATAGGTATATCAAGTATTACTATTATACTAGTATAAACTAAAGTGCATCAACAAAAGAGATCTTCATTGCACTTACATTCTTTGATAAGTGCAGTTTTTCAGCAATCACTCAAAAATTATGTATCTGATCATATTCCAAATTATTTTCCTTGAAAGTATTTATTATTGTCTAAGTAATTTTTCTTTTCATATATTTTGGACATAGTTTAGAAAATTAAGGGGGTAGGGGCATAATTGCGGAACTATTATTTCCGAAACTACATAATCAGAAAAATTGCTTAGTTTTTAAGAGAACTGTCCAAATATGTACTGCAAGTTGATGTTTTCTTTTTCCGCTTCCGTACATGTATGGACTACCTTTGTTATTACTAGACAACGCATCACTATAAATTTTATCAATATACCTCTTATAGTTTTTGAATAAAATGCCTGTAACATATGGACGGACATGACAAACCTACAAAGGTTCTGTTTTTGCCATTTTGGCTTGGAACCCTAAAAATGGGTCCACATGGACAGGTGTTTAAGGATGTTAGGATTTTATATTTCCATAATTTTATATGGTTATACTTACATTTACTACCTGTTTTACACAACCAACATCTCTAAATAATTTTCAAGGAATTAGAGCTACCAAATGTATCGCTCTCGCTCCTTTCCATTTAGTGTAACTTAATGAGTCAAACGTAATAGCGCCGTATTCAATCTACTTATGTAAAAATAAGTGTATTTTAGACACTAGTTTACATAAAAACTTAAGCATATAAAACTATACTACTAGCAAAAACAAGCTGAAAATATGAATTACACATGTCATTATATAGAAAAGACTATGGGTCATGCAGAAATACCTCACGTGTGGTCCTCAGCGAACAAGACTGGAGTCTTGGTATGGCGCGCTCTGAATGATACCGACGACACGCGCAGTGAACTTCGCCTGATCAAATGTGGTAAAATGTGAAAATATTGAAACAAGTATCAATGCAAGATTTCGTTTTGCCAAGTCAAATTCTATGTATTTTGTTTTCAAGGTTCTTAATAATGCTCGCTTCTAATTAAAATATATCTACTAACTCTGCTTTCGAAATTTGTCTTTTTGCAAGTATTTACTGTCTTATTCACGTGTTGTTCCTATATAAGTATCTAAATATAACTACGATAATATACTGAAATATATTTTATCTAATAAGATAATCTGTTTAGAGCATATGTGGGCAACAGCCGGCCCGCGAGAGATTTAGAAAAATTTCATGTCTAATATCTATCGCTAAAAATTATGGAACACTACTTTAAAATGCACCTAACTTTTGAACGGCGGCCCGCGAACGTATTTGCACACTAAAGTTTGGCCCACATGTCAAAGGTTGCCCATACCTGGTTTAGAGAATCGTAAACCCACTATTCCAAGAGAAGGCACCAAAAAAAACCTTTAAACCCAAAAACAATATATATTCAGAATTCAACAGATACTTACCTGGAGAAAATTATTGTATCTATTTTTGAGGATTCATTCTAATAATTAAATACACAGATCAGCACTGTAACACAAATTATCATTATGAAGCATGGTTTTATTAGTGGTGCATTATAACTGATACCAACTAGGCACTAACAGCAGCATCTTAAATGTTTTAAATGGTGTTTCTATATATGTATTTCAATAACAAGAAAACCATCAAAAGTATTATGTTATTGAATATTGTAAACCAGATAGTCATAGCAATTATAGAAACATTGAGACATAATCAAAAGTTTAAAGTAAATTTTTGGACTCCCCTATATCACAAACACAAAGTAATTTAATGTTTACACTATCCCATAACAGATACGGTCTTTAGAATTTCATAAAAACAGAAAATCTTTGAACCATTACTAGTATAATATTAATAGTAAAAATTGTTCTACAAAACATACTTCATAAATATCAATATTATCATAGAACACTGTACTTAAACCGATAGCTCTTTAAGAACAAAAATAACAAATATTCCAAGTTTAATAGATATCTAAGGAAAATAATGAATGATTCCTGCAATATAATACTCAGATAAATATTACAACAAATAACGAGAAGCAAGAGAGGTATGCAAAGATTGTACCATGTGGTCTTCTAGATGTTAGCCTTTTAAGAAACACACATGAGTCTATGTATAAAAACAAATAAAAAATATTAACAAGTTTATACAACTGAACATAATGAAGCATAGCTTCTCAATAATGGCAGGTGTTTCAATTGGGTAATTTGAAGTATGACCATCTTGTAAATTCTGCTTCTACATATATGCATTGATGCAAAAAGCATAGATATATGTGTACAACAGTTGCACATTGTAGGATATGTGAAAAACCCACAGTTCTTAACTGAATAAAAAGGACTATTTGATATGAGGCATTTTACTTATCAATATCTGGTAGTCTGTGCTTTGTGTTAAATAATTACATGAATTTTAAAACTTACGCTTTGAATGTTTCGTGTGTGGGACAAGCGCTCTTACCATTGAAATTGCCTCCTGGTTTTTAAAAATTATTTATCATAATAAATTTAATAATATTAAAATTTTGATATTACAAAAAAATATAAAATAAATTTTTGCATATGTCTATTATATACATTGTTATTTATAGCAAAAAAAAAAAAGAAATATAACAAATAAGTACATAACTAATGTTATGGTTATACTCTAGTGTTTTGCTTACTTTCTAAATGCTCATATCATATACAACATGCCTTTTTTGTAAATCATAAGAAAATACTAGAATCAATAGTACAATCTATAGTGATACTTCTTGGAATATAATAAGAAAATAAAAATAACATTCATATTACAAAAGTATAAAATTTCATTAACATTTCAAAGATAAATAACACCACACCGTACTGACGCTTTTCATAGATATGTCAGTATTTTATCCTTACCAGAAATCTCTGCTCAACTGAGGATAAGATATGAAAAATTTACTCTCATTACAAAATGTAAACGTAAAATCTTAGTGATATTATGACTAGTCCAAATTAAATTTTATATTAGATTTATATTAGACTGCCTGATTGGCACAATGATAATGACCCTACTCGCTGAGCTAGGGGCGTGGGTTCGATTCCTGCACAAAACAAACATATATTTGATTAAAAATTAATGTTTGTCTTGAGTCTGGGTGTTTTTATGTATTGCGTGTATATATTTACAACAAAAAAAGTATATATGTATTATATCAACTATGTGGTACCCATAATACAAGTCTCGTTGCTTAATTTGGGACTAGATGGTGCAGTGTATATATATCCGAAGATATATTATTATTATAATTGACTTATCCCAACTTGCATACACAAAAAACATGTTGTATAATAATACTGTCAGTGCAAAATGTCTTAAAAATAATTGATCTTTTATTTCAGACTATAGCATGTGCCACTGGAAAATTAAAATTAACAATGTCCTTTTTATTATAGAGTCCTAATAAACAATTATTTTCACATTTTACTCATGTTCAAGAGTATAGCTAGGTTTTGGTATAGGGGCGTTTAGGACATAAGACAATTCGAACTCCCATAACTCACCGCTGGCCATGCCCTTTATAATTATCAACATTTCCTGTATAATTACCATTATTGTTTGTGGTAAAAATTATAACCAAAAATAAGATATTGCCAACTTAAACTGCCAATTTGTTTAAGTCCCACATGAAAAACAACAAATGAGACAATTTTATCAATATAATCAATGCATAGTTATCAATAAATTTCAGTAAACAATTACATATAAATGTACTAAATGTTTCTTTTCTTTTTTTTATCTAGACCACATTCTATAAATACATTTTCTTGCAGTGTCTTTTACAATTTTTTTTCATCTTCACATGACACATACTAATTTCAAATATACAATAATACCCTGACTTATGCTACCTCGACATACGTGAATTCGGAGTTACATGATTTTTCACTTTTCTTGTCTATTCGTCTTTTGTGTGAACGCCACGCAGTCATGATCAAGCGGCATTTGTTTTGACTCCCGCTATATGGCGGCTTCCGGGCCGTCTTGAAGAAGATGCCTAAAAACTTTTTCGCTTGTGAAGAAACCTTTCTAGTTTTAAGGCTGCCATCGATTGACCGGCTGCAGCTGGTAATTTCGCTTAATACTCATGCAGTCAAATCTAAAGCTGGTTTGCCCATGATTTGGTATTATCGATTGAGGTATTGGTCGATCATACTGACGCGAACATTATTGCCAGCAAACGCCTTCAACCGCGTCATCCCACCAACAAATCCGCATTGCCATCATGAAAGTTGCATTTTTGCCACCAAATACAACCAGCTTGCTTCAACTGATGACACAAAACAACGAGCACTCAATTAGTTACATATTTATTTCCTAAATTGTTGTTTTATTTAGTCTCCAGTCCCAATTTAAACATACTTTGTATGTTTTTATATGCAAAATTGTACCCCAACTTAATCAAATTCAACTTACATGGATGGCGTTCGGTCCCACCTATCGCGTTAGTTCGGGGTATTACTGTACTGACCTTAAGTTTCTGAAAGTTCTATTTCCTCTAATTAATTCTATGCTTCATGCTTATCCATATTTTTCATGCAATATCAGAATTTAATCTGTTAAGATTATCGACTGAGCTAATATTCTTAATGAAATTATTCATGATACTTGTCTTTTAAAAACATGATTCGCTTTTATTCTTATTTTATTTACATAAAAAGCAATGATTCCACTAACATAATGGTATTATTGTTGTTCAAAGATGCTCATACATATGTATAAAGTACATTTAACGATTTTTTTTCCCATAATTATTCTTCAAGGAATTTTTCTCTTGTTTTTATTTATTCTTTGAACTTCTTAATATTATTGCTAATTTTTCCTTAAGAAGAAATATGTAATCAATCATATTCATATTATTAAAAAGTTGTTAAAAACAGAGACTTTTAATGCATTCAGTCCTCAAAAGTCAGCAGTATTATTTAACATTGAGAATATATATAAATTAACATCCCGAGCAAAGCTGAATAGCTTGTCCTTCGACAATGAATTTTATTGTCCAATATAAAGTTTCCAAGTTATTGTTTATTTTTTTAAAGTGACAATACAACACAAAAAGTTACAATTTTAAAAGAACATAGTTCCCAAACAGAATCCTATGATGCCAGGAATAAAAGAATTCTATAGTATATAGTATAAATATTAATGCTGTGGGTTTCTTATTTTTATTCTATCTTAAGCAAAACTTGTATTAGACCACTGATCATTGAGAATTTAATAAAATAAAAGGACAAAATCTCAAAGCAGATCCTTTTTGTCCTGATAGTTGGCTATTCCAATAGCTTCAGATTTTGATTTCGTTAGAAGCAAATTGGGAAGTATAATAAGCTTGAGATAGATGTATATCAACTGTATTGCGCTCCAACTGTGCTCTGCACATGATCCAATGGAGACTATATGCATTTTATTTGAAACTCGTAAATTTTGCATAAACCAAAAATTGTGTTTTAGTATAGAAAAATATTATTGCATATAAAGCTTTTTATAACATTAAACATATAATTCTACTTTAAAATGTTTGTACAAAAGGTTTCATAAAACAATAAATTATCTATTAAGAATTATTGAGTAATTATAGATACTGGCTTAGAATTACAAAGTGTAAAACATATAAATGATAGTCCTATCTAAATTTAATTACTAATTATGTTGAACATTGCATTTTTAAATCCATTTTAGACTAATCAGTAACCCACTGTTCAACAGCAACACTTATGGTGATCTATCATATCACTATAGTTTAGCACAGCTTAGTTTGTTATCAATTATAAAAGTCCTTGTTATGTTTATATCACAAACATTAAAATTGTTTGCCCAACCAAGTTAAGTGTTTTCCGCACTGCAATTTCACAATCAACTCATCAGATTGTAAAAGAAACGTAAATGAATTATAAAGAAGTAACATCATGTTCCGACTCCTCTGCTGAAAGATTGCGTGCAGAAGGTGAAAGTGCATTTAATTGTGAGAATACTTCTTTTTCACCAAGAGCAAGAGGGTCAGGCTGTGCAGGTGGTTCTGGAGCACACACCATAACAGGTGAAACAGGACGAGCTGTTATACTACCACTTCCAGCTTCTTGCTCTTCCAAAAAACGATCCATGTAATCAGTGTGACCAGGATGAAGTGTATATTTTTTCTTTTCTAAGCGTGCTTTATTTGCAAAAATATCGTGACGTTCAGTTTTTTTCCATATATAATAGAATTGAACTAATTCTCCTACAGAACGTGTTTTTACTTTATTCTGTCTTATCAAATGGAAATCTTTTCCATGTGCCTTAAGACCATTTTCGAAATTTCGGCACTCTTCTTCTGACCACAAGCTTGCATGAGCAGGTGCAGCTGCAGAAATACGGCGACGTCGAAGTGCTTCTTCAACATTATGCCCACATTGTTGTAAAAGGAACAGCGCTTGTTCATCATCACGAAGTTGTTTGCCTCGTGGCACAGCATTTATTCCAGTAGTAGAGTTCATAGCACAAATGGCTAGCATGTAGTCTTCAATTACCTTCTCGTCTAATATTGTTGGATTCCAAAGTAGTTTATCTTCATTTTCATAAGGTAATGCATCATCATAACTACAGAGTCCTTCTGGTATACCAGCTTGATAATCACTACCAACCATTATAGTCTTTTTCCAATCATCTTCATCTGGACTATAATCATAATCATCATCCTCTTCTGAAGGCGGACGAGAGCCTGACCTCAAACATCTAGTTGGCTCATTTGTTGGAGGTTCTGTATAAAATTGTTGTAATGCTGATACTTCAGGTTTATCATTCTCTTCATTAATAACATTTTCTGTTTGTTCAGCCATTGGTTTTTCTAAACTTCTATCATAACCATATAAAGCAAGTAACTCGTCTAAGGGCATATCTCCTTCACGTTGTAAGCTGTTTAATTCGGCTTTCGGATCCTGTTGCTCGCCAGCCGCTAATGCTTCCTCTTCATCTAAAGTTCTTTCATCATCAAAATCATTTACCATCATATCAACAGTAGGTTCAAAGAGAGATTTATCGCTAGCCAAGTCCATACTGGCATCGTGTTCGATTACAGCCGCCGCCACAAGCGTACAATCTGACATGGCTCGTATCTCACGGTATATTAAGATTTTTTATAGCATAACTGTATCTTGAAAACACAAAGTTAAATAATAATACATTTAACTAAACACTGAGACAAAAAAAATACACAAATTATTGAAACGCATAGTCGAGTGAAAACAAAAATATTTTGACGCAAGTATTACTTTTTACGTGATGGATTTTGAAACACGTCAATGACTATTCAGATAATATTTGTACAAATATTGGCGGAAAATTTGCCTAAGACTTATTCATTTGCAATATTTGTTTATATCAAAAATGTTATTGATAAAATAGAGCAAGTTAATATAATCAGTGTGTATTCGGTTATTTGTAAAATCAATAGAAATTGAATTAAAAAAAACTAACAAATCGCTAGATTTTCAATCCAAAAATCAAACTGACAAAACCCGTCTCAAATCTATTATGAAGAAAATCGTTTTTTTATAGTTATTTTAACAAACATTAAATCAAACCATCACTTCATGTTTCAAAGAAAATGTTTAAAATTACCTATTATTCTGTCAGTTTAGAACATTGTTACGACATTGGTGGCAACAGTCGATAGAAGTCTCCAACCCTATTGAAACAGCATGTTACTTTCAAATTCTAGCCTCTAAATTTGAAATGAAAAACCTATTTAAATATGGACCCATTTAAATATGGATCCATTTAAACATATTCTAAAAACTACTAAATGGATGTTTTTGGAGTCGACTTTAATTAAAGAAAAATCAGATATAGTTGTGTCTATTTAGAAAATATCCTTTTTGAATCGATATTTAATGTTCCATGTTCATGTTTACAAATTATGTGTTCCTTTGCTTTGCTTTATCTGAAACCGACTTCAAAAACAATTGATTAGTTATTTTTTGGAATATGTTATAAAATATTTTAATGTATTTTTTTAAGAAAAATATTTATTATTAACAAAAGTAATTTTATTTCATAATTTTTAATTATCTAGTAATTATAAATTTAAAAAACATTTAGTTACTTTCCATGTTGATTAGACCGTAGCTTATAAAACTGGCCAGGCACCTTTTTTGTTTTTGTATTGAACACGTGAAAAATCAATGTTCTGAACTGAAATGTATTGTTTGTGGATATTTATTCTAGGTATTTACATTCTCAGTTGAAGTAGAACTACCAAAATATTCTTACATAAATTATTCTTATTATTTATAATATAAAAATTCTACAGTTCATGTAGATCACATTTTCATTTACTGCCACTTTAAATAAATCACGCTGTATTTATTATTATCGCTAAAGAGTTCCGACATGTTTCTGTTAAAATTAGCACTTTGGAATTATATAGATTAATAAAAATATATAGTTAGATTGATAAGTAACTTTATTTTTACGTATACTAGGTTCTGCTAATAGTTATTTAAGAGGCAACAGATCGCATATTATCCCTTAATTTTTAACCATTAAGGAGTGTTGTAGCTTCCGTCATCAGTTCAGCGGCATAAAATGGTAGTTATCAGTTACAAAATTTTAATGTATAAAGAAAAGCGCTCAAACACTTGATTTTTCTAATATATTACCTTATTATCAGATCCTGACTGGGTGAATATGGAATTAGTAGTGAGTACAATCTTTTAAACAAAAAGGTGGTCGAAATTGGTTCACAATTGATGAAGTTATTTTTGAACAGATGTAAAAAATACATATAAACAAATGTAAAACCTCCTTGTTTTTTAAGTTTCAGAAAATTGTAAGGCACAAAATAATAAAAGTTTTATTTAATTTCAACTTTTTACATAAGCTGACAAAATTTAGACAAAAACTAAAATAGTTAATATCATACAAATATATAAATTTACTACGCTTGCTTAGTGGTAATATTTGAAAGTAATTTGTCATGTGTAAAAACAATAAGTCATTTTTTGGTTCACTGCAAAATATTTCATTACGATAGTCCTAATAAAACCCAACGGCAGAGCAATGGAGTGACAGCGAACTTTTGTACTTTTATTTACATTTAGATGTTTGGTAGTTTGGCAAGCATTTGACATACATTTTGAAAGCTATATTTCTTCAATGCGTTATGAAAAAATGGTGTGAGTGAATTTTTATCGGGGTGACAAAAACTTTAGTATGATGTTGCTCGCAAGCGCAAGCAATTTCAGACCAATAATACCTAACGTGTCAAATGTTGGAACTTGATGCGTTGCCATTTATCAAAATATGGCGATATAATCAATATAATTATTCCGAATAATGATGTGACTGTAAGGCAGGCGGAATTAACAATTTCAATGGTTAGATCAGTCAGTGAGTTTTGTGTAGCTGAATACAAAATAGAAAATGGCAACAGAATAACGTTAACTATATCAATTTTTAACTTAATTACTGTTATAATTTTATAGGAAAATATAAAATTGATATTGTACTTTGTATAAAAAAAAATATTAATTTATTTAATTTTCCAAATTTAAATTAAATTTTATCAACTGTATTGATTATCCCACTCCAGTCCTTATATTATTTAATTTATTGTAATTAATTATTTGCAGGCAATTAATAACAATTTTTAAGTACGTCAAAGAAGTATAACTTTTTACGTACGTATGAAGTACACACAACAAATTTTTTTTATAATTTGATAACCTTGTCATTTGTTGCACAATAAAAAAAAATTACAGAACATACATTAATTGAGTATTTTTTAATGTCAAGGCATAAAGTATAAAGATAAGGGTGTAACATTAAGCTTCTTATTGTTCTGTGGAGCAGAACTTTTTGGTATATTGAACTAAATAGTATATTCCATAGATAATATACTTTATGGATACATAAATTTTATGGGTGTTAATTCGTGTAGCTGTTATTGTTAAACAATTAAATAGTTGTGTTTTTGTTGAGTGGTATTAACTTATATGATTCATATAACAATTTTTATCTTTCTAAAAGTAAATGACTACAAAACAAAACAAAATGCCATCAGCAACAAGGGACTCCAGCATTGTGAAAATTGCAGTAGAAATGATTAATGCTCCTGATAAAGTACCACAGCTTATTGAATTGAACCAAAGCCAACCGTTATCTAGTATTATACAAGTATTATGTAATTATTGGAGTTTACCAGATCCAGATCAATATGCTTTGCAATTTTCAGAAAAAAATAACCAAAATTATATAACTGAAGAAAATAGAAATGAGATTAAAAATGGATCTGTATTAAGGCTTGAACGGTCTCCAGCGAAAACTGTACAGGAAATTCTTTCGAAGATAAATAATGGGACAGAAGATGAAAAAGCTATTAAAAATGCATTATCAAAATTGTCCACATTAAGCTCTGATGTAACGTTTGCTTTGGAATTTATTAAAAAAGAAGGATTGACTTTAATTATAAATCATATAGAAAAAGGGAAATTCAATGGTGAACTATTAACATATGCCTTGATAACATTTGTTGAGCTAATGGATCATGGAAGTACTTCTTGGGACATTTTAGAAAACTCGTTTATTACCAAAGTTGCAAGTTATGTAAATAATCATTCTTCTGTACAAGATACAAAAGTAATTCAATCTTGCTTATCAATTCTTGAAAACATTGTTGTAAATAGTTCAACAAAGAGTTCACAAGTAGACAAAGAAATAACAATACCTAGCCTGATAATGCATTTACAAGCTTCAAGTCAGGATAGTATTATACAGCAAAACACTATTGCTCTTATCAATGCTTTGTTTTCTAAAGCAGATCCAATTAAAAAGAAAACCATTGCTGCAACTATTTCATCAAAACAAATAAGAAACGTAATATATGACAATGTTATTGAAAAAAATAAACATTCAAAGGATACACCAAAGGATGGAGTAGGAGCTGAAATGGCTCATCAATTGTATGTCTTACAAACATTAACTCTTGGTTTGCTTGAACCTAGAATGCGATATCGTGTAGATTCTCAAGACCAAGAAGCACAAGAGAAAATTAAAGAATTACGAAAAATTGCCTTTGAAAGTGACAACATGAGTAATAATTCAGAGATAACTGCGAGGTGGCAACTAGGCGGAATTGCAAAAGATTATAAGAAACTTGGTTTTAAATGTGAAATAGATCCAATAAAAGATTTTAGTGAAGTACCACCGGGTATCTTAGCTCTTGATTGTATGTTGTACTTTGCTCAAAATTATTCAGAAGAATATACTAAAATAGTATTAGAAAATAGCTGTCGTGCCATTAATATCAATTCTGATAAGCATGAATGTCCCTTTGGTAGAACTAGTTGTGAGTTGGTGAAATTATTATGTGAAGTTCTTAGGATTGGTGAACCACCGAGTGAGCAAGGACAAACCTTTCACCCCATGTTCTTTACACATGATCATCCATTTGAAGAACTGTTTTGTGTAAGCATTGTTATTCTTAATAAGACATGGAAGGAAATGCGTGCAACTACAGAAGACTTTGAGAAAGTATTGAGTGTTGTTCGTGAACAAATATGCAGATCACTGTCTTCTTCGCCTAGAGGTTTTGATAAGTTCCGTCAAAAAATAAATCAATTAACTTATTCTGAAATAACACAAATATGGCAACAGGAACGTACTAGTCGAGAAGTATGGGAATCTCAAGCACAACCTATTATGGAATTAAAAGAAAAGATTACTCCAGAGATAATAGATTTAATTCAACAACAGAGGCTTAGCATGTTGGTGGGAGGAACTCGATTTAAGAAATATTCTGCCAGAGGTCAACGTGTTAAAGATAAATTCTGGTTTGTTCGTTTATCTCCTAACCATAAAGTATTACATTATGGTGACTGTGATGAAAAAAGTACACCTAGTATAGAGGAATTGGGAAATAAACTAGCTGTTTCTGATATGAAATGTCTTGTAGTTGGAAAAGATCGTCCACACATGAAAGATAGAAATCGCAAAATACCACTTCTTGCTTTTTCTATAATGCTGAAATCTGTCGAAGTTGCTTCTTTAGATTTTGTAGCTCCTGATGACCAAATATTTGATTTTTGGACAGATGGTATAAATGCTTTACTAAAAGAAAAGATGACAAGTAAAACATTTGAGAAAGATTTAGAAACTTTGTTATCCATGGATATAAAAGTCAGATTACTGGACACTGAGGGCATTGACATACCACAAGATCCACCTCCAGTTCCAGAAGAGCCAGAAGATTATGATTTTTATTATGAGATAAAATAGTCAGTAAATATCAAAATTACATTTATTATTAAATATTTTATTTCTATTTGGGAATATATTGACAAATTTTGTAAGTATGTGGAATGTCATTTTTTATACTAATGAGGTGAAGCGCGATAAACTCGACATAGTATTCTGAGAGTTGTGAGTTTATTCAACACAATAATAGAAACAATTTGTTCTAAGTAGCAATTGAAGAACCTGACCTATAGATGTATTTACACCGACTGATGAACGAAACCTATCAACCCAAAATAGGTTGTAATAAACACAACATAGGAGGTTAATTGTAATTATAAAGGCCATGATATTGAATTATCTAATTTATTATTATAGAAGTATATGATTTAAAATCCCCTTTTTTAGTTGGTGACTAATTTTGGATTAAATTCAGAACTTATTCAATAATATACAGAAATTCATTTAAAAAATAATTATTTTCGGTGTTTTAAATTATGGCATAAAAATCATTATTATGAGTATATATGACATTGCAATGCCATTATCAATTAAGATTATTTTAATGTACAATATATCGTAAGTACCACTGCATTTCTTGTTTCGATTTTGTGCTGATTTCATTTGTACTTTTTTATTGTTTTTTATTTTATTTTTGTACTCTTATTCTTTGCATTATTGTCTAATTTAATAGAACTGAGAAAAAATATTCTCAAATTAGAGTATGGTCTCTTTTTGTATTTCTTTTCCTAGTTTTTTTTTTGAAACATTTTAAGAATTATTTTATTTATATACAATTCAACATCTTTTGCTGATATACCATACTATAGAGAATTGATGGTTTTTTGTAACCACACAAAAATACATTCATCAATTTTTTTAGATAGGAAACCTTCACATTCCATTTCAAACCTAGAAATTGAATTTCCAATAACACAAAAATATATATTTTTATTAGTATCAGAATGACCTTAAACACCAATATTAATGAGATAATTAATTTGAAAATTAATTTTTATGTTATGCATTATGAAAGTAAATAAAAAAAACATGAAAGGTGTATAGATTTCAAGAAATAAATAGCCTAAAGTCATCCACAGATGATTTCACGTTGATTGGTTAGTCTCATATCTATATGTTCACTAATTTTTATGTGATTGCATGACGAAGAGAGCCATTTACATTGCATACAGTATGTAAATGAACAGCACTATGTCAATTTTTCCCTTATAGAGTACTATATTCTAATTATAATATGCATAATAAAAGTAAATAAATATAACCAGGAAGTAAATAATTTATTCAAGTGCATTTGTGCGATATTGTCAATACTTTCCCCACCACTCACCACTTCCTTCCGATTTCTGGTCACCCTAGCCTTCAATCTGAATGCAACTAATATGAATGTTTATGAAAAATCGGGATACAATGTGAATAATGCCTTTGTTAAGTGCTACTGAGTATTTAGATATATTGTTAGTGTAGGCTCAGTATGGATACAATACAAGTGGTGCATAACATGAATCTTTGTACCTATATTCAATTTCTTTTGTGACACTACATCAATTGTCATTGACATATAGGACTTAGTTACGCATTATTTCCAAAGCGCACAGGCAACTAAATGGCATTCACGACACAGTTGTTTGATTTATTTTTCATACCAAATTATTTATGTTGTATTCTGTGAACCAAGCTACTTTTTAAATATGAATAATAGAGATTAAATATTATGTTCTATTACAGATTCATAATGTAGTGCTGTTCATTGAATATTGAATATATATAGATTAAATCCTATCTGTATAGTATATAGATTGAGTTTGACATATGTGAATTATATTACATATAAGATTTATTGTACTAATTTGAGCCAGCACTTTTAGATAACAAGTGGGAGACAAATGAGAGTAAGGGCTTCAAAAAATTACTTTGATTAATGTTTTTATTCTATTTGCATACTGATGACGACAGCCTCTTGAAATTTATATTTAAGTTTGGTGAGTGGCAACACTTTTTGTTTAAAGAACACTTATCTACATATTTGAGTGGTATAGTCACGTTGTGGTCAACTTGGCTGCAGCAGGAAAATGAGCTGGCTCTACCAGTAAGATATCCCACTCACAGAATATAAACATGAAATAACAGCTTCCGTTGTGATATTTTATCCACTGGCTGAAAGTTCTGGTGACCCACACCCTCTCCAGCATATATTCTAATCCTACTCAAGAAACTGGCAACGCACCAGTGATTTCTGGGGTTACAATCGTCTATATGTGGTAATAACTGCTTACTCTCTGGTTGGCTCACTACCTCATTCGCTCCTCGAAAATCTTATAAAAAAAAATAAAATATTACAGTCTCATCTCTATTTTCATAGATGACTGGATCTTTTTGTGTAAATTCACATCCTGCCTCGATCTCACCAATTTGCAAGGGCTGCCGATGCACGCATCTGATTCGTAATAGATTACCTTCCCAAGATGTGGTCCATTTGTTTATTGATGTGCGATATCAAACACCATGGAAATTCACCTCAGTACTTTTGGAAGTTTGTGATATTTCTAAGAATGAATCCATTAGACTAACCATTTGCAAAAGTTGTTTATGTTATTTTAGTATGACAACTTGTGACAGGCATTGGAATCATTTTATGGATTAAATTTGGGTAGGTCTTAAAGTAAATATAACAGATGGATTTGACTCATATGTTGTACACCGTTTAACAGTTAATGACATTTTAATAAATTAACTGTTATTAGTATAACTGTGTAGAAATTTAATTATTTTTACATAGACAAAAAGCATCATCAATTTTTATTGTAGTATGAATCTCAAATTATTGTTGTAAATTATAACATTGAGACCCCTCAAAAATTAAATTTTGGGTCTTTATGTAGTTAACACTTTTCAGTAAAAGAAATGACATGTAATGTTATCTCAATAACTTGTTACCATGCATGGTACCAAAATTAGTTTCGGAACAGTATTTTAAAATTGATATTCATATATGTACTGTTTTATGAATAAATAATAATTTTAGCTGATACTACAAAGGTGAAATTCATGCTTATTTATAATGAAACTAATTATTAACTATATGAGTGTTACATAGTAATATTAATATATGGTTAGTGATTAAAAAAATCTAACAATTGCAATTGATATATTTTACATCTATTAAAAATATTTTTTAACATAAAAAGTACTAATTCAATCCTGACCACGGGTGAATTGATGAATGAGTTCTTAAATTGGTCAAATTAATCCACTCACTTTGTGCATTAGAGAGCATGATGGGCCATTTGTCCACAGATGTAATCACATTGATGATGAGAGCCTTTAACAGTTCCAAATCAGCAATAGACCAGCGTGGAAGGCTTAAAATACAAGGCCCGCAATCTTAAATAAAAAAATTGTAAGAGGATCTGGCAACATATACAAGTATTAATAAAAATTGGCTAATTAAGTAATTTATGGTTGATTATGTTTAACATGTGGCATTTATTATCTACCCATAAAATGTTTTATTAATTTTAGCTGATGTATATTGAAAAAGTAGTCGTGGATTATAGAAAGTTTGAAACTAATCCATTTTTGAAGCAGAAATACCTTAAATTCCTACCTATAAAATAAATTATTTCTTTTTTATTTTAATATGAAATATTTCTATAATATTAAATTTAAACTATTTCTAAATAGAAAACTTTTCCCATATCTAGTACTATTTTAAGATGTTCAACAAAGTCCGATTTCAATTCTGTGATTTAGATCAGCATAGAATTATCTGTAAATATTTCTCAATTACTAATGATATCAGTAATTGTAAATACATGTATGAATTTTAGAGACTGGTACCATCACAATTTTGACCACTCTATGAAAGGTCAATTCGCGCATGTATAACTTCATATGAATGATTGCGGGGATGGCACTCAACTGATCAACCAACAACGTAGCAACTTTGCCTGCTTTTTCCATTATGCCACTGATAATACAGCGCCGGCCGCTTCATCTCTTGCGCCTCACTCTCCTGACCAAACAAACTCAAAAAAAGACTCGAACGATGCTCCATCCGTGATGGTAACCTGTATGCCTAATATGACCTCAGACTGAGACAAGTGGCAAAAGTTCAAGAACGTCACTATTTCTACATTTAAGTGCTTTAAAGTTACTTATATTTATCAACTAAATTTCAATCTTGATAGTCGACAATTTAGATCATGTGAAGTTATGTTGGCTAATGTAGATCCCATTCCTTTATCATTTTATGCTTTGAATGTTTATTGCAATAGCCACTAGTCTAGGTCAGTTAGACCGCTTTTATTACACAATGTATATTTGTCTCAAAAAAATTTACATATCATATTTTTTAACATTATTCTAGACCAAAGTTTTATTTTCATGATATTTCAGGTATAAGTTATTAAGTGTGTGTAAGTTCATAGTAGTAATGTAATATGTATATAACCTGTATAAAACAATTATGTGCACATCGAATGAATGAATTAAAGACATCAAAACTATTTAAATTAAATAAGTGTGTACAATTGTATTTTACACTTGTATTCTAGATTGTATCATTAACCCATAAAAATCAAAAAGTTTAAGTATTTCCTATCTTATTTGTCAAAAACAATGCAATTTTTTAATATATATACCATTTTGATCTTTGTGGATACCTAATGTATTTTTTTTACATAATCTGTTTTAAACATTTGTTATTATATAATTTTCTATAGTTAGCTGTAGTTATTGTAATTAATAAAGACATCATATTTGTGACTTCATTATTGATTTCCTTTTTGTGAATATTGTATCAATATAGGTATAATTTTAGTTATTCTATAGTATGCTGTGTTATTTCGTGAAAATTCATGATTAGCGCTTACCCACGACATGTAACATGCAGCATATCCATCGTTGACCCTCGAAGCTGTTCTTCCACTAAGAATCCTCATCCAAAAAACTGAATATCGATTCGAGAGGATTGACATATCGAACTGATTAGGTACGGTCTCAAATAAAGAGCGTAATCAGAAGTGAAGGAATTCATCCCTGTGTCCGTGCTGGTAGAGCCACGGACGGAAGCTAGTATACTAATATTAACTAAAGAATAGCTGGTTAGTAATATTTTTTACGGCTCGTTATCGGTACATGTGCGAATAGTGGGGAACGCTTTCGTCAGATCATTAATTTTGTAGGTCAACAGTTTTTTTTATAGTTTATAAAACTACGTGAAGATTAAAGTTAATAATTGTCCGTTCGTAGTCAATCACCCATTCCACATGTTTTACACCCGTCTCGTTTATTAGCTACCAATAAACAATTGTCATAGCCAGAAAGTTGGATGTCTCATTTGAACGAAGTTACTCATGAGGATTCAACCTGATGGTAATCATTTTCAGAAAAAGGTCGTAGCATCCTGAGCGATATAGCTGGCTGCACCTGTGTTCACCGATCATAGACTGGACCATCGAGGTGCAGGACAATAACGACGAAAACAAAAGTATACCTTTTATAGGCATTATACCTAATTTGACTTTTTTTTTTGTTAGAGCGTTATTTCCTTTAAAATAATCGACATTTCCGATGTTTCGCTTGGCTATTCTCAAAATTCAGCAATCTGGACCATCACGTCTACATAGTAAAAAGCATTGAATTAAAAGTAGGAATAAATTTTTCGGGTCATGGTTTGAAGCATCCATTAAATGATTTTTTTTAATGGGCTTCACGAAAGTGCTCTTTTAAGGACGAATCAAAAAATGAAATATCCCTTGGTCTTAGTACATGTAATCTAGAGTATATGACCTATATATATTTATACTTCTCTATGATACACGACAAGACAATTCAACAACAGACAATATATTCATTATTTTCGCTCTGCAATCCGATACCTACAATACATACTTTTTATGTTTCTGAATCAAAATGGCAAAAATTTTACTCAGGTATACGGCAGATATTTTACTCAAAAACTACATGATATACATTGATGAAATGCGAAGTATATGTGTCTTGGTAAAGTCACTACTTATTTCATAGTAAAATAATAAAAATAAATATTTCAAGGGTCGGGGGGCGGGACCCATACATGTAACAGGCTAAATTTTTTTTCCACAAAGATCAATAGGTGGTACATACTTCGACACTTTCTTTAAAACACTATGAGATTCCTTAGCAATTTTATTGATTACTTAAATAATTTCGGAAATAATAGCCCCGAAAGTAGTGGAAATTTGGTCTCCCTTCTATTTTCTAAACTATATGTCCAAAAAATATATAAAAAAAAATTTAAAAAGGTAAGGCTTAATCAATAATTTCAACCAAAATTATTTTTAATATGATCGGATATATCATTTTTAGTTATTGCCCAAAAACTGCGCTTCTCAACAAAAGGACGTAAGTGTTATGAACATACGCTCTTTTGCTAATGCAACTTAGTTTACCCTAGTTTACGAATAATAATTGACATACTTGTTTCTCTATTATAGGCGACTAAAGTGCTTATATCTATTATGTGCGGGAAACGTGAAAAATTGTAACAACATAGTTTCTTTTATCTGTAGTGCATTTCTTTGTAGTAACGGCTTCGAAACGCTGCAACAGTAGGTATGCTCTTAGCCGGTTTTTTAAGCTATCGCATAGCTTTTATCGCGGGCTTTGAGCGCGGCGACCGAATCAAGAAACTCCGTAACGAAAATAAAACTTAACACCCCCCACTCCGCTTACCATGTAGCTCGGCCGAGCGTTCGCTTAACGTGTATGTATATGGTGGTATAGTATAGTTTGTGGGTACGACTGTACAAAGCTCGCACGGATCGAGACGAGCTGCTTCGAAATCGGACGAATACGTAAGCAGCTGTTTGTGAGAAAATAAGTGTATAGGTATCTATCATATCTTTATAATGCCACACTCACCGCATGTGCCCCCTAAGTATACATGTAAGTATATATGTATACATAGGTGTACCTATGTACAACAGTGAATAGTATGTAGTTGCTGGTGAATATAATAGCTATACGCGTAAAATTTATGTATAAAGTGTTTTAAATATGAATAAACAAAGTGCATTTATTAATGAAGAAAGTGATGAAAAACTTGAATTAATAACAAAGAAAAAAATACTGCATAAATAAATAAATAATTATAATTGCATAAGTTGATAATAAAATGCTATGCAATAGCTTTACCGCGGCAGTCCCCGAGTGCCACACGTTTAATTTTTAGTTACCACAATCAAATTTGGGTCAGGTTAAAAAAAATACATATGATAGATATTCAGCGTACGCACACCTCTCCACGCGAGTTAAAAATGTTGGTTTTTTTTTTTAATCTAATGCATATTTTTATATTTACGAACTGAGTAATGTATTGTGGATGGTAATGATAAAAAATATCATTATCAATAGTGGTAAATGTGAGAAATTACTTTATTCAATTCTATCCTGCACAGTTCCGTCTATCAGTAAGACCAGTTTCCCATTTTGAGCTATTCTTCGTACCTTTTTGTTATGTTACAATGTATCATTACGTTACCACTCGTTCTACTGACGTTACTTCAGACTAATCTGTTGATGAACGACTTTCTAATTGTGGAAATTCGAAATCACTGCAATGATCAAGGCAATGATGTTTGAATGTCTGCCTACCAAATATAAAAGATAACGTAAATTATTTGTTATATTCCTTAAAAGCAGACATCTTCCTATAGGTTTGTGATGTATATATAGTGAAATAGCTTTAGATAATAATATTAGCAAAGTTATTAATACTTACTGTTGATGTTCAGTAGGTATCTGCTTTGTCTATTGTCTACTTAGACACGCCCCACCTTCGAATGTTGAGCGCGAACATTCCATGGCAACTCAATTAACTATACCACTATATAAATCTATTGGCTCTGTCTGTACATTTTTTTTTCACCTAATTTTGTGATAGATAATCATTTTATGATGCAGTGATTCACGTTCTACTATTTTTTTTTTGTTTTTGTCTGTCTGTATGTCTTCTTATAACTTATGAACGTCTCGGACGATCGAAATGAAAATTAGTATACAATAATAAAATGTAGTTGCGCACATGATAGGCCACTGTCTGTTGTTTTTTCTGTGTGTCTGTCTGTATGTGTATGTTTTTGTAACGTAAGAACGGTTTGACCGATTATGATTAAAATTGGTATACAGTGAGAACATTTGATTTCATAAATAGTAGACTATTGTTTTCCGGTTTTTCTGTTTGTCTGTCTGTACGTTTTTCTATGACTAAAAAAAAGGTTTCACTGATCTTGATGAAAATTTGTGTACCGACAGTAAGAACATTTGATTGCGTAAATAATAGGCTACTGTCTGTTTATCTGTTTTTTGGCATATGTGTATGTGTTTTTTATAACTTATGTATAGTTGTATTTTTATTAGTGAGTTTGTCAATATAAGTAAATAAAAGCATAAAGATACAATGCAGAATATTTATGTTCAATGAGACATGAGGTTCAAGGCATATGGTTGTTTTTTATGTGACCTCTGACATATAATAGGGTTCAACTTACGTGTAAATTACCTGTTTTATTAATTGAGACATATGATAAACATTGTGTATGATTATAGTGTAATTAATGGGCGCCAACCGAGAGCAAGTGCCGAAAAAAAAATATATAATCAAAAGTAATGATGTTTACAATCAAACGTTGTACAAAGAGATTAAGGTAGATACCTGATTTCGAATATTGAACTGGAATCACTTCCTACCTATATTTGTTCTTGGACTCTATTCTGTGATGAAACCTTGACAGTAGGCAGTGCAGGCAAATATGTTAGAAGAAATGTTGAGGGCTGAGGCTGCCTCAGCAATGGAATACTGTGCACTTCCAAACCGCCGTCTGCGTATCCAAATATCAGACACCACTCTTGTGGGAGTAGAAAAAAAGGATTCTAGAACCACCATAGACACGTGCCGGATGGTAACCGGTATACCAGATTTCACAAATCACTTATTTGAACAAAACATCGCATCTTACCCGTTACTTAGGAGGATCCAACGATAAATACCTATATTAGACCGGAGAAGATTGACTGGTTATAATATTTCCTTGAAAGAAATTCGCCTTTCGCAATGTCTGCCCTTACGCTTTTCAAATCAGAAAAGAATACCCACGAATTTGTGTATTTGAAAAAGTTATCTTCGATATGATACAAATGATATGGCTGATCAATCTAAACACTAACAATTAGATATTCAAAACAGGTGTTTTTAAATTTCTTCTTTTTTATAATCCATCGACAGAATCGAATTATAAGGGGCCATGCCTAAATTACGTCACACGAATTTCATGATTTTTTTAACCCCTCCCCCGACCTTATCACAGCTGGTCACATTTTTAAAATTCCCCTTCCTAGTGTGACGTTACATATTTTGCAATTTCAAATCTAAAAATTATTGAATTAAAACAACAGTTTTGAAATTAGTTTTATTTCCAATTGAATTATTTTTCAATAAAATTAACTTCAAGTCAAACATTTCAAGAAATTAACAAAACAGAAACTATCACTTATAGAAAACTTAATCATCTTCAGTCCATGGACTTTGAACCCACTCCTTTAAATTATTTACAACTGGCATAGCAGCCACTTCGTTCTCGTTTGGATTCTTAATGTCAGGAACATTCTTCGTGTCAACATCTATTTCATCGTACTATATAGTACCTATCACCGTCATCGCTCAAACAAAGAACTGCTCTGGCACGTCTAGCAGCAATTCTTTGAGGACGAATCTTCGCGATGGGCACAACTTCTTGTTGACTCTTATGTGATTGCTTGTGTTGATTAGCGGCCGTGTATGAAGCAAAATATAGACTACAGATGCCACATGATCGCTTAAACAAGTATGCCTCGACACTGGGACAATAGCGAGCATATGGAACTTGATTCAACATGATGACGCTCGGAGATCCAAAGCTAGCTGAAGTAACAGCGAAGCGATTTTACCTTCGGCATCATCTATCTCTACGGTTACATACTCACTTGACGTCTGATTAATTAAAACAGGTGGTGGTAAAAGCTCCTCACGTAAGAGTCGCCAAAGGCTAGATCGACGCACACCACAACATGCGACAACCTCGCAATCCACTATTTGTAATAAATATTGTGATTCACGCACATGATTTGCGTACTAAGTGGCATCATTTTTCAATTCCTTAGCCTGATTAATATTCAGTCTAGTATCTGTTGGCACAATATATTCGGCAACCACAGGAAAACCATCAATGACAATTTAGCTCCAAATATTAGCCAGCACAATGCTTGCACTCTCAAAGTTTCGTTTTTCTAATTCCAAATTCGTTGTTCTATTACTCAAATTAAGATGTGAACCGAAATTGTCATGTTTTAATAGAACACCAGTAAGTTCGCGATTAAGAGGTGCCATTTGTCGTTCCACTCCGTTGAAAGCACTTCTTCTTGGAGCATTTGTAGCAATGTAAATAGCATCCAAGTCAAAATCTTTAAAATGACGTATAGCTGAAAGTATAACTCACTCGTATCGCGGATTTTCGTCTAGACCACCATCGCAAGTAAAAATAAATACGGTTTTTATAAAACTTCATGAGTTCTCATAAACTTTTCGAAAGCAGGCATTTCAGAAAGTCTATGAATGTCTGTGGCATGAGTCTCTGCATTCAAAGAATAATGCTTTCTACTACAAATTACTACGTATGTAGGCCTAGAGTACGTCACAGCTTCAGGTTTCTCTTCATCATCTTTCTTTATTACAATACCTGCATAAACAGAGGGAATAAGTTTATGTTTTTCCGCGACCACGAAATCATGATCCGGTAATTTTACACGATAATCAAGGTGCATTAATATTGGTGCTTGAGCGTTTGCTACTGTAATGCCCAATGGCACGCGTGCTTTGTCATCCATTGATAAAAAAGAACTTGATCAGGACCCAAAATTGAAGATAAAGATTCAAGGTTTCTTATTGTAGCTCTACAGAATGTGCGATCTTTATGTTTCGAATCTGGTTTGCATAGTTTAACAGGAACAGTTACGACGCGTCTTGTTCCTTCCTGTGTATTAGCTCGTCTGGGGAGAAGTCTCAAGTATAATCCTGATCGATTGATAGTATATCCTTGTTTACAAAGTTCGGCTTGTAAATCGTCCAATGTTTTGCAGCACCTTATAGTTTCAGGGCGACGTCGATCATCAGCTGCATCACCGAAAATTGCAATCTCCTTTATGACTTCAAGTATACCGGATTGGTTTTCTTCTACTCTAGGCCAACCAAGAGAATCTCAAATTTTTAGAGCTGTTGCAAAGTCGATATTACTTTCACAAAGCTCTAAAATTTTTTGTTTTTTTGAATCACGACTTCTTTTTGTCGTTCAACTGCGCTAATCTTTCGCTTCAATATGTTTTTTTCCTGCTAAATATCTTTCCTCAAAGTTGCTATTCTTTTTATTGCTTCATCTCTAGCTACACCAGTATCGCGTGCTAACAACAAGCTATTGAGCTCAGATTCTAGAACTACAATTTTATTCCTAAAAGCACTCTGACTAGGCTTTGGTTTAGGTATTGTTTGAAACTGGTATTCACTTGATTCTATAACAATATCTTTAGTGTCTTCTAGCATGGCTTACTTAGTATTTTCCTGCAATTAAAAATAAATATGAATAAATGTTGAATAAGAATATTTCATACTATATGTTATTTATTTCCATTTTATTTAATGTTAGAAACAACAACATTCTGTACCCAAATTCCTAAAAGTATTGTGTTATGGAAATCAAAACTAATAAAAGCACAACAAAAACACAAACTCGATACAGCTATTTATTTGTTTAATTACCTATCCCTGTGCGGTAATCAAACCGCAGACCTTGTGTCAATAGCGGTATAATTATTAATATTTGTATGCTTACCGCATGATGATGATAATGGCAAATTAAGATAGGTATGTATAATTTTATTTTCTCTGAAGTCAATAATATTTTTTTTGTGCACTTAAGGCGGTAGGTTGATCGACGCCTTTGAGGCGGGAAATTCAAATATTTTGCAGTTTTGTGGTTTTAAGGAATTGAACGACTGAATTCTAAAAAATACTGTGTATAACGAAACCGTACTGACTTTACGTCTTTACCTTGTTTTTTTTTAATCACTTGTTTGGTTCCCTAAAACCACTACAAAGATACATAAGGAACGGTATTATTCTCCCGCAGGTCGCTCAACTTGATGTAAAAGTTTCACCATTTAGCCACAATAATTTAAAAACTGCAAAATATTTGAATTTGCCGTCTCAAAGGTGTCGATTAACCTTAAAAATAATCGAATAAGATCAGGATCACTTATCGTTTCCACCCTGTGTACATATTTAATGTTCTGCGAAACGACGTAGCAATACCTAGTCAGTTTATAGTTTGGTAGTTATTACAAAATTTGAACTTACTTTTACGTTCTCGGACTCCAGTTGTATTCGTTTGTGTTGATGACGATAGAATTTTCGAAAAAAAATTCATTAGTGTCGCTTTCTTTTACATAATTTTTATTTGCAATTTTTTGATTTTGAATTCCACTTAACTTTCAACATTGTCACCACTTTTCAAACTCTTCCATAAGTTATTAACTTCTTGTGTATTTTTTTTTTATTACCATAAGCTGCACTGTAAGCTTCGTATAGTTTACGATAAAGATTACCTAAATCACTCTTTTTGTTCATTTTAAACTTGTTTTCTAACAACTACGTAAACTAAACTTCACAAGTTAAAAACAAAATAAGTACCAGAACTAAAAAAAAACCGTCGTTTATCCGCAATAGTTAATTGTTTAATTAAATAAATACAAAGAAATTACCGCTAGGCGCAGACGCGGTGCGTTTAGCGGCATTTATCAAAGGGCGCTTAGGTCATAGGCGCGTGCCGCGAACACTAGTAGAGCGAATGGTCTACAAAACAATTTAAATGTTATTGCAATATACATAGAGTTACAAATAATTTTGAGGTTTTCGTTATTAGTGCAAAGTTCGTGTTCGAACACGTAGATTTTCAAATGTACCTCATGATATTTAGGACCCCTCCCGCCCCCTTGTCACATAATGTCATACTTCATCGACTCCCTCCCTTCCCCGTGACGTGTGACGTAATTTATGGATGGCCCCTAAATACAAAAAAGTTTCTTTATTGCAAACAAAAAGAAGAGCAGAATCGAAAGTGGAGACCGGATGAGGACGGAATTGAGAACGGAATCATGGTTGGAATCGAGTGTGTAATTAAAATTAGAACCAAGAGTATGTTCGGAATCGGAATAAGGAACGGTGCCGAGGTCAGAAATCAGAGCGGGGCCTTTTAACTCTAATCTACTTAGTCCGAGACCGGGTTCTGAATTAAAAGCGAGACTGCGATCAAAGTCAGAGATGAGACAAATCGGTATCGAAATCAGGATTGGGATTGAGATCGTAAACGGTCGATAGATAAGATAAAGGAATGTGTTCAAAGTCCACGCGAGCGAAGCCACGGGCAGAAGCTGGTACAATATATAGGAGTCACACTTGATAGCAATCTTCACTTCATAGATCATATCTAGCTCCTTAGGAAAAAAAAACCGAACAAGTGTGAGTCGAACACGCTCACCGATGGTTCCGCTATAATTTGTAGGTACACATTATAAGTAGTTTTGGAATCGACACTCGTAGTATGATTTTTAGATTTTTTCCTATACTTTTAGTATAAGACGGTATTACTTGCCAAATTTCATAGTTCTAGGCCAACAGAATATATCTTATAAATGTTGATTCCCTTGAATGAATCAATTTATATGTTTTTTGCGGCATAAACGGCCGTATTTTTTTTTCACGTTAACTCAGAAGTTTGATATTTTCACAACTTTAAAGTACTGTAGACTTGGGTATCTGGTTTTAATTTCAACTGGATACATCCATACGTTACCGAGATAAAGGGTTTTGACAGACGGATGGACGGACAACAAAGTGAACATATAAGAGTTTCGTTTTTACTTTTGAGGCACGGAACCCTAAAAATTGCAATTTTATACCGAGGGTGCCTCGGCGCCATGCTTGGTAAAAATTAAATTGTCATTGCGCAATATTTACAAAATGTCAATACGGTCGGCAATGACATACGCATCACCAGTCTTTGCTCACGCCGCCCCAAAAGCATTCAATAGATTACAAATCATTGAGAATAAATTCCGTAGAGATGCCAAGAACGCCCATTGGTGCTTTCGAAATTCAGTACTTCACAGGGATCTAGAATTCCCTACTATAGCCAAATTTATGAAGGACACACCTAAGCGTTTCTTCGACATCACGGAATCGCATCCCAATGCACTCCTCTGCTCGGCAGCCTCCTGAGCCACCTCACCCTCATCACTTTATCCATAGGCCACGGAATGTACTTACCGATCCACCTGACGCTCTTACAGCGGCAGTAGAAAGCCTCATGGAATTCAACGACTCTAATGACTGACTAAGTTTGGGTATCCCTCAGTCAGTAAGGTCTAACTAGGCCATATCACCCCATTCCACCGGGCCGCTTCCGTGCCGGGTGGGAAAAACGGACCCTTCCCCGTGTCAGTGCCCAGTGACATTCTATGATCCCTTAAGGCATATGTGGGCAACAGCTAGCCCGCGGGCCGCATCCGGCCCGCTGTAAGATTTGATTCGGCCCGGGAAACATTTTGAAAAATTTCATGTCTAAATCTATCGCTAAAAATTATGAACACTACTTTAAAATGCACCTACTTTTGAACGCGGCCTGCGAACGTATTTGCACACTAATGCTTGGCCCACAACATGTCAAAGTTGTCCGTACCTGCCCTAAGTCATCGCCCGGCATATCAGGCGCCTTCGGCACCGCTGCGTGCTGCCTAGAGCTGAGAAGTTGTTAGCTGGAGTTGTGGAAGCTGCCACAACTTTCCAGCTAACAGCACTGCAAACCCGCCATCTCATTAGGGGACATTTAGTGGATTTCAGTACTCTGTTTCTCGCGTTTATTGGATCTTAGCAAAATTCATATAAATGTAAACAGACTAAATACCGATTTATAATCGATGCTATTATAAAAATGTAACAAAGGTGTGTTTTACATATAATATATTTTAGAATACACGGTTGTATTACAGTTATTATTAACATTTATGTCGAGCATTACCCAAAAACCACTACACTGATTTACACTAAACTTTTCCCATCTAATATCCAACAATTAGACTTTAAAGCTACGGATGTACATATTAATTACACAGACAAAATGGTAGAATAAAATCTTGAAAAAAAAATTTTTTTTAGGACATTTACACGTAAGGAAGGATTAATTCTTTTTCTCTTTTATCACATGGTTTGGCATATCACTGGATAGCTCATTAAAAACATTGCGGGTCCGTAGAAACCGATTTTTCGATTTAGGGATCTGTTTATCTCATTGGGTATATGGTCATTCTTGGGCATGTAAGAAAATTCATGGTAGTAGTATAAGTAATGAACTTAAAAGGAAAACTCTCACGCTTAAGTATGCTTTACAAATTAGGGGCCATTCATTTATTACGTAAGACGTTTAGGGATAGGAGGGGGTCGATCATGTCTTATTTTTTCTTACAAGGGGCGGGAGGGAGCCTTGATAGATCTTACGTAAGATCACAAAAATGTGCAAAGTTAAAAATATACTTTGAAAAAGGGCGGGCAACCGCGCGAGTGCCAAGGTTCGCTCGGATGGATAGGTATAGGTAAACGATTTCCATTTCCATGGCAACGGACCCGCGCCACCCGCACTGTGGCTCCCGGGAATTCACCGATTGTGGACTAGTCGTCACTCGTTTGCGTTAACAACACTCGTTATTGCGTTGATGATTTTAATACTATAGTTACATAGTAATTGAATTATTGAAGTGTGTTGAATTATTGAAGTTTCTTTTATCGACGTAGGTATGTCAAATGCACAGTAAATGTCTTTATTGTGTTTTAATCTTTGACTTCCTTTTCACACGCCGATTTATATAAAAGGTTATTTCATGCATACAAAAAGTGTTATACATGTTCGGAATGTTCTAGCCAAAAAATCCAAGAAGATGGTACTTAATATGTTTTGGAAAGCAGCAAAGGCGAATCATGGTAAAGGTGTTAAAAGTTTCCAAAACCAAATATTGGACAAAATAATAAGCCTAAATGAAAAATATACGAGAAAAAAAGTTAACTTAATAAAGTTTTTTGCTAAAGCAAGTATTTCTAAGTCCGTATCTACAACTCAGCAATCAATTCCTCCAAAGTCGAAAAAGTTGCACGTAAAGCTGAATGTACAGACGACGACCAGATTAATAACATATTAAAACCTAAACATATCACGCCAGCTCAGTCGTATACCGAAAAACGAATCAGTTGTCTTGAATCACAGTTAAACGTTGAGATCACCGCCCGTGACCGTGGATTAGGGGGTATAGATATAGATAAAAAGATAAAACACATGAAATCTAATTTAGAAACGGTGAAGAAAAAACTGATTTCGCAAAAACGGAATGCCGAGTGTCTATCCAAATATAGGAAAAAGCGAAAAACTTTGCTGACCAAGATTTGTGAAGAGCATCCAGATGTAACCAAAAAAGTAATTATCCGATTATGTATTAAACGTTTAACTATTTATTTGTTTAACATGTCAAATGTTGCTAAAATGTATAAATTTACAGATAAGGCTTGCGGACAGTCCTGGCCGTCCAAGATTCGAAGAGGATCATTCACAATTCAATTCAAATATCACATATAGCTATATTAGTATTAACGCTATTGCTAATGATGAAAAATAAAGATGATGATGAAGATGAAAGGAGAAGGTCACAGATGATTCGTTCGTGGCCGTATATCAAATATTGAAAAAGAAAAAGCTTTAGCCATATATTCAAGGCGAGGCAAATCTTGAAAAGAAATTTTGTGCCGCATCGGGGCCGATGTGGAATGGGCGGACGTCGACGACGTTACAATCCTGAATAACCGACCAGAAGCAACGCCTATTATTAGAGATGTTCCAGTTGCAGATTCACTTTCCGAGTGAGTTTTGAGCCCCCGGACTGAAAATCGTATGTAGGTAAAGATGAATGATTAAAACCAAAGTTTATTAATACCAAAAAATTAAAATTATCAGCACCTTTGTAAGCACAAATAAACATTTCTAAAAATTGTTACTTTGATAAATAAACGTTAAAACAAATCAAATGTGTATTCATTTTCTCCCTTAGATTCTTACGTAATAAATATTAAACAGGGGGGATCTGCCTATCCTTATTTTTTCTTATAATAGGGGGGTAGGGGGTCAAAAACTAGCGAAAATAGTCTTACGTAATAAATGAATGGTGCCTTAACGAGTAATAGTCGACCAACTTACAAAATGTACTAGAAGTAAAAAGCAACATTTTGTACAGATTTCATGGAAAATTACTTAGATAACGTGGTTGGTTACGTAAAATGAGCAAATATGAACCATGAAAATTATGAAAAAATAAAATCCTAACATCTTTAACACACGCCCTATGTGGGCGTGTTTTCACACGTTATTAGTGAACTTATTAGGCCTTTTCATCAGAAGACGAGCGCATGCGTAGCCGCCATGCTGAAATGGTGGGAATTCAAAAGATTCGTAGTTTTAATGAACAATGGCTGAAAAAAGGAATACTATCACCATAATCAAATAAATTATTGGAAGAAACCATCGATGGTGTTTCACTTATTTATGATTCAATTGAAGCTCATAATTGTGAGCAATTAAAAAGATGGCTAAAATGTCATGGACGTCCACAAAAAGGGAAAAAAATTGAGCTGATAGAGAGGTTAGGTATCAATATTTGTTTGCTATTTATATAAAAAAAAAGTAATATTACCAATTTTATCTTTATCAATAATATTAAGTCATTTGTAGTACTGAAAAAAGCAGTTTTTTTTAACATGAATGTGACTCATAAAAATATAATTATAAAATAAGTCATTAATATTTTGAGATTACATATGGCATTAATGATAAGAAAAATGTAAATAAGATATTGAATATTTGTTGTATTTTTTATTATAAATAAAACCTTAATGACGAAAGAATATATAAAAAAATTATAAAATAATATGTATTGTATTTGAATGATTTTAGCCGTGTATCACTTTTACATACTGTACGAAAAAGATGGCTGATGCTAACGCATGCGCACAAAAAAAAATTTTGAGATGAAAAGGCCTATTAATAGGTACATAATATCAAACAAAAAAAAAACTACCTTCTAAGTCCGCACATTACGAATGGCAATTCTACACTGCGCGTTGCCCGACACGTATTTAGCCGGTTTTTTTCTCATCACTGCTACCTAAAGAAAACGGTCGCTTCTCACGTAATTTACGTGATCATACATCCCGCTGTCCACAACAAGAGTAAAAATGACCCGCTTTACCAATCAGACCAAACGATAAGTTAATTGTCAATAATTTTTTTTTATTTGCAGCTCGTGAGCGAATGTGCTGTCGCCTACCCCGCCTGTTTTCGTCTGTCATTATACGGGATTGCAATTTAAATAGCGGCATCTTGCTACTGTTGATAGTAGAATAGAACGCGAAAAATTTCAATTCATTACTGTAAATGTACTGGCATTTACGACAACGGTGAATTGAATTAATATTGCAATGCAATAATGCCAAAAAAAAAATGACACTAAGTATGCAAGAGTATACTTAGTATCAGTTTAAACTAGATATTGGTATAAAAAAGAAAGATAAGGTTCACTATAAACTGATACGCATAAGTACATTCTAACGTACTTAGTGTTTGTTTAAACTGAATGTTGAAATAAACGGAAACGAAATGAACTATAGACTTATACATTTTCCTGTAACTTATAAGTAAAGAATTATTTTCTGTATTCTATTAACAAAATTTTAGGCGCAGTAGTTTCGTAGATAAGGAACTGAGAATAGTCAATTTTCATCTATTTTCTTAAATAACTCTAAAACTATTTACTTTAAAATTGCAAAAAAATATACATTTCAGAACTCACAAATACTTAACTACGAGTTCATTTGTTTTGGTGTCTAACTCCTATTTATATACAATAGGTAAGTACACTAAACTATACCTATATGTAGAGAATAATAGACGCGTATGGACTACAAATTGATATAATACCTTGAATATATTAAACGCGATAAGGTAGGTACACGTGAAGATGATTTGAATTAGTGATAAGACAGCGCTGTCTCGTCGCACGCCTCGAGCCTAAGTACCGCCGATAGTTGTTATCGACGATTTGGTACGCTACTACATTATGCGAAACTTTTTTTCTTTAATTTTCTAATATGCCCCTCACGTGTGTTATCGTCAGATTTGAAATTGATTTATTTACGTCCGTGTTTGGGTCACAGTACATGTACCAAATGCCAACTAAATCGATCTAACAGATGCACATCAAATTGGCTCAGAGTGATCTTATAAGGGTTTCGTTTTTGTGTAAGATACGGTACCTTAGAAACCATTTGAAATATTTGTAAATACATAGTGGCATACGTCAAATTGTTTGCAACGACCAAACTCTACTAATGCATTTTTATTACTTAAACAAGTAAAACACGACATGGAAGTCATCTGATCTTTGCAAATTATAATTTCGCTCCAGGAGTCTTACATTAATTCAATTTTGATAACGTACATTTAAAATTACTTTGAAGGGGAAAAGTCAAATCTATCAAAAGTTAATTTTAAAAATCAAATCAAAAATTAATATTATTGAATAATAAAAATTATAAACGTCCTGAGTACCGATGTCTTTTTTATCCTTATACTTACATAAATTAAGTTTTAACATTTGAACAGTACCCATTAATTTATTCAAAATTTGATATTTTCTTGAGAATGAATTTTCTAAGTAAAAATACTAATCAACATTCACATATATCCTAGATATTTAATGACGGTTCTCGTCAGTTCAAGAACGTTGCTAATATTCTTTGTATTTAATTAAAGAACCATATCTTGGTGAGCAAATATTGTTTTGTAAATGATTTTGTTCAAGTTTTGGGTAAAAAGTTTACCATTATATTCTTTTAAAGAAAGTTTGATGTTTATTTCACTTCGATGACAAATACAATCATAAATGATGAATAAATCAGTTTGTGATAATTTTTTTTAAACAAGCTATAAATGTATACTCCAAGTAGATTACATTCCAAATTAAACTTAATAACATTAATAAAATTCCTACATTTACTATGGTATAATTAACATTTTTATTATAACACTCAAATTTCATGTTTGAATCAGGGTAATTAAGAAAGTACATAAATTTTTTTAATATAGACATACTTCAGGATAATTGATTGAATTCATGAAGTTTTTAAACTTCAAGATATACCTACTTAATTCAAAATTAGTCATTGATTAAATGCAGCTCCAAATATGCAAAAAATTCCATTACATCCTTTCTCAAAAATTTGCAAGTCTTACATTCAATATAATTAGTGGTCATACCTGTACAAGAAAAATTAAGTTTCAAAGTAAATTGCTATCTAAAAAACAAAAAGTTATTTTTAACCTTTGAAAAGTACTAGCAACCCAGCCTTTTTTTGAATTATACTGTATGGAAGCTTTGGTGCGCGAGACTGAGTTGTACTTGATCAGTTTTTATTGCTAGTAATCAATGATCTAAACAAAAATAAATATCCATTTTTTGTAATAAAATGGGAACGAAAAAGTCATTTTATAAATGTTTATTTTTTTTCATCTTGATGTAATTTATATATGAATATGAATTTTCAATCTGGGAGATATGACAAAAACACAACTTTGCACATTTACCGCTGAAAAATTTCCTTTGTCTCTTCTATCTTTAAAAGCACTCCCCTTAGCCAACTTAAGGGGAGCATCTTTGTGCATGGTCTATAAGGGGGAGTGCTGTTAAGAGCTATTCAACCTTATTTCTGCCACTGATTTCCGTTATCATTCCACTTGTTTGAAATACCATCAGCAACGTCTTGGTGGCTGCCGTTCTACTACTTATGCTTCATGCACAATTTTCTGCCACATATGGTGGGACTTTGTAATGATTTACTATCAGCAGTATTTCCAATATACTTTCACAAGAGGGTCTCCAAGAAAAGAGTATACTCCTTTCTAAAAGGCCAACAACACACTAGTGACTCTGCTGGGCTTGTGGGTGTTTATGGACTGCGATAACCATCTACTTTGCAACGGCCCACATGCTCATTTGATGCTTATAAATCCTATAAATAAAAAATGTAATGGAATTTGATATGTGGAAATACATAGGAACATCTTGAAACTGACGGGTTCTTACAAACAAACAAAAAAATTAAAGAAACAAGAAATAGAACAGTGAAGTGCATTTGTATGACAAGAACTTTTTGATTATTGAACTTACCATTGTCTAATTGAAAATCTAGATTATTATTTTGGTAGACTTATAAAAAATGAACAATAAGTTTGTTTATGAATATAAAAGAAGGACAAGGTGAAATAAAATATGTTTAAGCAATTTTTAATAGATAAACAACAGAGAAAAGCATTTTATATACAAAAAACATAACATTTGAAATTTTACATTGTGATAAATTATTTTCAATTACATATATTTTGAATAAATTATTTATCAAGTTGTTTAACAATTTGGTTTGAAATAACTTTAGTTGCAACAGATGCATTAGGAATGAGAAAACGATCCATATCTTTAATCAACAAATTGTCTCCATCTGGTTGTCCATATTTAAATGTAATTAATTCTGGATGTCTTTTCTTAGCTGTTATCTTGACTATACTTGATAAAGGTCTCCGCACCAAAACTTGTACTATTCCTTTCTTATTTGGAACATCTCTCAAAATAATCAAGTGTGTTTGAGTTATAACTAAATGGGAATCATACATATAGCCATTAATCAAAACTTCTTGACACTGAAAATTACTAATAACATTTGGATCTTTAAGTAAAGTTGCAAGTTCAATGTATTCTTCCACTGTATCTCCTTGTGCTATAATTTTCTTAGAATTACTATCATCATCATCTTCATCATTAATACTGAATACGGGAGGAACATTTCTGTAGCGCGGTTCTCTCCTATCCAATGCTGAAACATGCCATTCATCACTTCCTGAGTTCGAATTGGGATTGACGATATAATCAATCAATTTACCAGTAACTTCTTGTGATTTAGCTTTCATAGCTGATGACAATTTACTAAATAACTGAATGGCAGGTGTGTTTTCTTTTGTTTTGACTTGAGGCGACATATTTTTGTCATTATTATTATTACTGTTAGGAGCACAAACAAGACACTTAGCTGAATTATGCTCTTCTAAGCAATCAGTCATATGGGCTCCAAAGTAATCATGTATTGCGACAAATCCACCCTCTAACATTGAAACATGTTTGGTATTTCTCTTTAAAAAAGAAGCAACGACCATGTGGGCATAGCTATCTTCTTCTGTTCTTCCTGAGCCCACAAAACATAAATGTTCTCCAGCAGCCAAAGAGCCAGCTGCCAATGCCTGCCTCTGTGCATTTAATAACCCTTGTACAGCTGTATCAAAAGCACTCGGTTCTTGTAACATCAAATTACAATCCAGATGAAAAGCAGTTGATAAATGACCAGCATTGTATTGCTCACTGGGTCTACAATCTACTAAAAAAAATTTTATTGTTTCAACATCCATTGAAGCTTCTAAAGTAGCGCTTTCAACCAATTCATGAACCGAAACAGACAAACATAAGGCTTGTGAATAGAAGTGGGAACTTATTTCAAAATCATTCTCAGAAAATAGTATTTCCAATACATCTTCTCTAAAGGATATTGGGGTTTTAAGTGAATAATAATGGGCTAAAGAACAAAAATCTGATACATCATTGGGTTGGAGATCAGTGGGCATAGCCTTTAAATATTCGATGACATCTATTTTGTCTGCAGACTTCATTTCTAATATTCCTTCTCTAGCATTTATTATCATGATTAATGCAAGGAAAAATACAAAGAATGGGTCACACCTTTGAAAATATAGATCCCACATGTACTGGACTACTTCTAGATCACAAGTATTAGCAAATAGAGTTTTCAACCATGGCAAACTGTATTGTTCTGGAGTAATCCTTTTTGTATCCAAAAAAGAACATAACTCAGGATCATGGTATTGTAGAAGAAGACGTAATATATGAAAAGGAACTCCATTTTTTACACAACCCTTAGGTGTGTATAGCCTTAATATCCTTTCAAATAAATTATAAGTGTCTGATTTTGGTACTTTTAAATTCAAAAGAGGTAACAATAACTCTACCCATCCATTATCAGAACTGTAAGAAATCGATTTTGATTTGCAATAATATGTTATAATTGATTCTAGATCTGATATTACCGATATTTTATCATCATCATCATTACCAAAATTTTGAACAATTTTTTTGACATCATTTCTCAACGTATTTTGATTTTGTAAATCAAATATTTCATCAAATAATATAAGTTGGTTTCCTAAATTCTGACAGTTCAAACAGGCTAACCAAACATCTGGTCTCAGACTTTCTGGGATTTGCTTTCCTTTTGTAATAGCTTGAATTTCATGAGCAGTACAGCCATCCAACAACGCTGATTCCAGTTCTATTAACCTAAAAATCAAATATTAATAAGTAAATTTTCAGGTTCTAAAAAATTGGATTCAATTAAAATGATCACAAAATTAAATTGTTCTGCAATTCATATACAGAATTTAGTGTCCTTCTAAGAAACGAATAACAAATTCATTAATGGTTTTTCGAGACACAGAAATATAATAGGGTTGTCATGTTCTTTATTAATTATTGAACAATAAGTTTTTTGGGAAACTTTTATTCGCTTTAATGAGGATAATGAGGTATTACAGATTCACATGCGCTTCTAATAATGTTATTTTTATTCTTTAAAATATTAAATTTATTGGTTCAAGTCTTTTTTGATGAAATTTAAATAAAATATTGGTCAATAACTAAGGCCATGGTTATTTGAGATGAAGAAATTTCCTTCGCTCAATTGTCCACTGTTATTTCTTGGTAAGGTTTTTAAATGTATTATTGAAAAAAAAAAAGTTAAAGCAAAACATCAAATTATTAAAACACTGGCCCAATATCCATTTTATACATAGAAATCAACTAATTATTTAATACTTTCTATGAAATTTCATTTAAAAGATTTTTCAAACCAACTTATAGGCAAATCTTAAAATTGGCTATAACGTTTATATGATTAAATATCATCAAAATCAATTACAGCTTATAATGTATATTTCAAAAAATTTAATTGTTCTAGCAAACTGTACTCTATGAGATATTTTACATATTATAATATAAAATTTATTATAGCACACATGTTTATATCATATTTTGTTAATACGTTTGTAAAGTATTACCATGTATTATCCTCGTCGATGCCAGCCATTGATAAGCTAATCACAAAGAACAAGTAATCAATAGACTGATTTTCCAAGTAATTTAATTATTTCTAATACCGCCAAATTCAAAGTTGCATTATCACTGAATGACATACAAGTTTGAAATATAATGTCGTGTAGATATGTAGAGCTATGGAAAATCCATTTTCTTAAAATATCGAAAAACCATTAATGAACCAATACAAACTGAAACTGACAGCTGTTGTCAATGTCAATCCGAGTCAATCAGGAATAAGTGTGTTGTGTGTTCCAAAATTATCATCGATGACAATAAGGAGCCTATTATTATGACTAGGAAGTACAAATAAATTTGAAAGAACATAGATGAAGTAAAAAGGGAAGATACACAGTCGTTTACTATTTTGACATCGAAAAATAGCTCAAAGTATACATGATATCTCCATCTCACATTTTAAAATACCATTTTACAGTTCCAAAGAAAAAAAAGGGAAGGAACATTAATTATCATCTGACTTTTCAGCCGAAAGATCATAACACAAGATACATTTTTAATACAAAGAGAACAAGTAACAATCATTTTGTTACAGGAACACAATTAGTTCTATTTTTTACAATATACACATGCTGTTCTAAAACAAGTTAGAGTTGTTCAAAATTATTTTAAATCATTATTATTGTTTTTTGGTTGAATGTATGAATAGTGTCATTGGATATTTTTCTGCATAATAAAACTTAATGTTGTAATCACATGAGATTAAAGTTAACCATTTATTTTTATAATATAGCTGAAAATATACATGAAAGATATTGTTAATTTCAAATATGAATAGAATATACTAATACAAATAATGAAATAAGATGACGGTTCATTGAATATTAATATATTTTTGATGAACATGATATATAAATTTTTAAAAAACAAATTCAAATATAATATTTTTTTTTTTAATAGGTTTCATTTATCTGTTGAAAATAATAATATTAATAGGATGATTAATAGAATATCTAAATTACAAAATATGAAAAGAAATACCTCCATTTTTGTTTTTGTTGACAAAATTAGAAGTATTTATTATGTTTCAAATTTCTAGACAATTATTTGTCCTATGAATTATTAATTTACTATAATTTCCATATTAACACCATATTGCATTAAAAGAATATTTTATAGTATTGTAACTACGAGATTATTTAATATTCATGCAATACATTCTATAACTTGGTGTAGAATAAATAAAATGCATAATACAACGCACGAAACTCTGCCGCTCTGAACTGCGAATGAGGTAATGCGCAGGTTGCATCCCTTTCTTTTTCTTTCCCGCATTTCTATTTTCTGCCATTGCGGCGCTTTCGTGGCCAACTACACAGCGGCTTTGTGCGTTGTACTGTACATGCTCTGGTCTGGTCTGCATGGCAGAGAAGTCATTTACATAAGCATCTGAAAACATGTCCCAAGCCAACACTATAGAAACGTTGTATATTCAATACTTACAATGGGTAGAATACACTAATTGCCTAAACTAACTCGTCTACACTTGGGGTCCTATTAATTAATGTCACTCAAATAATGCAACATTTCAAGAAGTCTCGTGGAATCAAAACATATTATTTTCTATAGCGAAGCATTATAACTGTCTTCCTCTTTCTACTCTCATGATGAAACACCGCACTTAAGTGTTTTATTAATACCATTTTTATATCTACAGGACGCGCATAAAATGATATTGTGAACCTCACATGCTTTTTGCTAGTAAACAATTATTTGAATGCATGTTAGAAATTATAAGCGATGATCTTTAGTTTATGACGAGAAAACCAATAATAGTGGGAGAGCACACGCTCACTGCCGAATGGAATAGAATTACAGACAATCATTCATGCTGGTATTCCCTTGTTGTCGCCGAAGATGACTATAGCCACTGTGATATTCTATGACACAAAGACAGAAATATGTCATAGAAAGAATATTATTATAGCCCATAAAGTATTATTAATAAGTATAAGAATATACATTTCAGTATATTTAATTTAATTTCGTAGAGTTCAATAATATGTAGTGGAATTATTTAGATATACTCATACTTCTCTGTGTTCAGTGTAAACTGTTTAGTTTTTCTTATAAAGTTAGAGGAAAATAATAGCACCGGGATTTTTGTAGGAGGAAAAATTTGTAAGAGTATTTTAGTGATTTTTAAAAGTTTTCATGAAGATTTAAAAAGGTGCGCCGACTCTTCGGTGATTTCAATTGTAAAAACATAAGATGAGGCTGCCCATCTAACAATTATAACGGAATTAAACTCGACGAACTCGAGGACAGACTAGACTTCGGAATCATCGCGCCCTCTACGTCGACATGTTTTCCCCATGTCGTCACACATAGACCCTCGACGATAGATATCGCACTCACTAAAGGAGTTGCACTTAATTTCAATAGTATTGAGACAATACACGGTCTCACGTCTGACCACCGACCGGTTATATTAAAATGGGACCTCCGACGGCGGGAGGCCTATTCCCTTCCGCAAAATTACTAATTGGAAAGAGTGTCGACCGCGCTTGAGAAAATCGACACTCCAAACCTCAATAGCATTCCCAATGACATCGCGTCTACAGACGAGATTGACTTGCCATAGGTGCTCTTACCAACCACGTCAGGACAGTGGTCGAGGAGAGCGAGCGGGAGGTTCCGGCATCCTCGGATCGCCGGAAGTTTCCGCCCGATATTCTCGAATTGATAAGAGCAAAAACGCAGCTTTGCGCCGCGCGAGCGCATATCCCACTCCCGAGTACAGATCCAGAGCGCGAGCTCTCCAACGCGAAGTGAAAGCTCGCGTTCGGGAATTCCGAAATGAGAGTTGGAGCGACCTCATGGAGGAAATCAAACCATCCCACAAAGCGTTTTGGGCAGTTACCAAAGCGCTCAAAACCGAGGGATATACCCTATACCCCCACTCAAAACCTGATAATTCAGAGGCCATAGACGACGCGGAGATAGCAGAGTGCCTTGCAGACTCTATAGAGACTCAATGCTCTCACGCTTCCTCCGCACGACATCGCTCATATCAGTCGCATCGAGGAAGAGGTTCTCCAAAACTTCCCTCGAACCCAAAGACGATCTGGCTCCCGTCTCACTCAGCGAAGTCCAAACGCTAGTGAAATCACTTAATACCAGAAAGGCACCGGGCCTCGATGGTATTAGTAATAAAGCAATCAAATGCTTTTCTATACCATTGTTAAGCTTACTGGTCGCGATTTTTAACGCGTGCCTAAAAAATTGCTATTTTCCTCCTGCCTGGAAGGAGGCGGAGGTTATAGGCATCCACAAGCCAGGGAAACCACGCGACCTCCCTGCCAGCTACAGACCGATCAGCCTCCTGAGCGGTCTGGGCAAACTATTCGAAAAAATTCTCAAAACTCGCCTTAGCGATCACCTCCTAGGGAAAGGCCTTATCATAGATGAACAGTTCGGCTTTCGCCCAGCCCATTCTTGTCCACAGCAAGTCCTCCGCCTAGTAGAGTATGTCTCGGAGGGCTTTGAAACCGAACGTAGCACCGTAGCTGTCTTCTTTGATGTAGCCAAGGCCTTCGATAGGGTATGGCACGCAGGTCTGATTTATAAGTTATATTCTCTCCAAGTACCAGATCGCCTCATAATCACTATTCAAAATTATTTAGCAAACAGACATTTCACATTTAGGCATGAGCGCACTCACTCGACAAGACGTCTTATCAGAGCAGGAGTTCCTCAAGGCTCCACCCTCTCCTCTGCTGTACTCCGCGTACACAAACGATATACCGCGACCGTCATCGTCTGGCGTCCAACTCGCGTTATTCGCGGACGATACCGCGCTCTTTACGGAAATAGGAATAGGAGCACCTGATTCACCCTCCTCCCCTCCAGAGGGCCATTGACGAGCTAGGTCAATGGTTCCGGAAGTGGAGGATAGAAGTAAACCCGACAAATCAGCAGCCATACAATTCAAGTATGGTAAGATTAGGAGTCGACTCATTGTCGACAAAAACACCCCAATCTTAAAATGTTGGATGCGATCATTCCGTGGCAACGGAACTACAAATACTTAGGAGTCACGCTCGATAAAATCTACACTTCCGAGATCATATCGAGCGTGTTAGAAATACTGCACTTTTCTACAAAGCAAGCTCGGGACCATGCTCGGTAGAAAAGTAAACTATCTAGACGTAATAAACGTACCATATACAAAATGTGCATTAGGACGGTGATGACATACGCGTCTCCCGTCTTCGCTCACGCCGCCCAAAAGCACTACATAGACTACAGGTAATACAGAATAAATTCTGTAGAGCCGCAACGGATGCACATTGGTGTGTTCGTAATTCAATTCTCCATAGGGACTTAGAACTCCCACTATTTCCAAATATATGAAGGACGCATCGAAGCGATTCTTCGACATCGCGGGATCACATCCCAATGCTTACGCGCGGCGGTTGACTATCAACCGCCGCATCCCACCCACCTATCCGTAGGCCACGAAACGTACTTACCGATCCACCTGACGCTCTTACAGCGGCAGTTGAAAGCCTTAATGACGTCAACGACACGCATGACTGACTTAGAGTAGGTCTATCCGTTAGTCAGGTCATCGACCTAAGCTCCCTCACTCCACCCGGCCGCCGCTAACCGCCTCCGGCCGGGCAGGAGGGAAGGGAACCGACCCGTGACGGTTTCCTGCGACATCCTATGCCGAGACGACTTCCACCAGGCGTCGTCCATAGCGCATGTCACGCGCCGTCGGCACTCGCATGTGCCGTCCGGCCGCACTCGGTGAAGCTATCAAAGTCGTCTGACTTGTCATCTGACTCGTCTCGACCGACTAAATAGCATAGCCGACCCAATTACTTCACTTTCAGGAGGAATTTTTTAGTGGGTTTCAGTCCCACACTACCCACGCGTACGGGCGCGAGGGTGTGCAGGATAGACATTTTTACCTCCTCGTCGCAAGAGGGAAACAAAAAAGGTGCGCCGACACGAGTCTTGTCGAGAACGAGCGTATAGAATAGAAATCACTTACATAGCGTGGAAATCATAATTTATTACAAGAGCTCAACTTGTATTCTGGTAAATAATATAATAAAAGATTTCACGTATAAGATATTTTAGTTTTTTAAATGTATTTACTTTTAACGTGAATACGTCTTTAAAATTGCTTCACAGTGGGAGGAAATCCAAAAAACGAATGATAAGAAAATCGGGAGATAGAGTGTTACAGCTTCATATCTATCATCTTTATTCTAAATTCAATTACATCAATAGCTCAAGGATTAAAGAATTCATTATGCTAAGTGACGACTGTGGCGCGTCACGCGTGGTGGAGAGGGGCGCTGCGGCATTTTGAGGTCATTTTGCGGCGTATCGAGAATTCCATTTAGTATAACTTTTGACTGGGATCAGCTACGACGTTCATTTAAGTTTTAATCGTCAACTCTCGTCAAAATTTATCGATTGCATATAAAACATTAATGTAAAATAGTGACAGTGAATATAGTAAGGTGTTAAGACAAAAAAAAATAGTTGTAAAAATATATAATGTCGTCCTATACGCGTCAAAAAGCTAAATTAAAACACAGAGATCGTATACGGTTGGAAAGGGCTTTTCAAAAACAATCGAATGATACCAAGAAAACACCATATGATCGAGTCAAGCAATACCGGAAACGTAAAAGAACGAATGCGGTCGAGCAGTTCAACGACGGTGCCAGTACATCTGCAGCTGGGACGGTTAAAATTATGCAAATAGATGAAGAAATTGCTTCTACATCAAAACTGGACTATGTGAGCATCAATTGTATACGATCGCCGATTAGGAAGGCACATTGGGCAGCAGCTAGTGCACGTTTCAACACCACGTTTGTCAACAATCCATTCGGACATAAGTGTAATGTGTGTAACCGTCTATGGTTTTTGCGCTCATTGAAGCCTTCGATTATGGGGTACGTGTAAAAATTCATACGTATTCACGTGCAACAAACGGCCGTGTCCATGACACAGCCACACCCGATTTTTTTTAAATCTATTTTTGTTAATAACAAGATTTTTTCCACAGCTTTGCCCTCGTGGACATTGAATATATTCCTTCATTTTTTATATTGATTTATTTTGATATCAATCTCAACCTCGGCTCCACTCAATTTTAATCCTGCTACTACTACTTCTTCGTTCTGAATTTCGGTAGCCATCCCAGTTTCAATTTTAATATCCGTTCTACTTAAAATTTTGATTCAGCTATCGATCACGGTTTTAATTTGGACGAAGTAGCGGCTAATGCAGTCATTAAAATAAAATACAGGTATATCAATCGAGGATAATGTAATTTTCAAAAACTGAAAAATTTCAAGAATCCGTGTAGTAGTTCGGCCCAATAATACAAATACGCGAATGAAGCCAGGGACAAGTATTAACAGTTATATTAAAAACACGCGTAGTCAATGCATGAATATGAAATGCAACGCTGTTTCAAAATTTCAGAGCAATGACTAAAAAACTTTCGGAGTTTAAGAATTTGAACAAACTATTTTTTGCATTCTTATATATATTAGAGATATAAATAAGTAAGTAAATTATGTGCTTGATTTTGGTGAAATTACAATATTGATGTGAAAAAATTCTTTTACAAATATTAATCTTTCTCAAGTGATACTATTCAAAATTTAATTGTAACACGAATTACTTTATAAATAATACGAAAATGAGACAACTCCATATTTAAATGTAGATTCATCGCCACTTTTTACAGTGAAACTGTTTTAATATAATTTTTAACATGTTTTGATCGTTAAAGATTTTTATCAAATAATATTTTTATATAGAAACTAATTATAATTATGAAATAAAGAAAAATGACTAGTAGTCTTTTGTTTTTATGTTGCATGTACACTACAAAATTTATTGGTTTTTTTTCTTATTTAATTTTCCTTTTAATAAATTTTCTTTAAAGTAAAATGATGTATTAGTGGTTATATCAATAATTTCATATGACATATTTAGGAAATCTGATGGTGTTTTGCTAGTGTAAAGGTTCCCTACTAGTGGGTGGCATATATTTTCTTGACAACATTTATTGTCTAACGGTATTGCTAAGCGTACGAGGCTTCTTGTACGAATGTGAGATTTGCAGTTTTCTGTACTAGATACGACGACATCATCAATCGTAAAATTATATAAGAGATTTTCATTTAAGGAAATTAATTGTTTTTATCCCACGCGAATTCTAACTGTAAGTGAGTTTTAGTAACACCATTTTAAAATGAGAACAAACTTTAAAAAATTGCAATTGTGGAAATTTGAATGGCACTGTTTTTGCTATAGAAAGCACAAAAAATTCCGAAATGTGCTACACAATACCTAAATTCCAAGTGACAAAAAAGATTTATACCTGTACGAATAAAAAAATATACATGGAAATATAAAATAAAAACAATAGCGCTGAGGAAATTTGTTTTATGTTTAGAGACGTAAATTAATATTAGAAATGACTTATAAAAAACTTCATACTTATTAGCAATTTTTCTAGATTTTTTTTCATGAGCGATATTGAAGCTTTAATGGAGACCTCTAATAATTTATGAAAGATTATTTTCAAAACACAAAGTCACAGTGATCTTTTATTTGGTAGTAAACTTGGAATAATTCATTTCACTATTCAAAATGTCATAATGCAATATTTTATTAGATTTTATTTTTGTTTTATCATATTTTAGAGGTAAAATTAATGTACGAGGTTGGAAAGTCAAACTACAAGATTTTCAGCTTTTTATGTATGAGGAAAAAAGTTCTACGGTTGGCAACAAAATAATAAATTTGAAATTCGATTAAAATGCTCACCTACACAGGGCTGGTAAGTAGTGGTAAGTCTCCTTAATAGTCACTTATCACTTCCCCACGATACGCGATATCTCCAAACTCGAAACCTAACAAATGCATCGAGTGCTTAGTTTGGTTTTCGCTTTGTCGCCGAGCAAAACTTACGAACCAGTGGAACCGGTCATTAGTTACAACAATAAAGCCACCCTAAGAGAGTGTTTTATTGGGTATAAATCCTACATAACTCGGTCTCTAGTATTGCCGGCTATGTTTCGTTCAAAAAGATTTTCACTTTTAAGCAAAAAATAAATAAAAAATAGATGGCAACTCTGTGTGTAGGTTATTTGTACAGAGTACCTTGGTGTAGTAGAAAAAATATTTGTCAGTTTAGTATCACTGTGATCACTGTTCGGGAGTGTTATGTGTGTGTTACGAAAAATCTATGAGGAGAAAAAATAAATTACGATATTGTTATTTATCGAGAATCTAGTAAATATATTTGTTTTTTATTGTCTTAATAAAGACTTATTTTACATGCCTTAGAGTCATTATTAGAATAGACAGTAAATACCGGAGCTTGTATTCGCTAATTAAGCTTGAAAAATTGACAAGGTCTACATATTGTTTATCAACAATCTACAACATACGCTTATATTTCGTGTATTGTATTCTGAGCTTTAAAAATATGTTTGAATGGCATGGTATGTTTCCCAATAAAGGAAGTTTTATTACATTCGTACTGTATATAGGACTATTTGTTTTTCAAGGTAAGTTATATTTACTAACAATTTTACTGTACATTAAATGTACTAAAGTTGAATTAGCTATCGCATCTGCATGATATGATTTGAGGCATAACGAATTCCTGTTATTGTTATAGTCCTCAGGGTAAAAAAATTGTCTAAAGCAATTATTTTTATAATATTTACCTACTTATTCTTTAAGTAAGAAAAGAAATTGTACTTATGTACAATATTTGAAGTGGAAATAAATTTGGCTCTATAAATATTGGGTGGTTTTTCTATTTGAACTTTACTACTTTGCAGTATAAGTATTTATATTGTAGCAGATATTATAAAATTGTTTTATTGTTCCAGGTGTTTTTGTGACTGCGTCTAAATCACCAACCGGGGGATATGACTATAATACAACTTTGGTTGTATTTTTATCTGAATGTTTAAAATTAATCATATCTGCTACATTGTATTCATACAAAAGAGAGTAAGAACAAATTATACATTTTCATTAAATTATTTGTGTAAGGAATATACACAATTATTAAAACTTCATACATCGGTAATAGTTCTAACTGTAACAAATGACCTTGAGTAGTTTAATACAGCTTAATCTAGATTTTACAACAATATGACAAAGAGTGGGCAGATTATGACCCCAATGATCCCTCTGTATGTTCTTTCCTGAGGTATATGTTATTTTTACCAAATTATATCAAAATTAATTTAGGGCCTTAGTTTTGAGAACATACCAAAACAGACATAGTTACTTTTGCATTTATAGTAACTGTATGGATATATAAATCTCCCTATACATATTACATAAATTATAACAGCAAGTTGCACTAAAAATTTACATTTATGAAATTTTAAATGTACCTAATGCTAAATTTGGCTTTGACAAAGTATTACCACATATTGATGTATAAAGTAATTATAATTATGGACATGAGTACTATACAAAACTTTTGGGATTCACTCGTTCCAACTTCATTCTAAAACAATATCTTTAGAACAATAAGTAATGCATCATGGTTTTTTCACATGTATTAAAATATGTGAATATTTAATTATACTAATTGCTATAGAAGTTATAAATTATTCCTTTTCAAATGAAAAATATATGAAGATAAGCTTATAAATAACATGAATGAACTAGGTAGGGATCTGTTACTAAAATGAATAAGACATCTCTTGGCTGAGATGCTAACAAGTACTTAAATTACATTGGTTATTAGATTTTGAAGCTAAAGAGAGAATTCAATAGAATCATCGCTCACATAAAGTTATATGTCATTTTATTACATATATTAGAGTGTCTGAAGAGTTCGACCTTGAAATCCAATTATTTTGAACTTATTAATGTAACATATTCTGAATTATGTTTTACTGATAAAATACTAAAATGTTTACCCATTTTTTAAAATGTTTTTTATTATTTTTTTTCAATCATTTCAGTAAATATTCAATTTAAAATAATATATTTTTCTTATATTAATTTCCAACACAACACAATATGAATCCTGATTAATAACATCCTTCTGGTGTTCATAATCAAGGCCTTGGTTTATTCGTGGCGTTCCGTTTCATTTAATTTTATCAGGATCGTTCCCTTTGGGAGGTGAATAATGTGAAAAGAGAACAATGGAAATTTATTGTGGCATGGCTAGGTGGCGACTGTGTATTGGATCAATTGGGCAAGTAGCGGCATTTAGTGGTACTGGAACCAGCATAAACACTTCCATATCTATTATCGAAATCTGGACAATGTTTCTCTGTGCAGTCAATGAAATCTAAAGCATAAAGTTACAAGTTCAACATTGGTATCTTAACAAAACGAATCTTATGAGCTCATAGTACGCGGCGATAGATTAGAGTGTCAGAGCACCAATCACAGTGCGGCGTGGATAATAATCTTAGGTCTAAAATAGACATTGGAAAATGTTTTTTGTAGGCAGGTATCAATAAAAGGATTGTAGAAGCAAGGAGCAGGAACCAAACATTGGAGGGAAACACAGCAACTGGTCGCTAGGTTTAGTTTATCGAGATACAGACAAATAAATAAAAAAGACACTATAAAAGTGGCTGGAAGAAATCATTGTGCACATAAAAATGCAATAATGTTCAGATGTTGAATTTGATGAAAATACGCCCCTTAAAATTGGCCAAGAGAAGTTTCTTGCAAATAGTAAAAACAAAAGCTGACTCAGAAATGTTGATGAAGGAATTGTTTAAAAATAATATTTTCACATCAAATGCGAAGTGATGCAGATAGATTGTTTGTTGAAACGACAATTAAATTGCAGTCAACCAATGATATTATACTTTTTGAATATATTGACATATTGGTTCTATTAACTGCACTAATTCTAAATGACCATGAAATTTATCTTCAATTATCACCTCGAAAAAAAGTTACATATTTTTTTCTTCTAATAGCTTAGAGAAATCACCACCGATATGCAAAGAAAATATTCTTTTTCTACACGCTTTCACTGGTTGTGATAAGATGTCTGGTTTTTTAATAGAGGTAAAACAAGTTACGTATATATTTTGAAAAATGCGATGATTAACATTACCCTGGTGAAGTATTTAAAATTGTTTATTATCCTAATGCTATTTTTAAAGTTAATGTATCATGCAATTTGTTATTATGCAAGGCACCCAAGAAAATCAAAAATTTATATGCAATAAGATTTAATTCTCTTTTGAAGAGCACAGCAAAAAGATAACATTATATGGTCATTTCTAGTACATAATTTGATGAAGCATTTGAATATTTAAAAAGAGTACTCTTAGTACTAACTCTTACTACTAACAAATATGGTTAGGTAATAATATTTCCAGTGAAAACTGGGGGAGAGATATGGTTCTAATCAATTGGAGCCAATGATGATGAATCCATGTCTAGCTCCAGATAATTTACTGACAGTGTTATTTTGTGATAGTATATAAGTATGTGGAATTGCCTGTGGAAGTCAAAAAAGTGGTTTATGTTGCACTGCATCATTTTCGCAATGCCGTGGTGATAATTGATTCAATGCATCTCCCACTTTCAAATTAAATGAGGTAACAAGAACTGATGAAAATGAACAAGTTTAATTTCAGTTATTTTTAACTTTGTATAAGGGAAACAAATAAATATTTTTTATAAACTTGTTTTGTATTAAAATTAATGTTTTTCATTTTTAATAATATTAGGACAGAAATATATTCATAAAATGATTTCTCCACAAAATTATATATATCTCTATGTTTATTTATTTCGTTATTAAATGAAAAGCAACAAATTTTAATGGGTAAACTTTATAATATACCTTATCATTAATACAATCCGACAGGTTGCAGAATAATTTATACAATTTAATTGGATTCCGAGTTTTTTACATTTCAGATGCTTGAGATACTCCACTAATACTCTGTTTAAAATAGCAGATTGCAAATCCTATATTTTAGTAATGGAGAAGATACATGTGATTCAACTTTATTTGTCAAACTATATATTGTACATTGTGTTTTCATTTATTCATATTTTCATAAAAAGATTTTTGGCAACCGTATTAGCCTTCTGCTGAAAAGATAGGCTCCCACAGGTTTTGCTTTTAACACATTTTATATGACTTTATTGCATTTAATCTCAGCAGCAAAGAGTTGCTGTTCCAAATTGTAAAATGTAGAAAATATTGCATGAAAAGGTTTTGGAATGGAAATCATATTTTATATAAGCTATTAAAGTATTGTACTTTTGAATATTTTATATGAGCAACAATATTTTGTTACATGGTTGAAAAATATTGTATGTAGATTTAGATTTATATGCAGCTTTTTCCTTACTCGCGATTTTCAATAATGTTTAGGTATAGCGTCGATGCCACATGCCGTTTAGATGCCAAATGTTATGTTGAAATTATAAATTCATTTTCAAAATATTTTTTGATCTATTTTTATTTTTAATCATTACAAATTTAAGATTTTTGTATTAAAACCTTTCTGGTAAGAGAAGATTTAAATTAAGACTAAATGTTTCATAGTTTTGAATTTTACTGTTAATTATTAATTTATGCTTGATATTTCCAAAAAATATTTTCAGGAACAAGCCAAGTCTCCTGAAAGCAACGAGTATTAACTATAAGTTGCTTCTCTTATATTTCATACCTTCTATGCTTTACTGTTTTTACAATAACTTGGCATTTATAAATTTATCTCATTATGATCCTACGACATACTACATATTACTACAGTTCCGTGTAGTTATCACAGCATTGTTGTTTCAGGTAAATAAGATATTTTTTATTCTGATAGTTATTTAAAACTGATTTTAGAAATATTTAGTTACAGTATAACCACTCTATATTCTTATAAAACAAAACTTCCATGCTTTTTCAATAATAGTTCATTATAACTTAAAGATTAGTTTAGAAAATATTGTTAACTATTTTCCTCTGAAAAGATGTGTAACTTTTTGAGACACTTTTTCATTTTTAGTGGCCAATGACAATATTAAACATGTTAGTAGATTGTAGTAAAATTGGGCTGGCTCACTCCCTAGATATCCTCAATGCTATATCATATTCTTTCCTAAAAGGATTCCAGATATCTAATTTTTCCTAATTATCATCCAATATTCTGCTTCTTCCTAAAGAGCTAGCAATACACTAGTGATGCCTGTAGGAATGTGAGTGTTCATAGGTGGTGGTGATCATTTACTTTCTGGTGGCTCGCATACTCACTTGCTCTTTCAAAGGTGAAAGAAACAGTTGTTTTTAAGTGCATAAGCTTTTATTAGAACTTTTAAAAGTGTTCAGAATAATAATATAATTAATAAAAAAAATATATTTACCATGTTTTAAAACAGGTCAAAAAGGCTAAAGTAATTTCTGTTTTGTAATTATGAAATTTTAATTGGGATGAAAATATTTGAAATATGTAAGATTATAATGTGAGGCACTTGCAAATATTAAATACAATTACAATTTTATTCATTTCATTGTTAGTGACTTAGGTGAATTATTTATGTATTTACCAGCAAATATGCAGATCAAATTAGATATGCCCCATATTATTTGTTTTATTGCAAGTACTTTCATACATATAAAAAAATTTTCATCACAAAATAGAAACTATTTTAAAGTTTTTAGTCTTTTTAAAAACACATATTTTTTTATTATCTCTATTATTACTTTCTACATTTTAGTATTGTGTGGGTGAAATTTGGCAATTAATTTAGAATTACATTGTCTCATGTAAAAATTTAAGCTATATATGCACACAATCCTATTCTTTTTATCTTCCACATTTTTTTACATTTTCATCCAACTTTGAACTATGTTCAAAATTTTAGAAATCTGTAATGAATGAAAATATATGTTTTCATTTTTGTTATTAAATGCATACATTAATAAGAATATGAGGGTTGACTCTCAAAGATTAGTATTATGATTGTTATTAAATTAGTATATTTTGGGGTAACACAAATTTCAAATATTTTTTGAAGACTTATTTTGCCAATTATTTATATTATTTTTTATGTATCTTATTGTAGCACAAGTGCACTGAAAAAGATTAAGAAGTAAACATTTTTGTTTTTATAAATTGTAAATAAAAAATAATTATTCTATATAAAATTTGGGAAAAATCATTCTATCAATAGAAACTTGATATATCTAGTAAATATCTATTGTTATGCAAAGAAGAAGGCACTCCACCTGACCTATCCTGCTGGCGCCCATGAAATTGAGACTTGTTTTATTTAATTTGTTCATGTTCAATTAACATTGAACACAAATTATGTGTTCAAATTCTGTGAACACGTAATTTGATAATCAGCCAAATAAAACTTAGAAAATGGCCACAACATAATTAGTGTCTCAAAGTTACACAGACGACTTGTGTAGAAATCAAAAAATCATTCAAAATTCAAGTCTTTCTGATGTTGAAATTATATGTTTTTCAAACTAAGCATAAGCTTTATCACGTTAATTTTTTGTAGTAAGTTATTACTTTTATTAGCTTTCGTAAAACATTAGAGCATTTTTATTACTGCTAGCTGTTTCTCATTTTTTTGCAATTATTTGTAGCAATCTGGCCATATCTTGATTAGTATGCCTGTCAAATGAAAATTATCATTCTTGAACTGTCACATTGATTAAAATTCCATGTAGCAATTATTAACAGCAATAATAATAGCTTAATTGATTGTTATTCAATCATGTACTGTGGGTAGACATATACTAGTTAATAACCTATATGTAAGGAACCTATTATAGGTTGTAATTATAGAATTTAGAGTGTAAACACTAAATGAAGACTTCCACAGCTTTCACCAAATTAATTAATTCAAATTACTTAACATTCAAGAGTAAATACTTACAGTAAATATTTCAGGAAGCATTCATTGGTTTCTTAATAATAAATTAGTTTCTAAGATTTTGCTTTCAATTTTGATTATATAATTTAAAATGTAGGTTTTATGAAATACCTGATAATTTATCATTCTCTTTATGATTTTTTTTTTCAGTGTTTATTTAAGAAGAAACTGTCCCTTTATCAATGGATTTCTCTTGGTATATTGACAACAGGTTGTATGATAAAAAATTTTGACACTGTTCAGATGACGGAAGATTCCACCTTGTGGTCACAAATTTTCAGTGTATATACTATATCAATTAACTTCCAAAATTTCTGTTCGTGCCTTGCTGGTACATATAATGAGTATCTTTTAAAAAACCAGGGTTCCGAGGTTGATATATTTCTACAAAATGTGTTCATGTATCTCGATTCAGTATTATGCAATTTTATTATATTGATTCTAAAAGGTGAAATTGGGAATATAATGAATGACTTTAATTCATTGGGTGATACTTTTGTGCTTCTAATAACTGTGAATTCAGCTATAGTTGGCATAGTGACTAGTTTTTTTTTAAAAAATCTAAATTCCATTTTGAAGACCTACGCCAGCGCATTAGAATTAATAATAACAGCTGTGGTGTGTTACATGATTTTTGGAATTCTTATAACTTGGTTCACCATCATATCAATACTTCTAGTCAGTGTGGCTGTAATGATGTACTTTAAAAATCCAGTGAGTAATATTGTACAACCACAAATAAAAGAGAAAAAGCTCTTAGAAGAAGTAGTAACTGAATAAACTATAGCATAGGAATTTTATATGCACAAATGTGGGCCATTTGCATATAGCGAGAATGTTGATTTCAAAATTTTGTACCATTCGATATGTAAATTAAAAGACTAATTTGAGGAATACGAAACTCAAAATGAGAGCAGATGACATAAAGTATTGGAGTGATTATTGTTAAAATAAATAGAATTTTCTATATATATTTTTAATTGCTCCAACACTGTTGGTCACTTCTTTTTTTGTGTATTATAAATCATGGAAAATGGCAATTTTTATTATTGATTTTTAATTGAATCATTACATAATTGTAATGTCGTAATGTAATGTATTTACTTTTTAATTCAAATTTATGGTTGAATGGTAATAAGTTAAATTTTTATTTCATAATAAGTTTAAAAAAAATATTCATAGCTAATAAAAATATTAGTGTGAATAAGCAGAATTCATAATTCTTTCAATTTCAATAAAGGTGTTGTTGAGTTATAGGTACAACCTCCAATTTTGTCCCTTATAACAAAAAATCCAAAATCTTTTATATGACAATAACTTGTGCTCCAAGTAATGCCACATGCGTATATTGCTTTAACACACGGATTGCGTGGACACAATTAGGATATAATAAAAGACAGCATGGAAATACCTTTAAAAACTCCTAGAATCATAAAATTCAATGAAAAATTAAATTCAAATTTTGATAATCTGTATACATGACGTTTAATGTATATACCACAACAGTTTTAGAAATAGAAGAATACATATTTTAAAGTATACAGACATTGTTAAAATACTGTTAGAAACTCTAAAGTAGCTTTTTTTTATTAAATCAACTACCTACTCAAAAAAGGCGCGAAAGTTTTTTATTAACAGCTTTCTCAAATTTCACTAAAATAAATGCAATCACAATCATCAATTAAATAATATACTGAGTCAAATTTATTATTGTAATAATAAAATTATATTTAACTATATCAAATTTTTTTTTTCACTTACAGGGGTCAGTTGTGGTTTTTTATTGTTTTCAAATATGTTATCGACTAAATAGCTGCATTTATTGATTTTCGCATTTATTACAAATCTATAATTCAACCATATTTTTTTTTTTTGGAAATATCAAAGGACTGCATTGTTATTTAAACAATAAGAAATCGATATCCACGGTGAAAATATTTTGCCATTCATTGGCGTGGAGAGTTTTTTTTTTTTATTTTTATTATGTGCATCAGTATAAACAATAATGCTTCTTTGACTTGTTTGGTTTAAAGTACATTTTTCTACAAATAGCCCCCTGTTATTCCAATTCAAACAAGTACGACCTTCGCGCATATATTAGACTTGAGACGATACCTATTATTACTCTTTTGTGCTCTGACATGCTTTGGAATGAATTTTGTTTTAGCGACTTTATTTATTTTCTTCGCTTTTCTCGTTATTCCGTCCAGCAAACCTGTTTTAGCTGTATATTGTATTTTTTAAAATAGACCGACATTATTATCACATATTATTTTAATGTAAGTATTTATATAAAACAATATATCTTAAGTACCCAACTCATTACTAGAAGAAAAAAAATCACTTTTAACAAAATCGAAAACAATAAATAACAAACGAAAAACAATATAAGAGAGATCTTAATGAAAGAATAATAGTCACTTGATAAAACAGAATAACGTTACGCCATAAAAAGGCAATTTGCAACAATAAAATCTGTGTGCATTATTTTGAAATATAAAATGAAATTAAACAGCTCTACTTGATTTATAAAAAGCTTGTTTCTCGTGCATAAACAGAAGTATATGATGAAAAAGGATTTCCTCTGGGAGAAATGGAAAAAATAGCAACAAATGTCAAGGTTCTTCTTTTTGAAAACTCGTCAAACAATTCGAAGACATTTGAAAAAGTCATCAAACAATGGCATATATTGCCGTAATAAATAATCTAATAATTAGAAGATCTTGTGTTTCTGCTAATGTTTTTTTATAGCCTAGCAATATTGGATACAGGTACATAAAATTAAGCAAAGTTGACATTTTCCATGGTATATTAAAGAAATTCCAGTAAAATATAATGCTTAGAATTTGGATGTTAGCCTTTGTAGATTTATAGAATGGCCCCTTACTGAAATTGTGCACATGTAATAGTTTATTATAGACAGAATTCTGTGTGCCTTTTTATATTATAGGCAGTATCATAGAGAAAAATTGGGAATAGAAATTTTTTCCAAATTGATTTAATTTTGAATTTATTTTGGTGCTAATTTGTGATTATTATTTCATAGCCTACCTATCTGTGTAATGTTTAATTTTAAAAGTATTAAAATTAGTGTATATGTCAAATAGAATTGCCTATTCTAATGATGTATTATTTGTAATTTATTGAATATAAATTCTTTTTAAATACAAAGCTACATCAAAATTCAAATTCCTACAATTTAATTATACAAATTTGAATTACCTGTTATGATTTAAATTTTAAGTATATTATAATTTAATTTACTCGTACATTATTCTGTATTTGCATTTATAAATGTCGACACAACAACACTTAGATCAGTTGACAAAAAAGAACAATAAGTAATTTATTGTGACTGGTGTTCCTTCACTGTGCCCATAATTTGCATTTTTTTTTTTAATAATGCAAATTAGTAGAAACATGTTTGCCTATGAAAATCTCTATTAATTAATAAAATCCAAATTTTATAATGTTTATAAGTAATGCTGCCAATCAAATAAATTGGTTTTTGATAAACGTAGTGTAACTTTTTATATGTATAAGTATTGTTTTCGATTTTTCCAAACTTTGTATTTGGTAACAATAGAAAAGAATTTGACTTTTGGTGCCATAAATTGTGGTGTTATAATTATCAAAATATTTTAGATTATTGTGATTTGCTTCATTTATTATTTCTTTTTCTCATTATAAATGAAATAATATAAAACTTTAATCCGATTCTATCGGATAATGTATTAAAAACTCAAATGATCTGCAATATTTATTTAGTCAAAACTTAGAAATTATTGATTTGTATCACACACAACTGTATTAAATTTGTATAATTAGTGACATTTGTAAACATGTAAATAAATCGCCAATCTTCAATTATTCAGAGTTAAAAATTCAATTTACTGAAATATTTGCTTACTATAGAAAATAAAGTAACTTTTGTAAAAGTGAAATTAAAACCGCATTTAAAATCGATTTAAGTAAATCTCCTCCTATTTATAAGTGGGATAAACATAGACTTTACCATTGAAAAAAATCTCATTTTTTGTGTTTGTTAGATTGTAATAACTAAAAATTTTGAAAAATTAAGTCATTAAGTATAGTCCTTTAAAGTGATCATATCACAAGTTTTTTAATAGTAACCACAGACCTAAATTAATAGTAAGGGTCCATCCATAAATTACGTCACATAAATTATAAGGTTTTTGTCGCGCATTGTCACATTTGGTTGAACGCCCTCATAACGTGTGACGTAATTTATGGATGGTCCCTAAGTCAAATACAGACATGTTTATCACTTTCTTATTAATAAGTTTTTAAAGGTAAAAATTAAATATACATGGTGCCTATCATTTCTAAGAACAAAAATTTTTGTGGCACATTTGTATCGACTTAGCTTCTATTTGCGTTTATTAGAATCTTTCAGTTTTATATCTAATCTATTACCTATCTTATATTTTAAATAATTCATCCAGAGTTTAATTAAAAATAAATTATAGGTGGGTAGAAACCAGAGCTACTACCGCAGATTTATTTTGCCGTGATATTTGATGAATTTTTGAAAAAAAAAAAGTATATTGTAGGTCAGGTAGATATTTTGAGTTCTTGTATGTTAACAGTTACATTATTGTACTTTCTGATTTCTTTAGAGTATTCACATCTATTGGAGCCATGTTAAAAATTATATGAAGCGGTTGGGCCGATTTAGAAAGTTGGGATGTTTTTATAACATCGGCGTTGGCGTTCACCTTTTTGGTCAATTTGATCCAAATGGGGGTCATGATCCCTTGAGGTCAACCTCGTATGTGTGCCCCTTAACTCGAAGGCTGAATCCACCCTTGATTTGATCGGAGGCGGTCTCATTTTTCTGTATTTCCTCTTTTCTTGGACAACAGAGACAACATTTCCATGTACCCGAAAGTGCTTTTTGTCATTCGCAAACTGAAATTATTTTTTTCTTTGTTATTTGCTGACGTGGGAATTGATTGTTCTTAACATCAAACCTTAACATGTATTTTTTTTAATGCAGTTTGTTTGATCCCTCAAATAGATTTGAAAAAATTGGAGTTCCATTGAAAAAAAGGTAAAAATTGTAGAAAAAGTTTTTAATTTAATTCGACCTGTTTGAAAATTCATAATAAACCGCTTTTAGATCATGCTGTAGATCATTTATAGTACAAGTTAATTTTGTATGATAATCTCAAGATTGTATATTACTAATATAGACTATTTCATTTTATAGTTCAATGTCCGTTTCATTTTCGCACAATTTCTTTGTTGCGATATTGTTCATTATATTATTATCTTCATCTCATCACATTGTACACATAACATGGTATCTGGTACCATCGTACCACATACTCAATCACATCATCATGTGATGTGAGTATCTTGCAGATCAATTTTGTAAACTATAAACCACATAATCTATATCTCTAGTCTATGGTTATATGATCAAAATTACCCAAACCAAGGGCGCGCAGCGGGCAAATCTTTTCGCCCTTGAGGTCATCCCGATATCAATTAAGTGATTTTAAGTTTACCAAATTGACCTGATGGCACTTCAGTCATGATAAGATATATAAATGCAGTGTTCTTTTATGTTCTAAAACGGCAAGTGTAGTGGTGGTAGCTTCTAGGTTTATACCTACATTATACATAGTGGATTTCATAATCTACAAAAAATTTCGTCACCAAAGATAGGCGCTTTACATGTAGACAATCAGGATATCAATTATTATTATAGATCTCAATTTAATTGGGTAATAGCACGCGGTTTTTTTTTTGTTTATTCAAAAACAACAGGTTTAAATATTTACCCCTTAAATTCGATACTTCAATACACATATTAGCACATCTTCTGGAACATTTACTCCACACACCGCGGATCCCTAATGAGTGTATTAGAAGATGCAATTAAATCTAGGAACATTAAATAAAAAGTTTGCTTTTGATAGTTTTTCAAGTAAAGTTCAAAATCACTGGACTTCGCTATTATTAGGCCTTCTAACTTTAGAAGCATTCCGATTTTGATGATTGAAAGCATTGTATAAGTACATATCAAAGAAATAAAAGTGCAATAAATAGTTTTATAAGTAAACAAACTGCATTTTTCCATATATAATGAAATAAGGGCTCCAAATATATGAGTTTGCCAACTTTTAGATAAATATTTTTTTAATTTAAAATATTTTATATTTCTACACAGATTGAAGAAAAGAATAACAAAAAATAATGGCTCAAAAGATACTGTAAGGACATAGTATGATAAATTGTAATGAGGTAAAAATCTTAATTTTATTGATGGTATTATTATTTTATTGTGTTATTTCTTCTTATTTTCATTAAATTAACCTTAAATTTATATTTCACAAGTAAAATTATAATTTTTGTAACTATACTTAATGTACTTTTAAATTATAGATGTAAATTATAGATATCTTTACCAAAGTAATATGATACGTAAGTCGCATAAAGTACAAGTTCCTTATTTTATGATATTGACAAGAACTAGACATGTGTGATGCTTAATTAAATAAATATTTATTTTCTTGTAATTTGTTTTATTGAGAAGTTACTATTTCTAAAAGGAGATAGGACTGTTATTTTCTTCAGTTGTCTATATGCTGGAAGTTTGTCGAATATGAGAGTCTTACAAGAAAACCATTTTTATGGTTCCGTTAACGCGCACATTTTAGATTGCAATGAAAAAAAAATATTTTATAGGATCATTCGTGTGTCTCTTTGTCCGTGAATCACTACCAATTTTCTTCTAATCTACTGGACCGGACCCATTTAGTTGATATTTGGTATATATAAGTATGAATTTCAGTGAACGAAATACGGAGATGTAAATGAATTTTGAATATGAGGAGTAAATTAGAAAATTGAAGAGAAAAATTTTGCAAACTACCATATCAATCGTTAAATGAAGAGCTGGTTGTAAGCGTCTCGCGTGTATATTTCATGATCATAAAAATAAATTCTAAACTTTTTTTAGAAAATAAATGAAGATTGATCATACCCCTTTATGTCCGAAACTACTGAACTTTAAGTTTTGAAAAAAAAAATAGAAAATAGTGTTTTACTTAAACATGTCTGTAGCTTACATCTTTACCTTTGACTAAACTGCCTCCGTACCAACTTAATTGAAATCGGCCAAATTGTAAAGCCATGTTTTGAAACTACAGACGAACACTTAGATTTTATTTACATAAACATAAATCTATAAGTTCTGTCTGTATCTACATTTTGTAAAATATTGTATTAATTCATAACTTATTTTTATATACAACTTATATTATTCCTTAGTGTATTTTAAACTTTTTGCACTTTTATAAAAAAACAATTCTTAATTAAATTTGTGGTGCACTAAAAATATGTTTTCACAAATGAGAGGTTGAATATAGAGTCGATAAAGTGTCAGCCTATTTGTTTTTCGAACATAATCTCCGAAACGGCTAAATGGTTTGTGATAAAATTTTGTACAAAAGTAGATTATCTTATAAAATTCAAGATATGATACTTGTCTTGCAAAAACTGTATAAACACCAGAAAAATACTAACAAGATCGGTATCGAAATCGTAAGTGAAGTCAGGGTCGGAAACAATCAATAGAATTTTAATTTAGGCACAGCGAAACTGTTTGTTTAGCTATAAAGTATAATCCTCACAATGTTCGCTTATAAAACTTTTGAAGAGCCTTGTAGGCTAAAGGTCTTATGCATGAATTCGAATAGTCCAGAAGGTTGCGCATATAATCGACATCAAATAACACTTCTATTGGTGGAAAAGCTATTGCTTCATATTTTCGTAGCATCTACTAATATGAGTTATATCAATATAGAAAATCAGTGAGCGGTAATGTGAAATGCTTAAGACGATTGTAATATTGGGGTATCGCCTCTGTAATTACGTATAGCGCGTGTCTTCAGATGTACTTGATCAGACTACTAAGCTCTCCAACTTCGTAATCGGTTCAAATTTCTATCATCAAACGTCCGCTTCATCCGCTCAAAAATCCACGTTCAATGACTTGGATACGTCGGCTGTCAAAAAGATAAAAAAAAATTTATATAAAATTCTATTTTAATCGCAGATGTTAATATAAGGCTGTTATTAGCTATTGAAATTTTTTTTCAAATTTTGAAAAGATTTTTCACAATCAGAAATTGCTTACAGAACAAACTGATAAATCTGTTTTGTATATAATTTATGTAGTCTGCAAATACGTATAGACAAAGAAAAAAGTGTACGTACCCTTTCCTCCTCTGTCAAACGGTTTTCTTTTTTTTTTACTTGCTATTGACGAATTTTAGCTTTATCTATAAAAAAACGTTCAGTTGTTTTTCCCACTTTCGATGCAGAGTCGAAGTCTTTTTTAGAAATCTCTATTCATCATACTTCACGCTCCTTACATTTACAATGTACAATTTTTGCGCATAGATACAGATATATATAGTTTTTACCATTTATATGAAATTCAATAATTGGACAACCCAGTTTTGCTTGGGGTTTTTGTATTTTGCCGTAGCAATTTATATTTTTAATCATACAATATGTAAAATATACTTAATTATGTTTTTTATTTATTAAGTGCCATGTTTTTGAGAGCGGCAATAATGGAATTATTTCAGAATTCCAAAAATGGCATATGAATTAAAGCAACGTTTAATTTTTTTTTCGCATATATATTAACTTCAAAAGCAAAACTTTTAAAACAAAAAATAGCATTGCGACCGTTTGGGCCATTTGCTCGTTTAGAAATATACGATTATATCTCTTACATATCATCCTCTAAGCATTTTTACTTATCATATATACATTATCTACGAGCGTGTACACATGTCATGGCGTGTGTTGATTTTTCAACTGTTAAAACATTAAATTTTAAATTTCATAGACATTGCAGTGAATTACGGTCAACAACACATCCTAATGACGCAATGACGCTCGCAGGTAACGTAGTAAAACAAGATTTAAAAAAAATGTGCACTGATTATAGATTTAGATATACTCTTGACAAAAGAAATTCAATAACGTGCGAACTTAAAAATTCAAAGAATTATGTATAAAAACCATTGGGCGACCACTAGAAATGTCAAATTTACATGTTGGCATTATCTGTAGTTTTAACCAAAATACGTTGTGATCAGATCATGACACATTTAACGAACGGCATCCATTTTTAAAATGTCTGCCAAAGCTCCTCGAGATTTTTGTAAGGTTCTGCTCGTTCTTATCCCTGTTGAAAACATCCAATATAGTCCCATATAAAACAATAGAATCTGTAATGGCTTATATGTAATCTATCTGGAAGAAAAAATTTCCAGATAGAGTTAAATTTGGAATCTATATGTGAGTCCATCATAGCAAGGTTTCTTTATTGGACTTAATGGGATTGTAATGTTATTTGTATCTGTATGGATCCTAACTGCACCTTACCTGTAGGTTTGTATCCGTTTTATCGTAAGTCCATGTGGACATAAAACCAATGTGGATTTCCGAATACGAAATAGAAAATGTTTTAATACTTTTAATGACAATTCCACAATCGGAAAAATGATGTATTCTATATTTAAATCCAGATAAGAACTCTGCAGACATATAAGTTCCATTAAACTTTCCGTTTCGTCCCTTCGAAAGTTTTATGGGTATGGATATGGATTTGCAGCGACAAAAGCACATTAGATTCCAATACAATCATTTCTTATTGGAATCTATTGGATGTTTTCAACAGGGTAGAGGCAGCTGTGTTTGTTAAGCGTGTGGAGCAAGGCGCGACGTACTTCACACTCGCTTGCTAACACGAAAGCAAATTTCACCTGTTATCAGCATCGGTGATTGCAATGTTGCGACACATCTGGTATGGTGGTAGGTACGAAACGCGACTCTTCAACTCTAAAATGCCAAATCAAGACGTTCATAATTTCGAAAGCGGATACGGTGCACTCGTACAGATTATTTTATAGGTGTTCGATTTTCTGGTGCCTGGAGGTCGACGTTGTTTTTTATCCGTAGTCTGTGTAGCGTGTTAATTTATCTAAACGCACGACGTATTAGCAACCTAAGATCTGCAATGCCTAGTGGTTGCTTAAGCCTTTTTTTTTTTAGAAGCTGTTTTAACAGTCTAGTTTTGATATTGTCCTACATAATCTTTTTATATTATTGTTTATTGGACTGAGATATTCATATATCTTCGAAGCAATATGAAGTTCCCTATTGGAACAGTATCGACTCCATGATAAAATGTGTTGCAATATTAGGTAAATGGGTTTTACACATACTGTAAGAGATGAACAACATTTGGACATAATTTGTATTAAACCAATTTTTATTTCATATGTTTTTAATAAATTACTAAATTATGTTAATCACAAATTTGAATTGGACATGGTTGTAAAAAAAATAAATTATTAAATCAAAATATTTTATTGTGAACACTGCTACCGCATAAATAATTATTTATTACAATTAAAATTGTTATTACACATAATAAATATTCTTGACTAGCTAAGCCATACTGATATTTCTTTCGCTAAGCTAATTATAAATTTTAAACATAATCAAAAGGGTACATTGATTATATCGGTTTATACAGCAGAGTTGTAACATATTTTTTTCTATAACGATGAGTCGCTGAAAGCACCATGACTCCATCCTTGATTGAAAGCGCATATAGATGATTCAACATTACATGATTAGGCTCAGGTAAAAGTGTTGGTTCACACTGGAAAATAAATTTAGAAAAAAAATTGTAATAAAATAAATATGTATCATATAATATTAATTCAAAAACAAGTATTATTTAAACTTTAGTTTTGGAAAAAATATATATTGTAAAATTTTCCGCTATTTTCATATGTAATGTATATAATGCTTCAAGTAAGCAAGTTAAAAATGTAAAAAAAACAGCAGCGTGTGTGCAGTGGATCCGTTGCCAGAGCTAAATGTTACTAATGGAATTCATTTAAATATTCTATAATATGAATTATTACTTATTACATTATTTTAATAATTCAAATTCAAAAATGGTTTTAACAATAACTGAAAAATCTTCAAAATACTTTACCTAAATTTCTTTCTTTGGCGATTGTAAACATCATAAGATAGTTAAGATTTGTAAAAATATTGAGTGCAAGTTCTTTATACTGAACTCATATTTTAGGCCCTGCAGGCACAAGCATTGCACACCACACCAAACCATCTTATAATCAATGACATTTCAGAATGAAGGGCTTGAACCTCAAGAGAGTGATGAAGGCCAAGCAGGCTGAACGTTGTTTTTAAATCAGAAGGTAACATGTTTTATCTTTGGCTGTATGTAAATTGACCAATTACTGTTTTAAAACACTTGATTCATATCTCGAAGAATGTATTAAGCTGTTATTCCCAAACATTATTACTGTTTTGGTAACATTGCTGTATTTCAGTCCCCAACTCAACTGGGCCAGAGTACTAAATATGTAAATAAAATATCTATTATATGGAAATCCACTTACTGAGAGAGGGGTATCTTTATTTAAGATAACTTGCAATAAATGTGGAGGTAAAATTGGTGGTCCTGATACTTTCTCCCATGGTTTAGATTGAGGTATTTCCTAAAATGTAAATATCAAATTAATAAATACAATAAGTAATAGAAGCATTATCAAAAATTCAAATGTATTATCTTACTTGTGAATATTCTGTTTGAGCGCTAGAAGAAATACCTTCACTGTCTTTGGCTAGTGCTTGGAATACTTCAAAATCAGACATTTTAACAGTTACCATATTATTTTTGGATCCCATTCCATTATCAATAACTTTCTAAAACAAAAATATTATTGAAAAACTTATTTTCAATAAAATACATTATTATTGTATATGAATGGAAAATTATGTGATGAAGTGATATTAACATACAATTTAAAAATTATATTTAGCTTCATAGTTTACCAAACCAAATTTCAATTTATATAGTCATTGATATTATAATTAAAATCATTAAATTAGACTAGTTTATTTTGTAAATAAAATATTTTAAAAAACTATGTTTTGCACAATAAGGTCTATCAAACTAAAATTAGATAAATTGTTAAAAACAAAAATTATTGCTGTAACCATCAATACTATGTCATTATTACATTGGTTGTGCTTAGAAATGAGAATAGTTCATTTTAAAATGAAGAAATGAATAATTATGTGATCAGATCATAAGCAAAAACAACACAAAATAATGAAAAATTACATAACAAAACAAAAGTGGTAAAACATACTATGGCTCTGAAAAAACTGTTATTTTAACGTTTCTGAAATTTATTCCTCATACTTAAAAGTAAATATTTTTATTATAAAACAAATTTTATAGTTCAATATTTAATTGCAGAACATCTATTTCTTATTCAGTGTTAGAGAAAATATATCTTTCAGCAATAAATATGGCCATAGCCGTTTGTGAATCCCAAATGATGCAAACTCAAGTTGGCAACCTAACAGAAGTCTTAAATACTCTTAGAATTAATCATATTTTTTGGTATAAAAATGCTGTCAAACAAAGACTATTAGGACTGCACCAATTTCTTCTTTGCATAATTGCCAACTTGAGCGTTCATGGCTTGTATCTCTTATATAGTTATGGTATGGCACATAAGCAAAAAAAAAGTGAAGACATTTGCAAAACTGAACTCATTTAATCTTTATTTTTTCCTTATAGATTCTACCATTCAATTGCTGAAGCTATGTGTGTTAATTTATATAGGAATAAAATACAATGTTATTATGTATTGTGAAATAAATGGTAGTCTGCTAAGGAAGTAAAATATAGGTCAAAATGAGTCAATATGACTAATATCTATACCATATGTTACTTATTGACACATGATGGTATAGATTATTAAACTGTCATAGAAAATTATTTTAATTCTAAAATATGATTCGTAAAAAAAATCAGATGTTATTTAGACTCCATAAAGTTTCACTGACATTCTAGCTTTTATAAAGAAATATTCACAGAATTTGATATGACATTCATTATTCAAATAGACATTGAATATTTTTGTTAATAATTCATTTACTATTAGAACCATGGTGATTTTTCTTCAATATAGAAGTTATCTAATAAATGTACATTTTTTTTTCTTAAATTACTGATTCAGCGCTTTCTAAAGTGTCTTAGCTAAATAGTATATAATAGCTCTTTGAAAATTATTGTTATATTTCTAAAACTACATATTTTGTTTAAGTTAAAAATATCTTTATAAAATTACTTATTTTCTTATTTGATATTTTATTACAAAATATCCTTTAATTTTTTTTAAACACATAATAACCCTATCATATATATTATGTACCCAGTACCCCAGCTGAATTAAAAATTTGATTTCTGAACTCTTAGAACTGTATTTCAATAATAGCTTCTAAATAATAAATCAAAAATTTTAAATAAATAATAAAAATTAATAACTTCATCATGCCTATAATATAAATGATTTACATTTACCACAGTAGGATCATGTCGCCATTCACCATCCACAAAATATTTGTACTGATGTTCACCTTCAGGCAGGTCAATGATTGTAACAAAATCGCCATGTGACTTTACCATAGGTAATGCCTTCCAATCAGTGAATGTGCCACTTATAAACACCTTGAAAATATTTGATTCTAATGACCAACTAAATTTTTAAAAATCATGAGGAACATGTATATTTCTTTTATTTCAATGTTATTTAACAAGTAAAAAGTACGCAGTGAGGGTAATAAAAATGTGGTGAAAATAAGGTATAATAGTATTCAAAAAATCATGACAAGAATACTCTTATTAAATGACACTGTTCTGTCATTTAATAAGAAATGTTTAGCATAAAACACGGTTTTAATTAAAAAAATATATTACAATGCACATATTTATAATGTGTATGTGTTATTGTAATAAAAAAATCATTATGTATAAAAGAGAACAATTTTTTTTAAAAGAAATATAGAAATAGAAAGCAATATACATAATTGTGTCATGCCACTAATTATAGATTGCTATGAATTCAAACCAGACATCGAAACCAAAGCTTTTTACACAAACTAAACAATTATTTATTTTAAATGCGCTTTTGTATTTTTAGTGTGACTGTACAGGCTTATTAATATTACCATTAAACATTTATACATGTTCCCCATTATACAAGCATAATTTGTTAAAATTACATCAAATGTTAATGTGGGGACTAATATTATTTGTGCCTAACACCTACTTGGAGAAAGTAATTCAAGTGCTAAGTTATTAAATAAGTAAATAAACAAGAATTATTGTATGTATTTTTAAAAACTGGTAGTAATCAAGGAAACTTATAATTAGTCAATTATAAATTTCCGTCTTCATAGATTTATGGGTTCATACTAATATTGCCAGTCTAAAAAAAAATAGTACCATATATTGCTAGAACAAGTAATTCGGAGTAATTGTTAATTTGAAACTATAGGTGTGAGATCATTCCATGTGCTTGTTCTGTGTGAAATTGATATTTTGTTATTTTCCAAATTATTCAACCAAACTAATGAATTAATTTATATTTTTTTCATGTTTTATAATAATCTAGATAAGATTTGAAAGTAATACCTGTATTACATTTTTTCAAGTTTTTATATTCCATTCTGTAAGTGTGATTTTTGTAACTATGGCAACCTATTTCTTAAAACAATAATAAACATTGTAATTCATAATTGTCTTATTTTGTCACAAAACCTCTATGAACTTACACATTACTCTCGCCTGTAAGTGCCATTTTTCCATTCAACAATAAGGAGCTGTAGTATTATGCCAAATATGATAAAGAGAACATCCGAGATTACAGTCTGTACTCATAAAATGGTTTTCAAACAATTGAAAAATGATAAGCCATTGGGCGAGGACAAAGTCACAGGTTAATTTCTGAGAACGGGTGAAAAACTGGTATGTATATTTGTGTAAAAATTGTTTAATTTCACTGTACTCAAAAACCAAAACACCTGAAATGTAAAATTGAAATGTGGATGGCAGTACATCACTCCCACTACAGAATGAAAACACAATGAGACTTTATACTTATCTCTGTAACCCTTAACCACAGCATTGGAAGACATTTTCAAGCTTTGAATGCTAATAGACATTGTATCAACTTCAGTCATAAATACATAAATCATTTTACTTTCGATTTTGGATAAAAGTGGGGCAAATGGTGAGTGAATTCTCTGTTAATCTGTGTGATGAAAATTGACAATGAATATGACAAACTCACCGATAAATCAGAGCTTACACAATCAATAAGTTTAAGTATCAATGAAGAGGTCACATCACTCATGGAATTAAGTGTACATTTTGGAAGTCTAGGAAATAATATTTAATGTTAATCAATGATTGCTTACATAATCATCTAAATTATGTATGTCATCATTGACTAACCTTAACAGTTCTTTAATTTTCCCAAAAAAGTATAGAAATGAAGATTTATCGACCTAGTTTTAGCAGGTCACAGAATACTCCTACAGGTTTCATATTATAATAATTGCCCAAAATTATTACTTGTAACAATATTTGGTTGGCACTTTTTAAAAAAAAGCCCAAAGTGTATAATCTCCTTTATTTACAAAATATTACAAGATCATAATTCGAATAAACTTTTTAAAGCTATTTATTATTATATAAATTTATTTTTGTAAAGCATTAGTGTAGTTCCTACAAAATACTAATTTGAATAAATGTTAAGGGTTTGGCAAGGATTTGGCATTATATTTATTCATGCCCCCTTAAAGAATGTATGGTTTTTATTATTCCTAAATAGAAATACAAGAGCAGAGTCTAAGGTGAAAAAAGGATGCCTCATATTTATCATATACCTTAGCATAGCTTTAAAGGTTTACTATAAGGATTGACATATATTTATATACTTAATAGATAAAAATTAGCAGACTCCAAATAAAACTTGAGCTTTGAAAAAGAAGAGTCACTAGGTGACCATGAGGTTCTAAAGGTAGAACATTATTGTAAGCATTACTGGAATCGGTCGCTTGGTAAGTTGGGAAACAAAGAGAAGAAAAAAATGATGTCAAGATTTCTGTAATACTTTGCCTTAATTGTGTCATATTGTAAACAAACATATAATTTGGATTATGGTAAAAGATTCACTGTATTAGAAACGTTTAGTTTGAGTTGTGAAAACCTCAGAACTAAACACAAACTTGAAAAGCACTTTGGCGCTTGGATATTTTATACATAGACAAAATAATTGAAAAGAAATATTGGTACATTTTTTTTTTGTATAAAAAGTATAAGTTTATGTTTACATACTGTTTTTCTATTAAATATGTTTCTTATTTGTTTTTCACTGAAGTGGATCAACACAGCTATTAAAGTGTATTTGTGACATGTTGTCACGTGAAAATGACTAAAGAATGTCTTCTTATTTTTACAACCAATAATATTATTTTCTTAACATTACAATTAATTACAAATCTTATAAGATATATGAGAATATATATATAAAAAGAAGAATCACAGCCACAATCACTAGAAGCGCCATTAGATGTCAAGCACAAGTAAATTGTCTACCCACAGACATATTTCACATAGCCATACATCAAGTAATGAGATAGGTTATGTAAATTTCTTCTATTCTCTTGTACGGATTCTACTCATCATTATTTATGAACATAATTAATATATATGAATGAACGGGTTAAACAAAAATAAAGTTTTTGTTGAAAATCCTTTTCTTCAATTGTTATTACAAATATTTATGTTTTAATTTAGCAATAGTATTGATGTATATTTCTGATTGTATACACACTGGGGCAGGATCTGGCATTCTATTTTTATGTTATCCTTGTGCTGTGGATCTTATTATGAAAAACATAAATAGATTTATTAATGTTCCATGGTATATCTGACATTGTTATAGTGAAATAAAAAGAAATGTAATAAACTAATGATTTGTAATTATTTCATGCAAACTTTTAAATTAAATCAGATTCTCTTATTTTGCAATTTATGATGTTTTTTAGTGTAAAATGACGTTTTGTTTATTTTGAGTAATATAATGAAAAAAAAAAAAAATGTTAAAAATCAATATGTTTATGCAGTTTGATATGAACATTTAAGTTATATATTTTATAGAAGAAATTAATTAAACTGTTACTTCTAAAGGGTCAAAAAACACTATTTAGCTACTAATTAAGAGGTAAGAAAGAAGAATTTATTATGAACGTCAAAGCTTTTGTTTTTTTATATGAAAAATTTTTCATAACTTTTTTATTTAGTATAATGACATTTATTAACTTCTAAGTTTCACTATCGTAACAAATCTAATTTAAAACAGGCTCCACTATCCTTATATTTGTATATATTGCCTAAATATAAATAAAAAATCATATCCTGTTATCATATCCATTTATAAAGCATTAGATAAAAATTCCTTTTTTTCGTGTGGAAAGGGGGAGAAGAGAAGAGGGGTTTATTTTGCCTGTAAATTCCAAATTTCCAAATCTTAGTAAATGCAGTTTTTGAGTATTGATTTTTAAAATTTTCATTAATCATTCCTTCTCCCTGCCCCAATGTTTTAAAAAACCATTTACATCTTGTACATCCATCATTTGTGCAAAAAAGAAAAAGAATTTCATATAATAATTTATCAACACATTAAACAACTGTGAGCCACAACAGTAGCATTATAATGGTAAATGAATAGAATAGATTTGTACAACTATATAAAATTTTGATTGTCAACCTGTTTTCCACCTCCTTCCCACTTAAAGACCGTAGGTAAGACCTTGAGATCGTCAGATAGTTGAGATCCCTCTGTTAAAGTATTAGACCTTGGTCTCGGAGTTACATTGTACTCTATTTCACTTTCTGGGGCAGCTTTAGTGTAATAAGGAGCTCCTTCATCTAAATTATTGTCGTCGTCCCCATCAACATTTGCATTTTCATCATTGTTTTTTTTATCGAAAATAAACACTTCACCTTCTTTAGACGGAGAAGGTGGATCTCCATCGCTGGGTTTTGAGGGATCTCTATTCCAATCTTTTATTTGATTGCTTCCTGCGTTACCCATTTCATTAATTTTCACTTCAAATGTAGAAATAATGATTGCTCTAATCACACATATCAAGTATAAAAACGTTGGAAGACAATTTTTTAAACAAAAAATTAATTTAAAAAAACACAACAGTAATGTCACATTATTAAATAGATAAATTCAATCTAAATAATTAAGTACAAACATTTACCATTTACATTACATACACTCAAATTAAAATCCACAGTAAAGCGTAAATGAACCACAGAGTATAAATTAAAAAGTACAGACTTCCAAACCAATCTGGCCCATAAATTTTAATGTTCTATATAAGAGCTATAAGCAAACGTCTATGGCTTAAGTATTTTTATCACTTGACCGGTTCCACTTTCCGTATGTTTATAACTTTACGAGGATTTAATCTAATAATAAATTACCGACTACAGTAACCGCTATATTAACGGTTATCTTAACTATTAAACTAAACTTAATATGCATTAAAATTTTTGCAACTTAATTATTTTGTTACTGTATTTCTTTGAAAACTCTGCAGTGTCGATTTTTAAGCTGCAAAGGTAATAACAAGTGCATACATGAAATGATTTTAAGTGATACTAATAAGAAAAATTTATTGTTATTTAGTTGTTTTTTCATCTCGTCTCGATATATTAATTTTTTCTTACAAATTCTATTTATGATGTGTAAACGTATATTAACTCATTAAGAACAGTGACAACCACTCGTACTTATTTGTGTAAGAAATTCACAGATTTCTTCATCTGCATAACTTTCGAGCACATTGAAAATGAGTTAAATAACGAAAGAAATAAAATAAGGGGAATTACAACAAAAATCAAAGCTAAACATTATTAATAAACTAGGTATACATAAATCATAAGTTCTTCTTAGTTATGAAAATAGAAAATATTATTATTGCAACGATTCCATGAAAGAAATCTGTTAGTAAGTAAAAAATATTTTTTTTTTTTTTTATAATTATAAACGAATAACAATATTCCTGTTCATATTACAGAAAGTCGTAAGTCGTAAAACGGCAGATTAAAAAAATATGATTCCAAAAATTTTTTTATTTTGGAATATGAAAAAAATAATAGTAAAAGAAATTAGAAAAGTAACTCTAATTTAAGTCTAGTATTAAAAAAGAAGTAAGAGGATAAAAATAAACTTATCTCGTTAAGAAACAAGTTATTTTCTACATTTTAACCATTGATCGATATTAAAGTTCCTTCTTTTTTGTCAAACTATGATATTACATGAATGAAAGCGTTAAAAGCTTCAAAATTAAGACAGGAAAATAGAGAGTATATCTCTTTTTTTTAGGAAGGAAGAGAGGAAGGAAGGAAGGAATTTAAATATTAGTCATTGTTTGAAATGTAGAAAATAGCTTATTTCTAATGGAGATAAACTTAATTTAAAACTTTTCACTACTTTTTTGTAATACAAGAGCTTGTTTTTAATTATTATTATTATTTGATTTTTTATTTTCGTCATTGTATGATAGTATCATAACTAGCTTAGTAATTATTAAGAATGACATATATTGATAATGATTATTAAGCTTCTATAGTCATTTATAATTTCAGAACTGTAAAACAAGCTTTTGTTCACAGATTTGCTTGCATCCATTTAGTGGGAGCCAACCCTGAGTGCAATAGCAATGTCGTGATCGTGTTTAGAATGAGTTATCACATTAAATGCATACACTTAATTCCGTGTTTGTGCTTTCCATTGATAAGGAGTTCCCTTGCCGCGAGTCAAGTCTGCGTGGAACAACTACGTCGTGATGATGTTTCAAATGAGTTTTCATTATTAAATGCATATACAAAATTTCGTATCTGTACTGTTTTCGATACGAAAAACTAATTAGTTTTTTTCTCCAAACAGATACATCGATTGCCGTAAATTGCCATAAAATCGGTTGAGTTGTTAATGAATTGACAACGTCGTCTGATAATAACATCATGTACACAGCGTAAAATTTCACACTCAATAGTGAAATTGTACAGAAATTTAAAAAATCAAAAATAGTGATTTAACCTTAGGGGAATACGATGCCACAGACAATTGTAATTAAATATGTAATGCCGTGCGACCGCCATTTTATTATAGAAATAGTGTTGGAATGTAACTCATTTAGCAAACAATATGTAACAAAAATTTTAACAGTAGCTTCCATAGGTATTAACTAAAAGAACTGGCTTAGTTTTATATAAGACCTCATAGCTTTTATTGTGGAATGATTGCGTGGCAAGACTAGTATTTTTATAGATTTTATGTTATTGATGGGTGTTATAATCCAAGGCAATTTAATGTATCTAGGTTTAAATAAACATTTTTAGTATTTGAGCAACATTTTTGAGCTATGAGTTAATGTCAAAGATGTATTAATACATTTTTATTCTATGGTTATAGATAAATCGACACCTTCATATAAGTGTGGACCATTTGGAAATTTCCCCCTTAATCTAGGGAGAAATAGATTGTACCGGGTTCTTTGAGGGGAAAAATATTTAAAGGGTATTTTTAGGGGTTTGTAAAAATTTTGTTAGGAGACAAGAAGAATATTTGTTACTTTGTTATTTAAGTGTTTGTCTGTTGTTCTAAGAATTTTTAGATCAGTGTTGTTATTTGGTTTAATAGCATAAGTATAGAGATAAAGTCGAAGATGAATACTAATAGATATTTAAAAACAGCGTATTAGAATGTAACGTTTTTTCAAGATTTTAAAGCAATCGCTGAAGAATTTACGGAGTATAAGATTTCGACCAAATAAATATATCTTTTCCTTTTTTATATATAGATTTGTGATTATGATTGCCGGTGATGTCAATTGAAAAAGAAATTATCACTAGAAATATTAAAATGTTTGATGATGCTGAGAGTGCAATGTTGCAACGACAAGGTCCGTGAATAAATTTAAAATTTTCTTAAGTTTCAATTGTAAATATCTTGCAATATCTACTTCAAATGCAATACCAAAACCGATAATGACTGCTCGATTATAGAATAAATCTTTAAAAGTAAGTTGGTTAGTTTTTAAATGGCCTTAATTGGTATTTGTGGAGTTTTAAAATAATTTTAGGGGGTAAAATTCAAGTGTTAGTGACACTTTTTTTGCTTTTCTCTTATAATGGTCTAATAAATTTATTCTGTGGTGGTGATGTCATCGGTCCACAAACTATACTACATCGGTCCTAATTCTGTTGTCATGTCAGTTGATATGTGGAATTTGGATCACATAGTACAATTGATCTGAATTCTTGAGAAAGAGACATTGATTCTTTATGACAAACATTTTGCAAGCTAAGTTTTGGTAGACCTTTAGTTTTACTATTAAAAATGACCGAAGAAAAACAACCCCTTTTAACAGAAGCACCATCAACTTCAAATACAGAAACAGTTGAGCTACTCTCAGAAAGACAAAAGTACCTTCTCCTAAACATAGTAAAACCAACGATGAGGAATATAATCGTACAGCTGAGCGAAATTTAGAGCATCCAACATCAAATTTTGACACGCTCATACATCTACTAAAAGGGAATATCGGTACTGGGATATTAGCAATGCCAGATGCTTTTAAAAATGCTGGATTAGTATTTGGTAAGTACACTTAATTATTTGTTTTCCTTTGAAAAGGTATTTATAAATATGATAAAACACATGAAAGCAGAATAAAAGAAATTTGTGATAAAAGAAAATAAGAACTAAGTAGTACTTTTTCTTGAACTGTATCCTAATAATTGTGTTTAAGTAAATTGAGGATTGTAAATTAAAGATAGTCTTGAAACATTTTGAAAATAATCATCATGATTTAGGTGATATATATATATATATATATATACACAATCATGCATAAAAATCTGAAAGTCTGATATTAGGGGTATGAAAATATTGATGAGAATTCATAAATAATAATATTATTTTAAAGTAAAGTAAACTTTAAGAATTTTTATAGCTGTTAATGCATATATTAATAATCAGTGGTTAGTTATGAGGATTGTGGCACACACAGGGTGCGCAGGACAGGTCACTCTCGCTGCAACTACAGTCTTGCTTTACAAACTAATATATGTATTAAAAATGGCTGCCAGTGGTAGGCTATGTAATGTTTGAAGTAAATTTTGTACATAAAATATTTTCAACATTGACTTGAAATATAACAAGACAACAGCAACAAGTCGCCTGAGGATTAAAGTACATCATGAGTTTCAAAACTCATGATGAACTTCAGTGGAACTCATGAATAATAACTCATGAACTCTATTCACTTTTAGATCAATACCTTTCTTAATGCACTTGTATTAAAAAATTGGAGGTATAAAATAACATAATTAGATATCACTTAAAGAATGAATTTGTGTCTATAAATCTACATTAATAGGGTTTCATATAATGAATTCTGAGTCATCAATTCAATTGAGAATTTGTGGATAGATATGCAATCTGATAGGCAATCTGTTGTTATTGGAGATATGCATTTATCAGTTAAATTAATAACTTAGTTTATTAAGCTGCATTGGCATATACATATATATATATATATATATATATATATATATATATATATATATATATATATATATATATATATATATATATATATATTCTTATACTTATTCATTCAAATTCAAAATATCTTTACTTCATAGGTCATCAAATAACACTTGAAATCCATTTACAATTTTTGTGAATTTACACTTTACCACTTGTTTGGAAAGCAGTTTTGTCTTAATAAGAAAAAGCAAAATGTTAAGGGTAGCTCTTTGTTATTTTATTATGCATAACTAGTAAATTTGATGCTGTTAATGAAATAAAAAGACCAGTAAGAAGTCGAGCTGGTTATGCCCATTGATATTTGTTTTCCAAATATTCATAAATACCCTTTTTTATTGAATATTTGTTTTGTTATTTTTATATATTTGTTTAATAATTTTCTTAAATTCATATATTAGTAAATCTTTATATCCACAGGTACCTTATTGAACATACACACACAAAACTTCTTACATGAATTTGTGCTTTTGCATAGTTGACTAACATGTAAACAAACATTATTTATTTTCTGTTGCTGAGTTTATATCAATCACTATTTGTCTTAAATGTTTCTATATTTTGTTTTACGTATAATACATTTTCATATTTGTGTTGAGATGCTAGAGTTAATATTCCAATTTCCTTAAAATTATTGCTAAAAGATACATGGGGTACAAGTTTTAAAAATCGCACGAGCGACCTGTTTCTTCAAAACAAAAATTCTGTGAATCATACAGCAGCATGCTATATGACATGACGCTGTGGAAGCAGGCAAAATAAACCGATCTAGCGAGTTTGGTATTTGATAAATTTCATATTTCTTAACTACATAGCCGGTGAAAACTTTTTATCAACATAATAATTTGAGGACTCCATTAAAGCCTTTTATCTAGAATAAATCCTAGGAATATGGTAGTATTAACAAACTCCAATTCTTCATATTGTACTGAAATAGTTCCAGATTCATACCTTACATCTGGGAGTGAGATTTTTTGTACATTTTGTTTTAAATTTAATAGAAGTAGGTTATTCCCAGTAAACAATTTCTCTACCTTTAGAGATAGCATGGTCCACATCGACATAAATGGACTGCTGTCTGTTAACATTGAATTACAAAGGGGTGTCATCTTCTAACAGTACTATCTCATGAACATTTTTAACAAAGTTAAGTAAGTCGTTTATATAGACTAAAAACAGAAACGATCCAAGAATTGATTTCTGTGGTACACCCATATGGACTAGAGATTCAGACGATCCAATGCCATTGTTATGGACCTTCTGAATTTTCCAACCAACCCTCCAACTAATCATCCCTCCCATTCAGCTATAAAAGAACCTATTCAGTTACAGAAAATCTTCCATATAACTACGATACAATCAGGTTAACGTTTCTGATTAACCCAAGGTAAGTATGGCTTATCAAAGTCACCAACGTCGCCATTCGCTTCCTCTGCGCGTGTATCCGCGCCACGCGACCGCATGTAAACAAATTAGGTTTTCTCGTAGAATTTGTACTAAAACCCTATAGTTTTTATAACTATTTTGAAACATAGGTAAAATTTGCTAACTTATTTTTGAAAAACATATTTGAACGAATATATTTGTTACAATGTATAGGCAGTTAAAATTAAAGACACTATACCTTTGCTAAATTATAAATAAATAAAAGCACAATTTTGTTTATATTTGCATTTTATTTATTCCTTAATAACTAACTTACAATAATAATTAATAAAAAATGAGGACTCAATACATTTCAAAAGATTAAAAAAAAGTCTCAAGATATGGCCGATTAGGTAAACTTTTATTTTCTGATCTATTTTTGTTTTGTATTCAATTTGTGTGCTTTGTAGCTCAAAATATTTCCTATGTATTCCACGATCTGAAAAACAAAGCATTATTGGATTTTGTTCTGATAAAATAGCAACCGAATATGTTATGAAATATTATTGCAATTTTCAAAAGAAAGTCTATAAAAAGAAAGATGAATAAATTTGTGCCAGTAAAAACAATTTTATGAACAGTTGAATAAATATGCTGCATAAATTCTTAAAACTTTTTTTAGAAAATTCTTTCAGGATATGTTTTTGAAAAATTTATATTTTTAATTTGACGGCATTTTCCTTTATGGTTATGGTTATTAATGATTAATTGTAATGGCTCTGGTTGATTAGTTTTATGAAACCCAGTTTCATTAAATTTCATGGACTGTTTATTATGGTTGTAATTAATATATTTTATTGTAAAATAGTCAGACAAGACCAAGAGAGCTATATTCAAAACTAAAATAATTTACAAGATCATTGGTTTCCTTTTGCTTTTGCATAAATTATTAATTAAAAACTATTTTCGCTTGTGATTTTGTTTATATTTGTGCTCCAGATCTTACTTTTGATTCTGGTCTCAATGCCAGCTCGAATTTTGATTACAGTAACAGTTTTGATTCCAATTTCAATAACAGTTCTGATCTGAGTCTCACTACCAATCGATAATTGCTGTAAAATCATAAAACACTCATAAACTACACCTTTTCATTCAACATCAGCTGGAGGTAGTTATAATGTTTAACCATAACACAGACAACTTGCTGGATGTTAGTCTGTATGCATTTAGAATGGCTCTTAAATGACTTTCACCAGGTGAGGATAGTATTATAGTAACTCATGAGAGTGGGCGGTACTTACAGTTGTCAACAAGTTATTTAATTTAGTTGTATAGAGCAGGAGTGTGATGTTTGTTTTTCAAAAAACGAGATGACATGCTAAGGAATTGCAGACCTATTACCTTTTTGAATTGCATATTTAACTTAATTGAATCATTACTTTTGAAGCATCGAAACAAGCTTCTGCATGTCGTATCGGACATAGCATTGTCAGGATAAGTTTCAGCAAGAATTCTGTGTGCTTCAGCTGCAGATTTCTTTTGAATAAAGTAGTGCAATAAAATTCCCTGCAGATGCACTTTATTTGGCACAAAAGTAGACATTTTCAGAACTAAGAAAAAATTACTTTGTTTACACTAAAGTGAATTACCATACACTGAAATTTAAGGTCAGATACACTACTGCCTTGCATGTGTGTTACCATCCGAAATTCCACGAATGGGGTACTGTTACTGCCATTTTTCAAGAAACAGCGAGAACTTATTCAAGGTTCCAATATCTTCAAGTTAACATAGGTCTTGCCATAAGAATTGAGGTGTCTTGTAGACACATTTCAGCACACAGGTGGGCTGGGGCTAAATGCTGCTGATAGGTGCAAAAGTGAATTGTGTTCATTTACAACCTCTTCTGTAGTTGGTTTGATTTTTGACCAGAATCTGACGAGGCTGAGGCAATATTGCATCATGGTTTTGAAATTATGCCACTGAGCAATAGTTATTATGTAGATGCAGACTCATCTCAAAGTTATTTATAGCTTCTGTACTGAATCTATGTATAACTTTCATGTCTATTATTTATAGAATATCAAGTATTGATTTCTGTTGCGGCTGCTGGTTTTGTATTTTTTCCAATTGGCAAATTTTCAGATTTGTCAAAAGGCAATCAATAAGCTTTGCAACATGTTAACACCAATATTGATGACAATTGGGCAACTTGGGTTCGATTTTTGATATGGAAATGAGCGATGTTGATGAGAGGATTATTAATTTTATACTGTATTGTGGACCATGCCTTCAAATGAACTATGGCCTGCAACAATTTCAGAGCCATTAAGATTTACGAGCATACAGTTGTAAAACCTGCTTGTATTATATACTTTGAGTCATCTCCTTGAAGTATAACAAGTTATGATTCTGTACACAAATGGAATGTATCCTAGAAGAAAAACTGAAACAAAACTAAAACATCTGTGAACTCATTTTCGATCAAATCTTATAATTTAATGTAATGACTTCAACATTTAAATATAATATACATATTAACAGTTTTTAAGGTTCCCTTTAATGATTTTAATACAATTTACATTCGAATTTATACCTTATGCAGATTTATTTGGAAACAAATTGACTTTAATTTTCTGAATTTGAAACATGTAAACTTGCTGATATGGATTGATGTCACACACTTTGTAAAATTAACATCAAAAGTAGGTTTGGGACGAAAAATATTTTGGTAATAAGTCATGTATATACAGATAGATAAAATATAAAGGTTGGTCTGAACAATTAAATCCTATAATTAAATTTTGCAAACCTATTTTTTTATGTAAATAAATATTGGTTGAATAAAAAATACAACTACCTACACCTAGAAAGTTGAAACCAGTCCATTACTCACAGACAATACAGTTGAGACTGTGAAAAAATATTCTTTTACAATCACTGGCGATCATAGAAATTTGAGTCAAGGTAGGCATGAAACAACAAAATCCTATATACACTTTAGGTGTTGCTTATATTATAAAAAAAACTTACCCATTAAAAGTGTTCTATCATTGGTCATCATTGAGCCTTCTTTGGCCACATTAGATGTCCAAGTAATTGATTGAATTAATTACCAAGTGTTGGATACATAAATCAACAACTAGATTACCAAATTGCCCATTTAAAGGCCATTGTTATCACTCTGCTATCATTTTTGTGTATAACTAAGTAAAATATATAATAATATGGAAATTTTTTTTCCAGCACTCTTTTAAATGACTCCTTATTCAGTAAATATCCATATTGTCTGATCACATTTATACACAATGTCTCAGAATTATTGTGGGCCTTTTACAGCACATTCCAGAAAAGTTTTGGATTTCCCGAAAATTATCCGAGAATCTCCTGTCTTAAGGTTCTTTTATTTCATTCTTTCTTCTTGCCACACATACTTTAGCTCTCATTTTTTACATCTTTATATGTACTATCAGCCTCTTTAGCTTATCTTCAAAACCGTTCTTTCTTTGCACTCTGTGGTTGGCCTTTGCAGACAGTAAATGCAACCGTGCTTTCTTCTTTTTACTAATTAATTTCCTTAATTCGAAATTCAACCATTCTTTATCTTTCTTACTAACAATTACTCTTATTCACTCCACATACCTTTTTGCTTAGTTAACTAATACAAATTCATTACCTTCCACAATTCATCAAGTTCTAGACATTCATATTGTTTGATTTCACCCTAATTATCTTTCAATTGCTTTACATACTCATCTTTTACATTCTGATCCTGAAGTTTACCAACTTTTATTCTTTCTAGCTCTATAGTGACAATTTTCGCATGGTGTCGCCAACCCTGGCTTTAAAGCTTTAATTAGACAGACCATTAAGAAGTAGTCTCTGTTAACGTTGATGCCACGGTACACTTGTATCCACAACTTTGCTTCTCAACTGAAAATCTACAACTATAAAGTCTATCATGCTTTTGTCTTCTCCTCTGTGCCAAACATATGAGGGTTTCCTTCTGTGGTCAAACATAGTCTTTGTCACAGACAAGTTAAACTCTTGACACAGTAGGACAAGGTAATCGCCATTCTCATTCAGTCTTTCATCTCCAAATTCACCTAAGAATTTCCCATATCGATTCTACTGTACACCCACTCAGCCATTAAAATCATCCAACATGACGATCTTTTAGTTTCTGTCACATTTCATTAATATGTCCTTTACATCAACCCAAAATTCCTCCCACTCCTCGCTCTGCTTCTCTTTATGTGTTATAGCTTTAGGTTTACTCATTAGTATTAGAATAGGTATTTGAAAACAGATTGAAATTGTTATGTTTTTTCTGAAGGAATTCATTACTATATGATATAAAAACCAGCCAAGTATGAGTTGGAGGACACACACATGAAAAGTTCCATATCACAGTACAACATATAATACTACATATTTTTTTTTAAATAAATAAAGATAAACTTATATTTTTCCATCAGAATCAAAGTCAAATGATTTTTAGACACATATTGGGAATACATTTTTATGAATCCAAAAAAACATGTTTATTGTAAGGGGGGACCCCTATTAATTTGAAATTTTATTTTTATTATTTGTTATAGTGACAATAGAATAGAATTTATTATACACTCTGAAAATTTCAACTGTCTATTATGGTTCATGAGGTACAGCTCTGACAGACAGACAGATGGATGGACAGCAGAGGCTTAATAATAGGGTCCCACTTACAACCTTTGAATATGGAACCCTGAAAATTAAAATCAATCTATTATGATAAACATAAATGGAAAAATGGATTTCAATTATGGACTCTGCTTTATCTGAGGCTACAGTTGTATTACTAGTTGAGAGACTTTAACTATTGAAGCTTGGAAAAAAACGTATATAAAAAAATAAAGTAAATATAAAGTAGTAAGAGATATAAATAAAAATATAAAGTCTATAACTTTAAACAAAAACAGTTCAATAATGGTGAGTTGCACCAAAAGAAAAATCCGATTTCTATATATTAACAATGTTCACCATAAATGACCTATTATCCATACATTATGTGCTAAATATTAAGTTTAATTTTACCATTCCCTTTGTCTCATGAAGACTCTTCACAGATTTTATGCTTTACATCTGTATTTAAACAATTAAAAGTTCACACATTAGTAACAAATTTTTAAATTAAAACTAAATGGAAATTATCATAATCAAGTAATTATTGCATCTTTCTTATTTTTGGATCGATGAGGGTCAACTCCAGAGTAAAATGACCTTAATCTTGTCCTCTATTGGATAAAATTATTAAAATAATAAGTTGTATCTAAAGAGTAAAAAGAAATGTAAGTTTTTCAGCTTTTTACTTCATTTTTCATTTACATTGTATATTAAAAAGGTTTCTATTGTATATTATGAAAATTATAAATTAAAATGTTAAAATTATAAAAAGATTTAATATATAAAAAAATTGTGAGTGTGTCAGCTCCGACGCGCACGAATGGAGTTTACTGCTTTAAGATGATATCGTACATATAGATTAGTATAATGGTAAATGAAAGCATCTATTATATTATTCAAAGCATAATACACAATTCATTTATTTATGTTAATAGTAAAACAATTAATTCGTCATTTAAGAAAATTTTGAAAATAATTATGTTATACAATAAAATTTTTAGTAAGATTGATTTTCTCTATCATTGATGTTATCTTGCGTAATGTTTATCACAGGAACAATAGCGGTATCATTAAACACTGAAACAATTGGTTTATGGTAACTAAAATATGATACATGAATGTCGGAAAATACATGTGTGATAAATCGTGAAAACATCGCATCAATAGTTCTACCATATCTAGTTGTCCCTAGTGTTCTGTCAGAAATTAAATCTAAGTTCAGTTCATCTTTCAGAAATTGTACTAAACGGAAACCATCTTCTTTATTAAAATCAATATTAAAATCTCCACCAAGTGTAAGTGGAAGTTCATGGTAACGTTTCTTCAATAGTTTTGAAACCACCTTCTGTATACACTAACAATGATTCGTGGAGAAAATCTATTATATTTGTCACATTCTGATTGATTGAAATGTAAACAGTGACCATGACGATTTATTTATTTCAGTAACCATGACGATAGCGTAACGTCACTTATCTAACACGATTTTACTCCCATAAAATTCCATACCCCGGGCCTAAATATGAAATCGATTCTTAAGGAGTAAACTCCAAAAATGGTTTTAAAATTTTTTGATAAAATATATTAAATCATTAAGTCTTGTTTTATTATTAAAGTTAGCTCTTTAAGAATTGGGAACATTGTATATAATGCAATAAATTTTTTGCTGCTTATGTTATTTGGTTATTTTTTTTATTTGAGGTGTATTTGGCACCCTTTTTATGGGCGTGATATGTACACACTGTATGCATATGCTGGTGGTATGTGCCAATGAACTATGTATGAGGAGTCAGCGGCCCTCTCTCAGTTTTGCAGAGGTCGTCGAAGAGGCCTTTATGTCAGGTCCTATATCACTGAGACCATATGCTAAAAAAACGAGGTAATGACGCCTTCTCAGATTCTTGTGATTGCTTATTAATCTAACATTCTGCGTTTTATGTTATAAATATGCTTCCAATCCAAATAATAATATAATGATTGGACTTTATTAGAATAATTGCTAATAAAGTATGACCAAAATTCATGGCTTCAAAGTAAATACAATATGTACAAGAGTGTTGCTTAAACTTCTGAAATTTGAAAAAAATATGTTTGGTCTTTGAAAAGAATATGATTTAATAATTAAAGTTAGTTTGTGACTACCTCTCTGTTTTGCCATGACATCGGAACACTTTTGCTTCCCCTGGGCCTATGCTTATGTTGATGTTGGTATTGGCTAGGATATGCGAAAGTTAGTCTGATGTTGCAGTAAACATGAATTGGTCAAATAGTGATATTTTGAATTCTTCCAAGTGTTTGATATTTAAAACTTCTACAACTATTATAATATTAAATTTCACTGGACTGCATTTTTATGATATATGAATTTCTGTTAATAATCAGATAGCAATAACAACCATATAACACATACATATATATTTTGTATTGGTAGTTTTAATCTTAAGCAATGGTGTTGTGGTAGTAATTGTTTGGTAAATAATAATTGGAACATAAAATATTTGAGTTTGGTTTATCACTGTTTCAGGACTGCTGTAAATGTATTTCTGTGTATAACACAATTGGGATTCTGCTGTGTGTATTTCTTATTTGTTGCAACTAACATGCAAGCGGCGTTTGAATATTTTGATATACATATTAGTGTGCAAGTATATCTGGCTATCACATATATACCAATGCTTGCACTAATCATGGTCAAGAACTTGAAAAATTTGAGTCCAGTTTCCCTGATTGCATTCGTTCTCACAGCATGGGCTTTGGTTGTTACTTTTTTATTATATATTTCAAGATCTACAACATATAAATGCTGTAAGATCATTTTCAACATGGCACCAGTTGCCCTTGTACTTTGGAACTGCTATATATGCATTTGAAGGCATCGGTATGGTGAGTTACTATTTTGAGCATATTTATTCAAGTTTTTTGCTTTTGGGATAGATGAAGGTATTTTTATTTATTTTGTTTTAAAATTATTAGTTTTTTATGTGCTTTTGAAATTATTAGAGCGTATCATAGATACAAAATATTTGAAATAGTAGAAAGCAAAAATTTTGTGCAAAATTATTATGATTAGTAATAACTGGCATACTGAGATGAAATATTATCGAGTTTGTTATAACCAACTTATAACAAAGAAAGAAGGAATGTATTTTTTCAAAATAACATTGTTTATGTGTTAAATATTATTTTTACATAGCTTGTTTTCTAAAAATAAAAATTGAAAAGTTATAGATACTGATTATAAATAAAATTATGTAAAATAATAAAATGGTAAAACATTAATTAGTTATTTTTGGTACATAAAATAATTAGTTGCTCATGCTGGATTTACTGTATTGTAAGATATAGTAATGTTATTTCTAAAAATTAAAAAAAAACGTGTGTAATAGAAAATAAAATATAAATAAATAATCTTTCAGATTTCTCAATTTTATTTAACATATCATTCATGGCTCCACTTGCGTAGACAGAATGTTTTTCTATGTTTTATGACAATAGAATGGCATTGCACCACCTTTTAGGAATGTTTAAGAGAAATGTGTAAAAAACTAATCACAGAAACAAAAAGTTTGTTCTATAGTATGTATTTTTGCTTCATATCATAAAGGATTATGTAAATCAATCATAATCTGTTCCATAGTTTTTGTGTCTTATGTAAACAAGTTAACAAAAAGCAACCAACACAAAGGAAGATTATTCTTAGTTATCTTCTATTTGCAATATTTACTTAAATTTATTTTTTCTATATTTTCTAGATATATGTGTGTGTAATGCTGGTATAGTAAAGATATTTTAATAAAGATGTTACAATAAAGATCATTATATGTCAAGATTTAAATAGAGTTATGGTAAAGATGTTATTGTTTTGTCAAATTTATGTGTCATACTCCCTTTGCATAGCCCACATCCAAAGGGCTCGGTCGCTCGTGCCATGCCACCATAAGCTTTAATGTTTCAGAGTAGTGTCAATATAAATTCGCACAGTGAATATCAGAATCGTCGAATTTTTAGTGAATTGGCATGTTGATCCCGCCGTTGGGATGTGGTCTACTTATATAGAATAAACATAATCGTGTCTAGCAGGTCTAGTACATTTATATTTGATTATATTTTCTTGATGAATATGTTATAGATATATATTATTGACCTATTTTTTTTTTAATATAATTTGTTTGTTGGACAAACAAACCTGGGAAGTTTTCAAGTCTTTATTTACCAAATATGTTACGCCCACTGGAAGTTGAAACCAGCACTCATCTATCACAAGCAGATGTCAATTTGCTAACAAATGGCATGTTCATTAATTTTACTAAGGGCATTTAGATAAGTGATTTGTGCAAGTTATTGTTACCACAATATACTCCTTATAAATAAATTATTGATATGGACTAAAATAACATTTTAATCACAAATATTTCGAAATTGAACTAAATCCATTTTTAAAAAAGGGGTTTCTTTGTATAGATATATTAGTTTTTTTTATAAATTTGGAAATTTCTCCAATAAGGCTATTTATTTTTCCAGGTACTGCCTCTTGAAAATAATATGAGGACACCAGATGCTTTCCTTGGGTGGAATGGTGTGCTAAATACTGGAATGGCAATAGTGGGGATACTGTACACTGCTGTTGGCTTTTTTGGATATCTAAAATATGGCGACGATGTTCAAGGCAGTATCACTTTGAATTTACCGATGACTTTGTAAGTATTTTTTTTATGCCCATAATTGTATTACTGTTCAGACCTTTCCAGATACCAGCTAGTGTCTAATTTTTCGTATTATAATTTATCCCGAGTAGTGGCAGCAGTGTGTTTATTAATTGCTTAATAAATGGAATAATTTTATATTGTGATGTGTTATCAAGACTATTTTCAAAGAATGTTTGATTTTGTAAGGTATTCTGCCGTTATATTTTTTGAGTAACAAATTAACTATAAGAGACAGCGCGCGTGATTTTTAGTCGACCGATGGTTTAGTTGCTGTCAAGACGATCGCGATCAAACTGTCGGTCGATAGTTTGGTCTTGTGGTAATGCGCGCAGTTCACCGATTTGTGAGTAATCGCACATACGAGAATCGCACGTCTAGAACGGGATCAGACAGAAAATAGCTCCCGACCGACCGACAGTTTAGTTTAATAAATGCGCGCACTCACGTACAGCGCCATACTGATCGCGCAGTCGACTAATAGTTGGCAATATAGTAGAAGATTCGAACTTAGGTCGACCTTCACCGAGCTGACAATAGAATGAAACATATTTTATAACAAATTTCGTATATTAGAAAATATATTAAAAAATGGGTTTGCTAAAAAAATCCTGGACAGACTATTTTTAATTATTTTTTAAAAAATATTTTTTTTATTAAATGTTGTAACATCAAGATAATAAGAAAATTTTTATCCTTACTTAAAGTATAAAACGTACAGAATATGCAGCCGTTGGATTGTCTATTATTCACCTGGACAAACTACTCGGTTGTCAGGTAGAAACAGGTATGTCGATACCAGTTATCTTCACTTGATTGAATAATAGAAAAAAATATTTTCTATTATTAAAATTATAAAAAAAATTATATCAATATAAGCGCTGTATTATTGCGAACACGTTGATATAGGGTTGTCTGCAAAAAATCTGGTCCGGTTTGAAATATTTTTTTAAAAATAATTAAAAATAGTCTGTCCAGTATTTTTTTAGCAAATCCATTTTTAATATATTTTCTAATATACGAAATTTGTTATAAAATATGTTTCATTCTATTATCAGCTCGGTGATGGTCGATTTCAGTTCGGATCTTAGACTAATAGTTAAATTGAATGCAGTGTGCACTCTAATATAGCCCTTCATGCACATTATATAACCGGATAATAGGCGTCTGTTAATTTGATCAAATAGAAATCGGGCAGCCATTTTCGATTTTTCTATCGATCGATTTTTTAATCGTCAAATGTGTAATTAAATTGTGAAATAGATGCCATACAATCCGTACTGAATCCCAGAACATTCAAACTATCAATTAAAAATCATGCAAATCTGAAATCAAACCTTTAATTCAGTTGCAATAAAATTATCCCATGTTTAAGTTTTTTCTATAATATTATGCAGGGTCCTAAATGTGTACTATTGTTAAAATTTACATAAAAAGTCTTGAAAATATTCTTCAGTGTTTAATGATTGAAGAATTGTCAAACAATATTTTTTTTACGTATTATTTGATCATATTGTTAAATAAACATAAACTTGTTGGACGACTGGCTATGCGGTACCCCAGTGAAATATATATTTTTAAATAAATTTGCCTTAACTTAAAAGGGTGTGGCCTATTCGTAAAGTCACTCAGAATAATCTGCTGATTGTTAATAGTAATCACGAACATATGTGTATTTGTGTTTAATAGCACAAAACCAAAAGTTCTAGAATGCAAAATTTTGCCATATTATTCTAATTATATCATAATTTAAGAATAAATTGTGCTCTTATGTGTAAAACTAAGAAATAGCATTCCGTGAAACTGGGTTTGTTTAACTGCAAATTAGCATTTGGGACAAAATTTAATATTGTTGTGTAATACAGCCGAACACTGCCATCTCTCGACACATTAGCTTTTTATAATAATTTCGAATCACTTTAATGTTCAATTTAACCCTCATATTTATCAAAAATCATATTTTGAATGAACTAAGTGGTTTTTGCGTGATGTGCTTCACACAAACTGATGAATCGGCAAATAGAAAAATTAAAATAAAAAAATCGTTTCTATTTTGCTTTCCATTAGGTACTTATACTTCGCCCTATTTTAGTTTTTTTTTACAAAAATAATATACATGCATATGAATACTACAATTTTATTATATGTACAGATTTACATGATTGCAAAAAGAACTTGTGTGTTCAGGGTTCATGTATGTTTGTAACTATGTAAATTTCTTTGTTTCCTCATAGCGACTAATTAATTGAACTAATTTTGATAAATGAGGTATTCATGGTTTTTCTAAATAACCTGAGTATCATAAGACAGGTGACGCTACATTGTCACTAAAACCGACCGCTGGGCACCACATTGTATAATTTAAACTGCACTATGGGTATCAAATTGTAGGTTTTGGCTAGAGGATTTCACAAAAAATATATCCAATATATAGGCTATATTTATTGTTGGTTGTACAATTTATAAAATAATTGGTGCACGGTGCAGAGCCAAAACTTAACAGCGGGTTACACGTAAAGTTGAAACATACTTCGTAAACGTAATCCATAAGATTTGACAGATAATCTATTTGAAATCTGTCAAAATATACGGATTACATTTTCACTTTTGCTGCGACCTACTATAAGTACTACAAATTTGAAAATTTTTTTCTTTCTTTAAAATGTCCATTAGAAAATGGTTTTTAAATCCATCCCTTTAAGGAAGAAAGGGGATAGCAAAGTTTATATGGACAACAATATTTTCCAATCAAATTTTTCACTGTTTAACATTTTGATGTATGGGAAAATCATGCTTCTCGCAAGAAAATGTGTCCTACGTGTCATGCCTAGTATAGCATAGTAGTATAGACGCTCGATTTTGGAGTAACAATTGAGTCTAACACTCAAATTTGATGCTTTATAAGGACATAAGGCAAAGCAGACGAATTAGTTTTAATACTCCAGGACTGCAGGAAAACTCAGCAACAAAAATGCATTGCAAGAAATGTATGATGTACTTAGTTCGATTGGATACATCCTTTCATATCAAATCAAAAATAACTTTATTTCATAGGTAATAAAAATTATACTTGAAATATGCCATTAACAATTGTTTTCGACATTAACATTACCACCCATTCCAATTGCTGATTCCCTTTGAGAAGAATGGGCAAGAAACTCAAGGTTTGACCTTTTTCTACTCATCTATATAATATATTGAGTAATAAGTAATTTAGTACAACACTTAGAAATAACATGAAGCAACCTGATAGCCGAGTATTTCAATTCCATGGGTTTTTTTTTTCATTAAGATATTCAGACTTGGTATTAATAGCCCTTGCCATATAACTTCTGTTTAATGAGATGTTCAAATTCATAAAATGGCAAATTTTGAATTTCAGCTGGGATCTTATTATAAATGCACACACATTGCGCCTTAATTGGTTTTTTAACTTTGCTTAGACAGGTTTTATGAGCAGCAAGATTATTCTTATGTCTAGTGTTAATTTATGAATGTCGTTCATTTTTTGGAACAATTCTATATTTCTCTTGAATTACCCAGTTTTCATATATGTATTGTGATAGTAGAGTTAAAATATTAATTTCTTTAAAAATTTCTCTGAGATATGCTTTTGGTGTTAAATGACACAAACAACCCATTTCTCTAGATGACAATGCATCAAATTCGACTATGTCAAGTAAAACATTTCTCCAATGTGTTGTTTCCTCTAACTAAAACTACTTGTTTAGAACTTTATAGTTCAGTTTTAGTTATAGTTATAATTTAATTGAAATTATACATTTTTTCAAATATTTATTGCATTAAACACTAATGAGTTTCGCCTTTATAGAATGGCGCAAGGAGTTCGAGTCTGTATGGGGATAGCAATATTTCTTTCGTATGGCCTACAATTTTATGTTCCTATGAACATAATATGGCCTTACTTAAAACCGAAATTGAATAATGAAGCAGCTCAAAACTATGGAGAAATTGCTACACGCGTCATTCTAGTCACAATAACATGTAAGTATTTTTAGGTATTTACCTTAAAACTTAATGTTGTTGCAAATGAAGAACCCTAATATGTACTGCTTCTTCTTTTTATCAAATTAAAAAAATCGATAATTATTATAACATAGTTTAATGAACAAAATATGTCATAGTTATAAATATATTTTCTTAACTTCCTATGGTGCAATACAATTTTATATGGAACCAATATTTACAAAAAAGAACATTCTCAAAACTATACAATATCTTTTTGATAATGTGCAATATTTAAGAAAGAATTAGATGGTAAAATAAAATATGTGGTTTCCATCACGATGCCTGATCTTGGCTGTGTTCTTTATGGATATGTAAAAACTTTTAACTTTAAAGATCAATTTAAAAGTGTAATAAAATCTGTTAACTGATGTATGTTTCTTCTCGTTCAATATTAATTGTATATCAATTAAATAATAGGTATAATTTAAAGTTAGAGTTAAAATAATTTGTATTGTTTAATTTTAGTAAAATTATTCAAACACTGGAAAACTACAACTTCAATATAATTATCATAATTACAATGGAAATGTGGGTGTACTATGATACGAGGTTATTTGTAACAGCTTACATTATCTACCAGCAGTCTCGCTTATCATGTAGTAGCAAATAGGAATAATTTTCTCAAGGGAATAATTTGATAAATTATTTCATATCAATTATTTTTCATTAAAACGGATATAGGTCGCCATGTAAGTTTAGCTATTATTAAATGGCCTTTATGTTTTATGAGATAATTTAAAATATTAAATTTGCATCTCTAATGCATATCTTGAAAAATAAAAGTCAGTATTCAAAGTGTTTGTAGTGTATTTCGTGATCCTATTAAAAATATGCAAGATCTAAAAAAATGATTGGATTCTAAAAAGTATCTCAATTAAATGTCAATCACCAGCACTGCTGAGGCCATACCCTCTCCGATCTTTATTTCAGATGAAGCTTGGAAATAAACCCTCCAAGTTTCCTGTGTGGGACGGGGTCCCTGATAACCATTTTAACCGTGATAACTTCCAGGACCGATGGCTTAACGTGCTATTTGAGACTAGTAGTGATTGGTTTTCATTTGATGGAAAAAACTCATTAATCAATTCATATGTGGTCAAGATAAAGCCTGGTACCTACTTCTGTGAAAGCAATGCTCTCAAATGCTGTGACTACTGTTTTAGTTACATTTTGCACATTATTATAGTGTTTTAGATGTTATAATAAAAATATTTGGAATAAATTTACAAATTTTAGACCATATTGAATTTACAAGAAAAAAATTGCATAATTTTTACTATCCAATTAATTTTAAAATAAGAAAACACACAGTACTGGTCAATTTAGCATTATCTTATCATTCATAAAATGATATTATATAATTACACCACCTTGATTTAGCATTAATGATTTTCAATGTTTATTAAAACTTCTATTTTTATCACAATTATTACTTTAGGCACTTCAAATCTCAACACTTTTATTTAATTTATAATTTCGATATAGATGATCATTAGGGTCATTTAAGGTAATCTATCAATACAACAGTTAATAAGTATTCAAAATTTACTTATTGGACAAGCATATTCTAGTAATTATTCCGTTTAAACATAATCATGAAGTGTAGAATACTGCTTATTGGTAAATCTTAAAAATTTCAAGCCTATGATCTTCCTAGCTTTGAAATAGGTATTTGAAAAGGGCCCAAAATGTTATCAGAAACAGCAATGTGAATGTGATCAATGTTGTGAAATATTTGCCTAATGCACTTCATGCTCTTTTATATTAAGATATTGCCATTCACTGCAATTCAGCATTTGATCTTATGTTTTACAGACATAAAATATATCCATAAATAATGTATATTCGGAAATAAGCATCATGTTGCAATTGTATTGATAATTTGATTATTTGATTTAGTTGGTGCAGCAGCAGTGATTCCGAATCTGAGCAGTGTGATCTCGTTGGTGGGCGCGGTGAGCAGCTCAGCCCTAGCACTCATCTTCCCGCCGCTCATCGAGATTGTTACGCTGTGGCCGGACCGCGTCGGCGTACGCACCTACACCCTATGGAAGGACGTGGCTATTGCATTGTTTGGTATCATCGGATTCGGTTTCGGCACCTATGCTAGTCTAGAAAATATTATAAACAATTGAAAGTTTAATAAGTACTATTTTGATGAAAATATATTTAACCAAAGATTGTATCGAATTTTTATTTAGGTGTAATGGAGCAACATTATCATGACAATAATTATTTTTATGTGTATCGGTGTTGTCTACTGCAATATAAAGCTTACAAGGTAGCTAAGACGTGTGATATATTACCCTTTATTAGTATATAGAAATAGTAGTACACTCTCTCGTTCCTTTATTAATCTGACAAGTTTTCTTTGTGATAACTATGAATCTTTATAGTCTAAGAAGCTATAAATATGGTGAAGTACTTAAATACACTTGTGTATATTATTATTTAAGTTCCAATATACCACCAGAAAGTAATTACTGCACTTTTTATGGAATTTTTAATAGAAATAATATTTTTTACAATTTCTTTTTATTAGTCATAATAATGTACAAATTTTTCTCACCATGTTAATATTTGTTTTTAAGTATATTGTTTGGCATGTTTAATTTATTCTCATATAGAATATGTTAAATGACAATATAACATATTCCTAAAAATATCTGTGATTTTTTCAAACATCAAACAAAATATTGGATTGAAGTATTCATCATAACTTTCCTTGTATATTGATTGTTACATTTTCTATTATATACTTTAAATCAATGATTATATATAAAATTATGTAACATTGTAAATTACAAAATATGAGTGGTAACTTATTTTTTATATAGTTGATATTTTGTTTTGATGTTAATTTACTCTAATAGGAATAAAAAAAATACTTTCAAAGAAAACTTTGAGGCACAGGGTCTATTGTATTATCTATGGAAAAAAATGAAATTCCGATACTACGCTTAGACACATACCGGATTTAATTATTTTCTAGTATAAAACTGTAAACGTTACATCTCTTTTTTTGCAAGGTTTGCTTTGTAGAGCTTTACATAGGAATTTAAAAAAAAGCTGATGTGACAAAAATTTAAGTGAAACTACATTATATTGTTTATAACAATTTGTTTTATAAACAAAAGTATTTATTTTTATTTAATAGAGTTTTATATTGAATCTGTTATGTATGCATTAAATGTTCATAAATATTTAATTGTATTTAGTCATAAGAAATGAAGTCGCTTTTGAAATCTGTTATTGGTGGCAATATGGTGTTGTATAGAATATGAGTACTACTACCAAAACCAAACTACTCGCTTTGTATACTTCTTGGGCTTCCGATGTAATGTCGCCGCCATTGCACACCACATGCTTGAGAATTAAATATTTTAAATATGTACTAAAAAGTGTATTTATCATGTTTTAGTTAGTTTTCATTACCTACCGTTTTTATTCAATATGGGCAAATCATCATAGATCAATTTTGTTTAAGGCATTATTTGCAATTTGTGAGAGGTATGTAAAAAAGAATCGTGGAAAAAGAAAGATATAGATTTCTCATTTACTAATACATAGAAAATACAATTATTATTTTACAAAATTATACAATAAAAAATTAGTAATCCAAATTCAATAGTGCACTAATAATTTTAAGTGTTCGATTGGTAACATTTGATAGTTTTCCACTAGTAAAATATTATGAATCCATAGACTGTTTAACAAAAAGACAATAAATCAGGGAGTACAATGCGACAAAATAAACGATATTTCAGATGATGTAGAAAATTCCTATTGAATTAAAGCGCCAGAATGAAACTTTAAAATGAAATGGGAATTAATAAAAAAATGTGATTGTGAAAATGTGTTATTTTAATGTATTTATCAAATGCTGCACTTTTAAATTATATCGAGCCATTATTTAAATTTTAGAATTTATACCTGATTTTGTCTTTTTGTATTCCAATAAAATTAATTTTGATAAAAATAAGATATTAAATGTTTTTCATTGGCAATATCTAATGAAATTATTGTATATATTTTGTAATGAAAATGTTATATGACAGTCAGCTTGCAAATTAAAAATGTAGCAAATCCAAAATTACATAATTCAACTTGTTTGTGATTGTTAGTGATGTAAAGAAATATATTTAAAATGTATTTATCTAAATACACTTTCTAAAATTTGATCTTTTATTAAATACTAATGTTGCTTTAAAATGAAGTTTTAATTTAAAATAAAATGTCCCTTGCCTTTTTGAAGCAAAAATTATATTGTATTAAAAATTCATTAATAAGTAATTATAAAGAGAAATATGTTTTTTGATTTGTCAGAGCCAATTAAATATATAGTAGTTTTTGCTGCTATGTGGTAAAAGATTTATCTGAAACCAAATAACTATTGAATGTTACCTTCATCAAATATTATTAACATGGTTTTATAAAGGATGATCCACTAAATTATTAAATGCACTCCCTAAATAGTCAAGGACTGAAATTTAAAAGAAAAACCTCTAGATGATTTCAAATTATTTATAATAAAGTATTATCTAGTTTATTAGTTTAGTAGACAATATTTTGAATAGAAACCATGAAGAGGCTTTTTGGTTGGAGTGATAGTCATTAGGAAATTTTGTTTATAATAATACCATAAACCAATAATACCAATCCACATCCATCCATGTGATTTTGAGTAGATAAAATGAAATTATTATTTCAATATTAATAGATCTTTGTTGAAAGCATTATTACATTGTGATTACTATATAATTTATAAGCTATATATTCATATTTAGTTTATTATAATTCACAAAATATGTTGTTTAGCACTTGTCTGTCATCACCAAGTACATTAAACAAGAACTCAATCATTATTACACATTATAATTTGTGCAGAAATATATATTCATTTATAATTACTTCATTAATATTTACTCACTAACATGGCTTGATATTGATTTTAGGCAGTTTCAACTAGATGAAAAAATAACCTTAATTATCAAAATACAAGGTTTCTTTTTTAAAATGAAAATACACAGCAAATAATATTGTAACCAATCCATACTGTTACAGAAACATCTACCAAAACCATAAAGCAAGAAATTTCATCATTGTCTAGCTAATATTTTAATGCCGATTTGCACCAAAATATAAAAACACTAATTGTACAACTATGGTGGGTGGCATGAATAGTAAAAATGTAATTTGTAAAAGTAATTGGAAGATTTAACAGATGTATGGACAACCTGTCAAAATCTTACGGATTAAGTTTACGAATTACATTTTTACTTTTGGTGCAACCTGCCATTAAACATAAGAAAAAAAAACACATAATATATGGACTATATCAAATCTTACAGTTAACAACTACGAATTGTATTTTTTCTTTTGGTGCAATACGCCATAAGTAATATTGTACCTAAATAACTTTTTGACATATGACATGGTAATAAATTTCATTTATAAAAAAATATTATATAAAAATTTAATACTTTCTTTCTATTACAAAAGTGTGTAATTAATTGTCGAGTTGAACATAAGACGAGAAACTAGTTACATATATAATTATAAAAAAAGTGTTACGAAACCAAGGATATCCTATAATAAATTTCCTTTATAATGAATTGGAACTCAATAAAATAATGCACTACATAATTTTGTGTTAATCATTCCAATTTAAGGTAGATTATAGAGGTTACTAAAACACAATTTAAAATAGTGAAAATGAACTTTAATTCAGCAAAGTTTTATACTAAATGTATAAATATGATATATCTAATTTCATTTTCACTAACTAAATAGACATCATGTTATAAAAAGTGTACAACTAAATCTACTAGCTGATTAAACATCTCCCAGTGGCTTATCACTTATTAAGATCTTTTCAAAGCACTTTTGTTATTATTATACTTAACCAATAGATAAAAATTAATGAAGCATTTCGCTTACAACTGATAATAAATTTCAGTATAACAATCATCTCCGCCTTAAAATTCTAGTAAACTTGAAATTCTTAACGAGCAAATGAATAAAATAGTTATTCATAATAAGAAACAAACATAACAATACACAATAGCTCAAAGAAATACATTATTCAACAAGACATCACACATTTAGTAAAAGTATAATGGAATTGAAACTGGGATTAAAAACTGTTGTTGCTGTTATTTTATTGCCAATTTTTAGTTCTGTATTATTTAATGCAACTGTAATGTCAACATTGAGATAAATGTCAAGACATTATCTCTTTTGAGTCTTGAAGCTAACAGAAAGTGGCTGGCCAGCCAGTACGTACCCATTGAGGGCCTGAATGGCCATTGCAGCTTGGTCATAATTTCTCATAGTCACAAAACCAAAACCTTTGCTCTTATTAGTTTGATGATCTTTTATAATCCTAACAGACACAATAGCACCATATGGACCAAACAATTGCCAAAGAGTCAGTTCTTCCACTTCCGGGGCAATATTATAAATATAAATAGACCAAGTACCAGAATTATGGTCACCCATACCACCCATATGATTTATCCAGTGATATGGTTTTATTAGTGAATTTTTTCCATAGTGGTTTTGGTTATTTTTTTGTTTGTTTGGATTACTTTTATTTGCATATTTGACTGTTAATGGGTGTAAAAAACCAGGTGGTGTTGTTCCATTAATATTCTGTATTGCTCTTTCTGCTTCATATTGGTGTTCATATAAAACAAATGCTATACCTGCTGCTATACGAGAGTTAACTATTTTACCGAATTGTGCAAATAGACCATGTAGATCTTGTAATGCTAATTCATTAGGTAAATTGCAAACATATAGGTTCCAGTCAGCTTCCGGTTTCGTCGGTGGCTTTAATTCTGGATTTAACAAGGCATGTGATACTTTAAGCGTTTTATTTTGCATTAAAAGGCCATTAAACGCTTTTTTAGCTTTTATAGCGTCTTCTGGGCGAGAATACTCCACGAACCCATATCCTCTATTTGCTATTAACTTACAACTTTCCAACTTGCCCATTGTTGAGAACAAGGAGAACATCATGTCCTGGGTCATAACTTCTGGTATATAATTGACAATAAGTTTAGTTGGTGATTCGCCAGGTCCGTATTCGCTAGACCCGTGACAATTACCATCTTGACACGATTCCGACATTTTTAATTGTTGTATCAGTAAATGACTGGTAAATGACATTTCGTACATATGATATCCAGGTCTGTTCCATAATGTGAAATATTAACAAGATTTATAATACAATAGGTTTTTAGAACTGATATTAGAGAAATGTTCTATTGTCGAAACAAATAGAATTTATTAATATTTGATTTCGTACTATTGAAAACATTGTGATTATATAAAATTATATGAAATCAACAAAATTGCAAATAGCACTTTCATTTCCCAAAAAAAAAAAACAAATACATTTTTTTTCTTGTATTATGTAGCTTTGACAATTTGTAATACTTAAAAAAAATTCGCTAATTATAAAACCACAAAAATTTGTTTCCTTAAAATCAGTTTAACAAAGTTTGTTATTAATTTCTGTAATGTCAAATATTATTAGTAATATTATAAACTCATGTCTATTTTCTATAAGGTTCGACTACAGATTTATGTGGTACATACCATCTTTTTACACTTCACTGACATCCATCAATTTTTTAATGCAAGTTCGTCAGTTTCAGGTGCTTAAAATTTGCCGTTTTTTTAATATGTCACCGATTTAGTCTGCCTAAGATTTTCTATGATGTTCATTTCATAGATTTTCTATAAAACCCTTGTTGACCTTTTCATCATCAACATTTTTACTATAGATTCATTTCTTCAATCTACTATCATTCATCCTTTCCAGGTGGCCAAATCACCGCGACATTCTTTTTTCTACTTACAGTCACTACATCTTCTTTTATACAATACCGCTCTTTGACATCACTGTTCTTACATCTTTCCAAAACACTCCACACATACTACACAGAGATAGTAACTGACAGCTAGAATCATTTCACTGATTCTACTTTCATTTTTCTTTTCCTATTACCAACTTTTACTACTGTACATAAGTGTCATAACAGAATCATCTGTATTTACAACGCTACAACAACAACTAGTAAGGATCACTTAGTTGTCGGCGTTCAGGAGGCATTTGACAGACAGCTCATCAATTCTTAGTCCACAATTTTACTCCTTCAAATTAAAAAGACGGATATCCATGAATAGGCTGAACAGTTACAGTGAAGCTGTACATCCCTGTCTGACACCCTTATGGATCTCAAATCAGTCAGTGCACATTCCTTCTGACGCAGGCCCTAAAACCTTTGTATAGGGATTGCAGTATCCGTATCAATCCGCCACTCAAACTCTGTTCTCCATAAATAATTGCTTTTCAGTCTACCATAAGCTTTTTTCAGACTACAAAGACCTTTTGGCCCTTGGCTAAAAGCTTTTTTGTAATGTTTCGTGAGGAAAAAAACTTGATCTGTACACCTCATCCTTTTTCGAAATTCAACTTGTATATTCTAGATCTTACTTTTAAACTCATTTTCGCGGATAGTTTGCGAACCATGCTGCAAATACTTAGAAGGCTGTATTTTATGCAAATCTGTCGTACGCCTTTTTATAGAAGGTACAGTGATGGTTTTGCAATATTCAAACAACATTTATATTTTTTGGACTGAGTAACGAAACGCAATTTATATGTTATTGAATAAATAATTTCCTAAAGTCATTATTTCGTAAAATTTACAAATGTCTCTATGTTTGGAGTATAGCACATTTCTAGCGATTTCTCTAATTGTTGTTTAACAAGACGATTTATTTAAAAATATAAGAATGATTATGTTTCACATAATAATAATAAAAAAAAAAATGGATCTCTTATAGTTTTTTTTTATTCGTGTTAATATAACTGAATGTTCGTCCGGACAGATAAAGGTGTTAGGTTCAAAACATTATCATTTATTAAGAATGGTCAACTTATTCTTTTGTAATAATTTTACTATAACGAATAGACGATAAATATGGCATTTAGATACATATTTTCATATTAATTGATTTAATATCAAATGCTGTTGAGTACCTTCCAATGAAAATCCCTCAATTTGGAGAGATTCAATATTTCATTGCGAAAAATTTAAAATCTTATTTTATTAATTAAAAATGTACCTTTATATATATTTTGGGAAATATCTTTTCTTGACTGACATATCTAATGGAATGCCAAATTAAAGTACAATCTGTATCTAAGAAGACTGTGCATGAAATATAGAGACAGCACTACTATTGCTGAAGATTGTAAACTTTGGTCTCAAATTTATGCTTAAAACGGGGTTTTACCCGTTTTTTCATTGTAATTTTTTTAATTGCATAGTCAATATCAATACATTAAAAAGCGTATTACATCCTCTTTTTCGCTACTACTGTCAAATCTAACACGTTTATTTGAAAACTTGTTACTGTTTTAGAATTTAATTAATTATATAAACTTATATTTTTTGGAAGTATGTTAGATATATGATTTTAGTATGGAATCAATTTAATAAAATCGGAGGAACATTATTGCCATGTATGAAGGTTGCAATAGAAACTGACTCGTTTCTAATCTAAATAAATTTAATTTCAAATTTTTTTTTTAAATATAAAAGTTATTTTTCATTTTTATTTGTTTAATTTCCATTTTGAAATGGGAATTCACAAAATTTCTTTATTCTTTTTACATACTTTAGTATGTTTTGTTATTCACAACGATTACAGTAACTTCTTTAATAATGACAATCATATAGAGGACTATATATATTTGTGCCAGACTCACGTATACATGAAATAAATGTAATTCTTCGTTACGAAGTAAGAAAAAGAAACTAAGCGTTCAGAGTTGTTAAAAAATAGAAAGAGACACAAGAAAGAAAAGTAAATAAAGGTCCTGGAAAAAGTTAAAAAAAAAAAGGGAGAAAGGACAAAAAAGGCAGTGTATATACCTATAAAAAAAGACAATATATAAAGAAAATAATACACATTACACATACTTAGAGTAAATATTATACATGTAATTCTATTTATAATTTTATGTTGTTATGGCTAATGAATGAGATAAGGAAGGATAGGATTGACTTAGAGGCATAGGATAGGAGAGAAGGAATGCTAGTTGGGAGAGGGACACCAGAGTCTAGGAGAGAGTTTAAAAGACGGTGGCGATCATACAAAGGACAGGAAAGAAATATGTGGTTTAAGTCCCAGTCGTCCAGACCGCATTTGCATACCGATGAGTCTCTGATGCGAACTTTAGTTAAGTGCACTGGGGTGGAACAGTGACCAAGTCTCATCCTGCAGATGGTTGATGTAGCTCGTTTGCTAAACTTGAATTAAAAAACCCCAGAGCTTAGGAGGGATGGAGGATTGAATATGGGAATAATGGACCCTTTAGACGTTTTGGAAATCGACCAGTGATGAGTCCACGAAGAAAGCAGCCATTTTTCAGACAGGACAACCAATTCATGGGAGTAATTAATATAGGTGATTTTATCTCCCCAAGAGGTTGCGTCCTTCGCTACCAGGTCCACGTGTTCGTTTCCTACAATACTCGAATAGCTAGGAACCCAGGTCAATGCAATCTCTAAACCTCTTTCATTATCTTTCTTGATTTTTTCCTTATTTCCACTATTAAGGGGTTATGAGTTTTGGCCTTGAAAGGGTGTGATTGGAGAGATTCGAGGGAACTACGGGAATCAGACAGTATGAGCGTGCGGTGTAATTGTAATTGCGTTCTTTACGGCTTCCAAAATACCATGACATTCGCCTGTAAATATCGAACTTTCGGGGGGCATCTGACTTTCTGAACTATATTGTATTGGGAGTGGAATGTACCAACACTGACGCATTCCGCTTCAGAGAGCTTAGAAGCGTCAATGAAGATGGTGTGCCATCCCAACCAACCGTTCTTTATTATGGATCGGAAGAGGTGATCATCACTGGGGTTGTCCTTTGAAATATCGAAGTCCAAAATAATTCTAGGTTTGGAGGTAATGGTTTTGAACGAATAGTTTAAAAGGGGTAATGTATTAATAGAATAGAAGTTAGCCTTATTGGACGCTAAGAACAAGGCACGGAGTTTTTCTTGAATCACAAAGTTGTCTGGGTTCAAAGAATTAGTACAGCGTGGATAACAAATGAATTAAGGGATGATTTGAAAACCGCAGTGATTTGGATAGGAAACGATAAACTGTCGGCGAAGAGGAAGAGGTGGATCTGCGATTTCAACTTGGAGTACGTTAATAGAGGAGAATTTCATACAACCCACAATTATCCGCAGAACTTTGGCCTGAACCAGGTTCAATCTCTTCAAAGTAATAGACTTGATTGGCTCTAATAAGAATGGTCCATAGTACACGTGGCTACGAACGATCGCGTTGTACAGGAGTTTAAGGCTATAAGGGTGGACACCCCACCATATCCCAGATAGGCATCTTAGGATGCTGATATTGTTTTCAACTTTTGTGATGACGTAGTTATCGTGCTCAGTTTCCGATAATTTGGAGTCAAGAAATAAACCAAAAAATTCAATAGACTTTTTACAAGACATCTAATGCCCTACCAGGATAACAGGCATACCTGGCACCATTTTCCTTCTTGAGAAAATAACAGGTTACTTTTAGAAGCGAAGAGCTCCAATCTAAGGGAGTGAATATGCATCTGTAAAGCCTGCAAGGACTCAGACAATGCAGAGGCAGCATTGAAGACGGCAGTGTCAGAAAAGTATAGAAGTAGGTCATAAGCATATTGAAATTTTTTATATAGGGATATTGACAACTCTAGGTCGGAAGAATACAGATTACATAAAAGCGGACTCAGTACGGACTCTTGAGGAAGGCCCCCTCCACACCAGTCGTGTCGAGGCTTTAACCTTACCATCGCTACGAAGAAGAATTATTCTCTCAGAAAGTAGATTAAAGACAGAGTTACTCAGCCCCACTGGTATCTTCAGCTTGTGAAGCTAGTTCCAGAGGATCGGAAGTTGTACGTTATCATATGCGGAGGAGATGTCAACAAAAGCTGCTGTAACAGACTTTCCCAGGAAGAATGATACACGAATATCTGAGGCAAATATGCTGAGACTGCCTATAGCGCTTCTACCCTTCTCTTTCATTATGACAATGCTTCACCACACACCGCTAGACAAACAACTAACGATTTGAAGACGTTAAATATAGACATACTAGCTCACCAGCTTTATAGCCCCGACCTCTCAACATGCGGTTTTTATTTATTTCCTAAAATAAAAGTAAAACTTCGAGGAAAGTGGTTTACGGACGCCAAGGAAGCAGTAACTCCATATGAAAAGACGATCTAAACGACCCTTCAGTTCGAATTGGAAAAGTGTTTCTCTCAGTGGTTCCATCGAATGCAGCGATGTATTGATTTTATCGGATACTATTTTGAAAAACGATAATAGTAAAAATAACTTGCTAGTTTGCGCGGTTTTTTATTTTTTATGGAGTTTTAGTTTGACCCACGTACTATCAGATAATAGGGGGCGTCAACCAAACAAACGATTCGTTATTGAACTAGGTTTTACCCACAGCTTACACGCGTGTGAGTAATTAATACTTATATCTTTTATGTCGATCAATCAGGCTGTCAACTATGATCCCGATCTTGTTCCTGCTTTCGATTCTAATCCTGTCCAGTTTTTGATTCTGATCATTTATATGATGTGAAAAAAAATAGCAGCGAAACGGAATAAAAACTATCCTATATGTTACTCCGGAGTATAAACTTCAAGCGTACCAAATTTTATAAAATTATGTCCAGCAGTTTTTATAAAGTTAGCGAACAAATACACAGTCACAGAAATTCTAAAAACCATTGAAATGTATCCTGTTAACATTTCTAATAGAATAGCTTTCCTCAAATATCTTTATGTACGGATTTTTTAATCTCTTTTGTTTTATTATGTGTATAGATTATAAAATATATAATTTTTCTAATAGAAATATTATTTATCTGCATCGAAAGATTCGCAGTTAATTTTTGTGCCACGAAATTTTTGTAATTTCTATTGAATCGCGGCGTATTTCTTATTTATTTCGCTTTATGTCTCTACGGCAAATAAACTCTAAAAATACTAATATGGCCAGGAGTATTTATTCGAAAAGGCACATAAAAGTCTTTTAAATTGAATTTTTCCATGATCTCAGGTTAGCGTTTTTTAAGATTTAAATTCATATGGTTAGTGTCCAAATTATAATAAGTACGAATTTCTGGTCTCATGAGATCAGAACTTCGTACTTATTACGCATCTATTTTTCTTAGGTAATAGTACTTCATCATGCTATATAAACACCAAGTCTACCAGTGCGCATGCACCATAAAAATCAATAAGCAAGCCATTTGCAGTTTATTGTAGCTGATAGCTACCAGCCGTCATAAATTTAAATGTTACGTGATTGAGGGAGAGACTTTCTTACAAATAGAGTGGTAGTAGTGGTGGCGTAGCAGAGCGTGGTGCGCAGAGCTTGGTGCGGCGGTGGCGGGGCCGGAGGGTGCTTGCGGGACGTGTGGCGGAGGCGCGAGTGCAGGCGCGGGCGGCGGGCTGGCCGTAAGCAGCAAGGTGTACCCCAGCCCGGGGGCGGCGCGCGGCGTCTGGGCACTGCCGCAGCCGCCCCCTTGCTCCATGGCGCCCGAAGAGCCGCTACCGGCGTGCGCACCTATGTCACCGGACCAGGACGGACCGCCTGCTGCACCGCCTCCTATTGCCTATCACCTCCATCATTATGCCGATCTGCACCATTTGGTCTTCGAAGCTGTTCGTTCAGGGTCATTATCTGTTTAATTTATCATCGCGAACATGTTGCATGATAGATTCAATATAGTAATCAAAACATAAAATTTTTAATACACAGGCTTTAGTAGATACACTTACAATCAACGTACAATTACCTAGGTTATCTGGAATCTGTTTTCATATCTTAACGAATTAGCAACATATGCAAATTCAAAGATAAATATCAAAACGTCTTCATTATTCAAAGACTTTGTATTCACTTAAAAACAGCGAGGTGTCGGAGGTGGAGAGACTTGTAGAGAAGCTAGGTGCGGAGGCGCTGAGCGCGCGCGACCAACACGGGTACACGCTGGCACACTGGGCCGCCCTCGACGGCAGTGTCGCAGTCATGCGTTATCTCATCGAGCGCGGTGCGCCCGTCGACCTGTCCTGTCTCGGCACTCAGGTACCCAAAACATTGCAACTTATTGTTTTAGATTTTTTTACGACTGACAAGAGCACCGGTCCGACGCTGTTCAATTGTAAAATGAATTGCACCCCTTTCTTTTATATACATGTGGAAGACTCGATTAAATACAGCGTGTTATAGATCCTATAGAATATCTGAAAATTTAAGGAGTATTTTATTTATAGGGTCCACGTCCCATTCACTGGGCCTGCCGAAAAGGTCACGCTTCGATAGTTCAAGTTCTACTGCAGGCTGGCGTCGCCGTTAACGCTGCAGATTTTAAAGGTAATCGTTGCGTCACTTTAAGAATGTAATTCAACGTCTCACCTTTCGTTAAAATTTAATTAATCAGTAGTAGTTAAAGTATTTAATGCTTTTCGAAAATATGAACGAAATCTCTGCTTCCGAATACCGGATTTTATATTGCTTTTGAATTACTTTATTGTTTCTAAAATGATAATTATTTAAAGTTGTGTAATACACTAGTAGCCATGTGCATCTGCATTCGCTGGGTATACCTACGTTGGGTACTTGATCATTTTCTCCGCTATTTTTGACATTTTTCGTTCTCGGCATGGATGTAGGTACTACACCCGCACGCGTAACCTGATAGTATCAGTACTCAGCCTAAAAGCATTCTCAGACATGCTGGGATATTCCAGTGAAAACTACCCATAATAAAACATATTCAGTACTCCTTAAGGTTATCCCAAGATGACAGACACAAAGGTGGATTTTGCTTTTTATCATAGTATACCAATCACCATTCATAAACATTATACATGCTTTATATTTTACATACCTCGTCGAAACGTATGATGTGCTAAAATTGGTATAATTTTAGAAATCGTTTGTTTACTATGTATGTATGTATACATATGATATGTGTTATATATGTTTATATGCCTTGAAAGATAGATGTGCGAATGGTGATGTAAGAGAATTTGTGGTTTGATAGAAATTAAGATATATGCATATGATAAACCACAAAGCACACACAGCTATTATACCCGAGAGTGGGGTAGAAGACTGACACGAGTTTTGGCGTTACTATAAAACGAGGGAGGGTGCGAAAGTCGATTGACGATAGATTTTAAGAATAAAGTACATATTTTATACGTCAAGAGGGGTTTAAAGGATTTTTTCCTACAGTAATAAATATGATACAAGCTTCCGATTTCTTACTTAATGTATTCGATTCCATGGATGTATAGATATACCTATTCAGTTCACTATTGCAATCTCGTCAAGGTCTCACGCCGCTGATGACCGCGTGCATGTACGGCAAGACGGCGACGGCGGCCTATTTGCTGGGCATGGGCGCGGCGACCCGGCTCGCCGACATCAACGGCGACACCGCGCTGCACTGGGCCGCTTACAAGGGGCACGCCGAGCTTGTCCGCCTGCTCATATACTCGGGCGTGCCTCTGCACTGCACCGACAACTTCGGGTCCACTCCGCTGCATCTCGCCTGCCTGTCCGGCAATCTCACCTGCGTCCGCCTCCTTTGCGAAAAGGTTGTATACTTATTAAAAGAATAAATTGAATGATTGTCTTTTGCAAGGCAGGCATTATCGTTCTATATACAAATGTTCGCAATGCTTACTATGATTACGGAACATAAGGCGAGGATGGAAATGGTATCTTGACATTTAAACCCTAGGACCGGTATCACCGCACTTTCCACGTAAACACATTGCGTTTATTAAGCGAACATAAACCTGAAATATATTATTCGTTGGGTTTTACAAAGCAAAAACGGTCATAAAAAATACTATGATATTGAAAATTCACTTTGTACTGTTTTAAGCCTAAATATTTTTGCATTTACTATACTTGAAGATTAGAATATCTGTACATCATAAATAGAGCATAATATAAACGTAAGACATAAATATTAATAAAAGTTGACGCATCTTATAAGAACTATTTTCTAATTTCTGCTTTTGCACATAAAACGTATTATAGTTCGAAGTGAATTATTTTTTATGACTTTGTTTTTAGTGTTGTAGCCAGTTAAAGCTAACATCCATAAAATTGGTTCAAAATAATGCTAATGAAATTATTGTAACAATTAAAATAATTTACAAAATGTTATCAACATACACTACAATAAAATGCACTATTTATTTATAATACATTCATACCTTTATTAAAATATTACGTATTCAACATTGTCCCTTAAATTAACATATACTTAATCAACAATCTTTTGTTAACTCGTTGGAGTGTTTTAACAAAAGTGAAATTTTGTATTATAATAGCATATAGAAATAACTTGTTCACTTTAATTAAACACGGCTTTCATTAAAACTATTTGTTAACCAAAGTTTATTTTCAAAGGTGGCTACTACGTGTAATGAAACGAATAAGTTAACAAATAAACGAACACTACAATTTTAAAATTATTCAGTATAAGTATGGATGTCACGTATTTAAAAATTATTACCGCTAACTAAGCTCTAGTGAGTAAGTCTTCCTTTAGACTGGCCGCATACCACAAGAATTGATCTGTCAGAAAATTTGTAACACCCGCCGATAAAACCCCGCACACCGATGAGAAACTTCCATCCGTTGAGTCTGAGTTTAGTTCGTGACTGACCGCCAGCATCGTTGTAGATAATCTTACAAAAACACAAATACGAAAGCAAAATTGACGACGATGACTTACTTTCATTAGTAATAGATTATAGATATTTGCCAACAACATTTGCTCATTTTATCGATGTAGGAGTAGTTCTGCCTTTCTATTTCGATGTACAGTTGAACCTCGATAAGTTAAAGTCCAAAGGAAACACAAAATATTTTAAGTTATAGAGGTTTTAAGTTATCAAGGGTCTATGTTAGGGATAAGTTAATATAGAGGTAGGTATGTACATATGTATGTACCCTTGTTCCACCCTTTATCAGCGTATGTAAGTGTTGTTAGTTTTCTTTTTGAACTCATTTTAAGCCAGTTTTATCACACAGTAAGTAAAGCGATGTTTCCAGGACAATGATCAAAAACTTATGATCCAAGGCTTACTTATGTCTTAAGACTAACCGCCGCAAAGCTTTAAAGAATTTCGAAGAAGCAAACAATGGGTGACATGTATTGTTTACGTTAACAATTTAACTAGTGAACACGTGCAAGCAATAAATACAAATACAAAACCTTTTGTTTTGTTTTGCACACTCTTTCAAAATGACTCATTGACAAACAATTTTATGTTATAGAGGTTGTGGAAACATTTCTTTAAGTTACTGAGGGCCAATACAGAGATTACTTTATTTAAGTTATAGAGGTTGCGTATTTTAAGTTATAGAGGTTTTGGGCTCTGATGGGAAGGGAACATCTTATTTTTTGAAGTAATAGAGGTTTTTAAGTTACCGAGGTTTGAGTTATCGAGGTTCTACTGTATTAGGTGCAGCGCGCGTTCCGAGTTTATTCCGCCATAAGGAGCACGCGTGACCCGTCCACTTACCATTTCTATTCTCTTTTTATGTTCTGCGCATGTGATCTTTGGAAATCCGGCAGATCATACGTCGTTACTGTCATGCGAATACGCGGGCGGAAAAAATTATGAAATACCATTTGTCACGCTAAACGGACAGAAAATTTGAACGAAGTCCATTTATAACGTGCTGTTGTTTGTCTTTTAGGGTTTCGTACCTCGTACGTAAGAAAAAGGAGCCCTTGTAGAATCACTTTGCTGTTAGTTTATCAGTCTGTCTGTCTGTTTGCCTGCCTGTCCGTCTTTTAAGACCCTTTTTCTCAGAAATACGTGAAGATATTAAATTGAAATTAACATCAAATACTAATACCTGCGGTCCAATGATGCTACAAAAAAAAATCAAGCTGCTAAGTCCACGTAATCAAAAAATACGGCCAAAATACGGCCATTTATGCCTAATATTTTACAATTCGTAAGTAAATCGAAACCTATAGGGTACTTCTCATTAACTTAGAATAATCAAATTTGGCAAAAAGTGGCAAGTCTCACAACATAATTAAAATAAAAAAAATTAAAAATCCTTAATTTATAGTACTTTCATATGATTTCTTTTATGAATACAGATTTACATTTGCAGGTCGATATGACCAAAGTGTAGATCATATACGAGAGAACATTTTTCGGATTCTTGCTCCTGTATTTAAAATTTAAGATTTTCAAAAATTCGGATCTTTTTGCATGAAACATCGAAAAGTTGATTGAAAAAAAACGCAAAAGTTTCGTAATACACAGAACCAATATCGCGCCAGTATCGGTATCGAAAACTGTAAAAAAATTACATATTAAGATTTTTGATGAATGAAATACGTAATAAAGTTTGGAAGGAACCTTCAAAAGTGAGAGTAATTTGGTTTTTTTTAAAATTCTTGAATAGATTTAAGGGTGATTTAATAAAATACTAAAAAATATTAAAAAATGAACATTATTTATTTGTAAGTTCGAAAAAATTATAGTGGCCGATTGCTTCTTCTAGATTAGCTTTATTAGGTAAATTCATTGGTGCTACATTCATTAAAAAAATGTGGAATTTCGCGCGCGAACGAAAAAGGTGATCTGTAAGCGAGTTAGTTTTTTGATAATCATTAAAAGTTAGTTTGTATCAATGTGAAATTCAGTGAAAAAATTCATCTTTTATTTTCTTCGTGGGGGTAGCACAAACAACTAAGCTTCGCTCGGTAGAGAGTAGGATTCCGAACTCGTGTGGTTCGAGACGCTCATCGGTGGCTCGCGCCTCAAATTGCATGCCCATCGGTTACTTAATCGTTCGCATTATTCTTTTGATCGAAATGTATCATCTCTGTTCACAGGTGAAGGCAGAACTGGAGCCCCGGGATAAAAATGGTAAAACACCACTGATGCTTGCCCAAAGTCATCGGCACGGCGAGGTGGTGAAACTCCTACAAAAAGAGATGAAGCGTCGCGCCCATTGGATGCCGCCGCTTTCTGAACTGTGGGGGCTGCTGTTCGGTGGCGCTGGTGACTCGAAGGGACCTTTGCTTTTCTTCCTGGTGTCCGTCTTACTTTGGGGATATCCCATGTATATTATTAGGGTAAGAAGACATATATTTTATATAACTTTATAGAAATTGAAAACTGAACAAACACAAACATACGATTATAGTCTCACGTTGAACATTATTCAAAGTATACCTACAGTTTTGTCAATAAAATCATTAACATATTTTTTTTTATCTTTAACAGTTTCACAATTATACATAATTTAAATATCAATAATTTTAAAATATGCTTAATATGGCCTTCCATATGACGCTTTACTTAATTTGATAGCATTTATTAATAGTTTTGACCTGCTGCATCGTCTGCTTTGATAATTACTTATAGGGTTTAAGTTAGAATAAGGACATGAAAATATGCAGAATACGTATATCGGTGGCTACATAAAACTACAATGGTAGGACAAGTCATTGGTATTGATAACGCGATTAGAATAGGAACTGATAGCGAAACCGGAATCGGAATCATGATAGCAATTTTAGACCACATTGGACATTATCATTTAGTTTATATACATTAGTAGTAAGTAAAAAAAATATTTGATATACTTTCGATCCAAATTTATAATTACCTGATACGTGACTTCATAATTCGTTGAACAGGTATAACTATATCTACATAATGAATACCAGAAATATTAGATGACATACAAAAAAAAAATAAACACATATACATCAGTACTGTCAATAAATCAGACAAACACTTTCACGACCTATTTTTGTTTACTTTCCGCCAGTGCATACCGTTGACGTGGAACACGCTGCGTTTGTCCCACTACTGTTTCCTGTACTGGAACGCCATCATGTGGCTGAGCTGGGTAATCGCCAACCGGCGCGATCCTGGCTACATCCCACAAAACTCCGAGACCTACTACCGCGCTATCCGACAGATACCCTACTACGACAAGTGGAAGAAACGTAACGTGGTACTCTCGCGGCTGTGTCACACCTGCCGTTGTTTAAGACCGTTGAGGTGAGTTATAATCATCCAAGGATATGTATGGTCACCAGCGACGACCCTTTATGTTGACAGATTTGATTTCTTGGATGCATCGTACTCGTAAACATAAATAGGTATTGTTAACTACCGTCAGCTAATAATTTTTTTGAGCAGACACCCCACACAATAGATACACGGTTACAGACACTCATGAAGTTGGAGAAGATGTCATTATATTATGGCTACATTACAAAATTTTGTCATCATTATCATCGACAATCGGTCAACCTTCTCTCAATCGGAACGTGTAAAGTTATACAACCATATTTTTACAACATACGAAAATTTTAACTTGAAACTAAATTCTTTTGTGATATTAAAAATAAATCGGCTAGAAATGCGATTTTGTATACTACTACACTGCGATACTACATTTTTTTTCAGTGCAATTCTCCAAGTAAAAGACCATGCGTCAACGCTCAACAGACATGGTTAGGTTACCGAAATAAAAATAATTTTATTTACAGAGCCAAACATTGTCGGATATGCAAACGTTGTGTAGCATACTTCGACCATCATTGTCCGTTTATATACAACTGCGTGGGGCTACGCAATCGCATGTGGTTCTTCCTGTTCGTCATGAGCGTCGCCATCAACTGCAGTTTCACCATTTACTTCGCCTGCTACTGTCTCCTCGTCGAAGGTTTCGGCTTTCTCTATGTGTTGGGATTGGTGGAAGCCGTCACGTTCTGCGCGTTGGGTTGGATCCTTACTTGCACATCGGTCAGTATAAATTGATTATAAAGCATATAATTCTTTTACAATACGTTTCTTCTTTATTACATTTCTGTTTACCCTTATATGAAACCAAATCAACCATTAGAAGATCGATGTTTCAGTATTCACTTTAAAAGAGATTATTTTATGGAAATTCGTTATTTTCAAATTTAAAAACAGGAACAGGTATTAAAATTACAGCTTTTATTTAGAAATTAAAAAAAGGGCTATGAAACATTCATATTTATGAAAGATATAGGATAACAGTATTTATGGGAATGTCGTCTTTTTACAGTGAACTATTCAGTATATAAATAAACAGCAGCGCACCATTTTTGCCCGTTACATAGCATCATAATTAATGACAATAAGCATAAAAAAAATATTTATTTTTCTGCATATATTTATTTTTACATATATTACGCTTATTGTAACTAGAATATGATGCTCTCAAAATGATACTGAGAAAAAAAGTGGCTTGGTGTTGTCCATTACATACTGTGTAGCTCTCGCCCGTGGCTCTGATCGCGTGAACAAAGAATTCCTTTGGTGTTTATATCAAACGATCTCTCTTTCACTTATTTTCTTGGCTCTGTACCTGCTCCCGATTTAATCTTCACTTCCACTGTCTGTTCCCATTCCGATTTGCTTCCCAATTCCAATTCCAGTGTAATTCGCAACTCCTAATTGAAGATGAGATCGGGTCTTAGATTAGATAAACGTAATATAACAAAAAAATTTTGTTCGCGCAGCCAAAGTGTAAGCGGACCGTAATAATATTCTTACGCATGCTCACATTACCGCTGCGTGTACACCTACGCCTATTAATATTCTTCCTTTACAGATCCTACACGCTTGCATGAATCTCACCACGAACGAGATGTTCAATTACAAACGCTACCCGTATCTGCGCGATAAGCGCGGCCGCTATCAGAACCCGTTCTCGCGCGGCCCGCTCATGAACCTTCTGGAATTTTTCATTTGTTTGCCCGACCGTGGTGAGCAAGCTGAATTATTGCACGATGATATATAATATATTAATACAATAAACAATATTAAATGATTTATCTTTATTCAATTGTTTCATTCCACTATGACTCTGGCCCAAATTCAAGATCGAAATTTTCAATGTCTGCGTTAATTTTAATATCCATTTTCATTTAGAAAAACGTATTCCTTTAACGAGTACCATGTTACAAAATATATTCATGTATTTTTGATTTGCAACACTCTACCATCTATAGCATAGAGATATACGTACATACATACATATCTATTTGTAATATATAGCTATCTTAATGCTATGAATATAATTAGCTTCTACCCGCTACTTAGTGATCGTGGATTTTATGATTGTATTAAATTATAATTTCATATAGCTTTCTACCTCCGACTTCGTCCGCATGGACTTTTAGTAGATAATAACGTAGTAGGTCCTATATGTAATAGTGGAATAAGATGTATTTTAGGATTTTGTAAAAATAAAAAGCTTTATTTTACTAAGTAGGATTATCAATTCATCGAATTTCTTTATATACGTTTTTAATGAATTCGAATTCTAAAAATGTAGTAATTCCGTTTTAAATGAATTTTATTAATTAACATACTTTTCATTAATCTTAAAAACTAATGTATAACTAACAGCTCATATGCATATTTAAAAAGATTGAATATAATTTTTTGTGGTGTCTTATACACTGGCCATCTATACCAGTATGTATAATTTGAAAAAATCATATCTGTTATTCTGGAAAATCTTTTTTCTTTGTATACGGAAACAGTATAAACAAAAAAATAATTTTTCAGATTCGTCACCCCACAAGTTAAAAGTATGTACTATTTCAAAGTAAATATAAAATATGAGTTTCGGGTGATTAACAATGATATACAGCGAGGCCAAAATACATCGAAAAGCTAAAAGCTCTTTGAGCCAGCGCATGTTTTCGTTGTTATTGAAAAAGTTGACCACGAAAAAGAGGCAGGCCATAACTGGTAATATTATTGTTCAAACACCACAAATGTATATGATGTCAAGATAACAATAAACACTGAATCAATCGTTACTACATATCTTTAGAAATGACCTGTTTTCCGTTTCTTTAATTGTAAAAAGTTCCGGTTTTACCAGTTTCACTTCAGCAGAAACATCAAAAATGCAATTTATAAATGTAAGGCAGGTCTGTCCGGAAAATGTATGTTGATATCATTTTTTATACAAGTTTTGTGCATTTTGCAAGAGAAAATTATGAGAGAGGAACATATGACGAGTTTAAAAAAAAATCAGGTTTTTTATTGCCAATAAAGTAAGAGTTGTAAACGATGGTACTTTTAGAAAGGAACTAGTTACTTGAATGTATGATGATGTATAGAAAAATGTTTAGAGGTTAGATAAGTTCATCGAAAATGAATTTGAATTAAATAGTAACTATAAAATTTAGTAGTCATATTTAAATTCTTTAAGGATTGATATTTACGTATATTGTTTACTGCTTTTATCCATTTATTTTTGCTTTTTTTTCAGCCATGAAATGTGAGTATGATTAGTAGAGGAATTAAAAAAAAATTCCATCGAATTTATATGTTTTAAATGTGTTTTCTTAAATGTGTTGAAGAAACCAGAAATACAATAGTGTATTTTAATGCATTTTTTAACTTTTTCCGTTATCTGGCACTCTACAATGCAAAGTATTTCTAGAAAAATAGATGTAATTATTTGTGATATTATAATAAAATAAAGGTTACGGTTTTTTGGCACCAAATGACAAACCTTCGCCGACGCACGTTGCTTTAAGAGGGAGATTCTATATGTAGTTATATTTCAATTGTTTCTAAGTCTGTCTTTTTTCGTAATGTTAAACTATATTGGCAGTCTGAAGAGTATACCAGAAGTAAAGGGCACGATTGCAAAAGAATGAATTCAGCGACAGATGACAAATTTCTTGGAGATTCGAAGGAGGAGGTTGCAGTAGAACTAAGGTCCGGGAAATCCGACATTCACCTAGTGACAAAACCTTCAGAAGAAAAATAACAGCGGATTGTATCAAAAGGAAAAAAACTCAGTAAACGTAAACCCTAAAATTTTGATAGATTACCCATAGGCATGTCGTGTTCAATATTACGTGTATATTTACTTTTTGCGATTTTATCATTTGGTGTAACTCGACTTTAATGTGGCTAGATTACGGACACACTTGCCCGCTTGATGTCCTATACGTACCACAATTCAAATTAGTAGCACAGACTAATTTTGCTTGAATACATCAAAACTGATACGGTTATGCTCGGTGAAAGCCATAACCCACTGAAGAGTCCCGGCTTTGTCTTAAGCCAGACGATAGAAGGATCAAAATGAAAACGCGAACCGGAGAAAGATACGCTCAGTATAACATTGTTCAAAGACAACCATTATGATGGTGCGACAGTTGCACAAAATTTTAATAATTTCTCTGCCTGTTAAGCATACCCACCCACAATCTTTTATTTCAGATTATGGGGTTCGAATCCTAAACTTCTGCGGTAGCCCAATGCGTGTTGGGGTTGCTAAGAATTGTTGTCATCAATGCCATCGTCCGGGACTGGCGGCTTAATGCGCTCTTCGTGGCATAAACAGAGGTTTAAAAGCTCATTGGACAATTGGACGTTTTGAGGGTAGACATTATTTGCGAGGTGAGAACTTGCTTGTATAATCTTTGTAGGTAATGACGCAAGACAAGACGAGTGCACTCACATTGTCCTTGAACAATGTTACATCACAGTGAAGATGGCCGAATACGGATAATATTGGGAATTTCACGTGAATGTTTAAGATTCTGGTGAACTTTTCAAGGGTAGATGTCATTAGTGTTTTCTTCGACCTACAAAATAGCTAAAAGATCAAGTCAGATCGCCTATAAGAGACAAGTCTAACAAAGAAAGTAATTCGTGATTTTTAAATTTAAATTCATGAAATTGTTATTAATGCTTTTGTTTAGAAATGAAAACAGTCTTGGAAGAAGTTTTCAATGGAAAATAATATGACACATTCATTAATGGCGTACAAGTACACCAGACTACATAGAGAACTAATAGAAAATTGAATTTTGTATCAGAAAGGAGAGATTTGGATTCCTAACCACATGAGGACCAGAGGTTAAATTTCTATAAGTTAAATTAATTTTGCATGATCCGCTACTGTGAATCTTGCACAATCCCTATACAATAACAAAAAGTACCTACAATTGTTCATTTTTATTCCTAAATATTACTATCTGAAACCCAACCTATAATCTAATGAGTTTTTCATGTTTTCAAGAGCACGATGTACACAAAATTCGAAAGTACTTTGTATAAAATTAAGATTAGAAAGCATCGCCTGAACGTTTTATACTTCTAAAATTCGTTATGTCTACCGTAAGAGTATTTCATTTTGTAAGGTCACTCATGCTATGGGAAAACCTTAAAGGTCTTTATAATAATTGACGTACGAATGAGTTAGTACATGACGAAATCGCAGAAATTAATAGTTATGTTTATGACTAACTTTTAGTAAACGCTGGGCGAGTTAGGTGACTTATATCCTTCTGGTAATTTAATATTTGAAATGGAATTTAAATCAAATCACTGTTTCTCCTATAAAATTCGAATTAGCGGTACCGTGTCTCTGTTTAAAGACAATAGAGATTTTTCGCATAATTTACTATTTTGAAAGGTTGTATGGAAGTCCTAATTAATGAAAGAAATCCACAAAATGTACAACCTGGATTTTTATACACAATCGAACCATACCTGTCTGCATGATTGGCGAAAAGAAATTCTATGCAAAAAGGTACACTCATAGAAATTGCAAACATGCGCGACGTAACCATGAATCCCGGTTCGTAGGATCCAAGCACGTACCCAATGTGAGAGTTGCGAGTCAGTATCGTTTCAGATATCAAAAGTGTGTAGTTTCTCTAAAAATCCGGATTATGTACGGATCCGGATCTTCCGGACCGCATTAGGTACATAAACGTCACAAATTTTTCACTTGTGTAGCATTTCCCCTTTTTTGTAATAAAACTTCAAAATATAACGAATTTCCATGTTAGTTTATCTCATTTTGGTGGAAAAAAAAATAATAATAGACACCGTATTTACTTTTCTTGTTTCTAAATGTTGTCTATTTAACGGTATCAAAACTAACCAGATACAAACAGGACTATCAGACATTTTACCGCGACTTTTTTCTCGTAAATTCGAAAAACTTTCACCGATCTAATAAATGATATAGCAGGAGCGCGTCAACGCGTACTTAGTTAAAAAATTTGTTAATCGTCGCTGTGAATAGTTCTTGGAATTCCTCTTAAATGGCCCCTTTAATTGTACAGAACTAATTATGAAGGCGATGGCGAGTGTAATATTACAATTTTTCCGAAAAAATCCGGCTAAGCATTTTTGTATGACTATTGATTTATGATAAACCAGCTTTCCGCCTGTGGCTTCACCAGCATGGAATTCAATCTGTCATGCAGCTCAACCTCATCCCCATTCACCGGTCCATTCTACCTCCAAATGCTGAGTGGTTTTTTCCTTTAGAACATTGTTATTCATTGGTATTGTGATGTCTATAGGCGATCGATGCTACCAATTATTATTTTCCCTTAGTAACCCCTTAGACAAGATTTTAAACGAGCTTAACTTTTTTCCCTGACCTACAATTTAAATGATATAAAGCCTATATTCCACTCCAAGCCAAGTCTCCCTGCCCATGAAAACCGAATTAAAATCAATACAATCATTTCATGACAAAAATTTAATCATTGTTTTCTCTTATCGCCCCCTGTCCATTTTTCATATATACCTTCAATGTACATAAACACCAGATTCAACTGTTTTATTTAACTTTCACCTCCATTTTGTATTGATATTTAAAAGGGGTTTAAAATTCAATTTTAAATGGGATAAAATAGATTAAGTAACATTAAATATAACTTATTTAATATTTTATTTGAGTTAACAGATAAAACTATGAAACATGCGTTCCTCTATTTGGTAAGAAGAGCGCAAGTACTAATTTCCACAACTCCAATCCAAAAGTAATGGCACTTCCATACAAATTTTCACTTTTATTACTGTAGGGATCCAATATCCAAAAATTTTTTAGTGCCTACAAAGAGTACGCCTTGTGCAAAATTCCAAGTTTCTAGTTGTAGCTATTTCGGCTGTGCATTGGTTAGTCTGTTAGTCAGTCAGTTTTAACAAATCAATTTTGTCATAATGTGCAAGATAATTTCATATTTATTCTTTAAAATAAATTATCAAATAGATAACCATTAAGGTTGTCAAGCTAATGCTTGAATAAGATTCCTTTTGAAATATATATATATATATATATATATATAGTACACAATAAATGTGATTCTCAAAAATTAATGTATTTGTAAGTGGACGAATATTCCATGACATCTAAGTGCGTTTTATTTTGGCTAAGGAATATTGTATTCATATACATCTAACTGTGTATTTAATGTTAGTGTTTCTAGTGCCGGAATAATTCAGCAATCAGTCGACATGCGAATCTGATAGAAATATGCCGGCTTTGTATTTCTAGTACCTAATTACTCTAATTTTTGTGGTTGCACCACTGCCAATTTATAAAATCATCAGAAGTCTACATCTGCAAAAATAGAAAATGTGAGATACAGACTTCAAGTCAGAGCTAAAAGATAAGTGGTACACTTTTTTCGAAAGAAACAGATTGATCTATAAATAAAGTGGTAAACCTTGATGCAGACATGAAATTATCTAAATTGAAGATTATGTGACAATATATTTTTTGTTTTTATATACTTCTGCAACCATTTTCCCCAAAACACAAACTGTTGTGTTCTTGTATCATAACTTTCATTATATCATCAATCATGAGTAAAAACAAAAGGTTAAAAAGAAAAGACTTTTTATATTTATTTTCATTTAATGAAAGTATGAAGATACCTACGTGTCCAGCACAAAGGCGAAAAACATCAAAGCAAAAGATATCTCCAGCATGGATGTCCTTCACATAAACAATTAGATGTTTTTAAAAACAATTTTTAATTAAAGTAATTAGCAAATCATTAAGAGACAATAATCACATATTGGCTTATTTCCATCAATTATTCTTCCTACATATCACAAGTTTACACATCAGTCTCAACTGTTGAATCATCATGATACATTGTCGACTAAGATACTTTAATAGTATTTAATAATATTTAGTACTACAGATTATTTGGAAACAGTTTGAAAAACATTGACTTTTATTACCTACCAAAAAAAATTGGCCAAAAATGTGCATCATTACTTCAATATTGATATTGTCGATATTATGTAGAGGATTCTTAGTTTTGCTTTTTCGCACATTTAGATGTTTATGCAAAACTTTAATGTATAACAATAAGACAACAGTGTTCTTACATTTTATGTACCACACACTTATAGTAGTTTGAGCTTAAATAACTAAAAGTTATAAATAATCTAAATTAATAGGTAATATATTAAATAACAACAAGAAAGAAAAATCTTCATTTTGCTTTGAAAAATGCCTTGCAAATTTATGTGGTCTTATAATACTGATGTGTATCACATTCACTACACTACTTGATTACAAATAGGTTCATTATAATCTCTATATTGTTAGTAAGGGATGTTTAAAATGAATTAACAAACAATTCCTACACATCAAAATTTATAAATGCAACTAAATGAAAGGTAACTAATTACTGGATAAATATCATCTGTCATCATATCATTCTGTTAATAAAATAAAATAGCCTATAGAAATCGATATAGTTCTATATTTTGGGAGAGCAATATTGTAAATGTGCAAATGGTGATTAAATATTTTATCTAGAAAATACATGAAGACGGGAGAAAAAGACATTTGTGCACTATTTTCACACACACGCTTCAAAAATAGTGATTCTTAGATCTACAGATAAGCTCTTTGCGAACATTTGAGTAATGACATGACTGGGGAAAACAATTCTTTTTTTTATTCAAGGAATGACAACGTAAAGAAAAAGGTTTGTAGATATGTTTTACAAATGCGTGAAAGTAAATGATCACATCATCTGCAATGATACAGTAATTACTCATTAGAATATTATTAAGGTAATAAAGAAAACTATTACTCAAAAACCAGACTACTGAGTAATAATAATTGGAGTCAATTTGAAAAAATATATGATTTGTACATATTTATTTCTATCATCAAAGTGGTGTTACAAAGTAGTCATGACAAAATTTAATGTGACATGTGAGTTTTATATAATAGCAATATTGTAGTTTTCTATAAATTTTAAACATTTTGCAACATTAATTTTGAAATTTTCTTAATATTACATATAGATATTATTCATAGTCAGTTAGAAGAACAGTCTCTCTTTTATAACAATGATTCTTTAAAGGTTTATAATAATTATTATTAATCACAGATGCATTTTTAATCATCTTTAGGATTGATTCGAATAGCTGCATCTTTTTCAGATTTCTCATGATCTTCATCACCCCAACCCCACAGATGATGAGATCCATCACCTGTGCGTTTCACACGTTGCTTTATGATATCATCTGACACTGTTTTCAAATCATACGCCCATCCAATTTTTGCAAAAAAGTTAATAAAGTTGGTTGTAAAGTTTAGTCTATTGTTACCCAATTCTGCAGTTTTGTAGTCCCAAGGGAATGTGTGATGGTAGTTGTGGAAGCCTTCACCCAGAGCAAACACTGATACTGATATATTTTCTGAAGGCTTGATTGCCTTGTCATATGGTTTATCTCCCCATTTATGGGCAGCAGAATTCACAAGCCAAGTTACATTTAAAATAAAAGCATACCGGAACATAGCTGCTACGAAATAAGCATTGGTCCATGTTTCACCCCAGCAATATACGGGTATGACTGTTGGCAAGATGAAACAGGCAAGCGGCATCAAGATGAGGTAGTACCTAAAATTAAAAAGTATTTCTTTAGAACCTGTACTTTTATTAATTAAAAATCCAACCACAATAAAAAAAGTATAAGAATTATATAAAATACATTTGAATTTTTAGATAATCACAACGAGTCATGTTATTTATTTTTTTATATATAATCACGTTGTTACACAATATTTTAACTTCAAAGAGAATGTAAAATTAAGGAACCTATTTTGTAATAAAAGTTTAATTTTCAACTAATAATTGAAATAATTACTTCTTTTGGAAACGAAGTATAGGATCTGCATAAAGATCACTTATGTCGAGCCCTTTTCCTTTTTCTTTGATTTCCGGGTGCTTCTTAACAAGCAGCCAACCAATATGAGAGAAGAAAAACCCTCGTGTTGCATTATGAGGGTCAGCATCAGTTTCAGAATATTTGTGATGCATACGATGATCACGTGCCCAATCAATTGCAGAATCCTGTATTGACAAGATCAAAAAATATAAATCATAAGTAATACACACAGTTATTTGTAGCTTTAAAATAATTGGAAAAAGTTTGCAATGGATATACATATATAGTTAAAATGAAGCACTTGAGGATAACTGGAATGAGTGAAAAAAGAAACATAAATGAAATACATAAAACAATTTTCATGATTATCTAAATTCTACATTATAAAACCAAAAGTAAAAATAAGAATTTTGGGTAAATGTTCCTTTAATCTGTTGAACTATAATGATGAAATGTTTTGATAAGTTGGCAAGATCAAATAACATGTTTATTAAATATCTACATGTATTCTAAGAATGTGTTATAAACATTATAAGAAATTATCATAAAAATATTTTAATAAATGAAGAAAACCTTTGGCCCTAACTTTTAACACATGATCTTTTCAATTGCTAATGACTTCTGAAATTTAAACAAAAGATAAAGTCCATAGGTGGCCATTCATCTTAACTAGAAAAATCATTTCTCATAGATAATCTCCATTAATAGTATTATGCATTTACTCGAAATTCCTTGAGAAAATAATTTGTCTATATTGTTTACAAAAATATCTGACAGGATAAAGTGTGACACGTTAAATGATTTCTATAAAATTCTATATGAGAGATACCAAAGAAAATCTGATCAATAAACCTTTGGTAATGATTTTGCCTTTTACAATAATTTCATTCATTTTCTAAATTCTCTAAGAATCCATGTAATAAATACAAAACATGACAAACACAAGCATTTCATCCTCTCATTATATACATTTTGTAACAAAATTTTAAATACCTGAAAAGCAACAGTGTTGAAAATTACAAGGATCAGACGTAAAGGCCATTTCGCTTTGTAAGACTTGTGTGCCCAGAGTCGGTGAGCTCCTGCTGTTATTCCCAATCCAGATATCACATATAATATATAGGCTGAAAACAAAATATTCCACTAATGATTTCTTTAAAATTGCAAGTTGTATAGTTTTATTGATGTATGGAATGAAGAAAAAACATGCGTTAATTGAACGAATGATTATGTTAGAATGTTAATGGTGTAATTTGGGAGCAAGTTAAACCTATATTTCACACCCAATCAACACCATGGTGTTGAACATTTTTGCTACAAAGATGTTATAGTGAATTGAAAAATATGGATTTGTATACTACTTTGAAATCTATATACATATATTATCAGGACTGTTATACAGATAAGACAAAAAACAAGAGATGTGTAAACATGTAGTTGCATGATTATGTATTTTTAGTATAAAGATAACATGGAAAATCTTTTCAACCAAGAACTTTGACATAGTAAGAAATGTACTTCAATTTATATGATACTATACAGTGACAGGGTAAAACCTAATTGTTGAAATCACCAAATTTTTATTAATAAAAATATATTCATCTCAACTTTAACAATAAAAACTAAAGAATGAAAACAAAATATACAACTTTCTCCTTTAATTCTTACTGAACTCTAATATCTTTATCACAGTTAGTTTAGAAGCTGTATGTGCTTCAAGAGATCTGGGTGGCATGAGGCCCTCCAGACTATGGGGTCATAAGTAAGCCCTTCAACCGTGAGGCTGTAGGTCCACATCGCTCATGCTTACCCCACCACTGATACTATAGCTATACATTTAAAACAAGTAGTATATATCTAAGAAAAATTATTCAATATGCTTACTTTCATAATATTGTAAAGTAAAATATATCGTATATTGTATAAACTTGAATACCTAATGTAAATTAAAAGTTTTACAACTAAATAGCTTATTATATTAACGAATCCTTCTATGAGAGTGTACCAAATTCATAATGAAAATTTACAGTTTGGACAATTCCATTACATAACATGTAACATCTTATAAAAGTTATATAAACTATTTGCTACATTATAGGAAGATTTATTCTAAGTCAATAACAGCTTTAGTAGGGGAAATAGTTTAAGAACTAACAAAGAAACAAATACTAAAATAAGCATACTTATATATTATTGACAAAAAATTATAACAGGAGTTTAGTTTTAATAACACTTACCAAAAAGGTCGGTTTGCCATTTAGCTGAGAATAAAAATAGGTAGCCTCCGTAGATAGCCGCGATGTGCAAGTAGGCGAACAGCGTAATATTTCGCCATACGAACTGACGGGGTTGTTTGTCAGCGCGCTGCACCGGAGTTATAGGCAGTGCCATGTCGGGAGTTAATGCGTCACTTTCAAATAACACACCGTTTACATCCGCGGCGTTAGAAGATTTTGGTGCCATCTTCGATTTGTCTTCTAAACCCAGAGTTCTAGAAAGGTACAAACACGGTATGATATTGATTGAAAATTATTAACATAAAGTTTAATTAATATCGGAGTCGTTATACGCAGTGCGTAAAAATTTAGGGGAGTTAATACATAATAGTGGGTGGTTAGATTATCACCGCTCACCTTTCTCTACAGTTTTTTATTTCGCTTTGGAAATCCAAAAAATCCATTTTTAGCAATGCAGTTTACCACGCAAGATCTAAGTTACAGAACAAGGGGAAATGAAAGAATCTACAACGACTCAATGTCAATGTCAATGAATGTTAAAAATTGTCAACCCAACTCAATTGGGTCAATCTCTCCTAAGACCTTGTACAAGGTTATTATACAATTATAATATAAAAAAGTTGATATTATTTCATTTATGCTTAATTGATACCCCGGTTTGAATTTCTGAAAATTTTGACTTATATATGGTACATACTTAAGTTTTCTGCTTCAACTGCTATACTTATTAATAACAATAGTATTTACTTAAATGGCACTAAAACATATGTATAAAAAAATCTAACATATTTTACTTAAGAGACATAATCAAGAACTGGAAAACTTATTAGTTATCTAAAATAATAGTTATTTTAATTAAAATTAATTATCTATGCTGAAATTACGAATGAAATAATGTGCCTTCGCTAAAATGGTATACCTATGCATAAAAATGATTAGTTTAAAATTGCATCTGTAAAAATAAGTAAATATTTTTTTGATTTTTTTCTCTATACCTAGGAAATTATAATAATATTAAGAAATAACTTGCATTTGATTATTTGTCAATAAAGTAGATAAGTATACTAGATGTTACTTAATACATCTGTAACTGTATATTGTGCATATGTAATAAGATAGCTACAATTTAGTGTGAAATAGTAATTTATTAAAAATAGTATATTTTAAGTGTACGGAACTCCAGGGCACAATTCGGACACGCACTTATTCGGAGTAGGAGGTAATACTCAGAACATTTTTCTATAAATTGAACATTCACTTTCAGCTTAATAAAAGACCTACTTTTCCTCACCTATTAGCCTACATAACGATAGGTTTACCTGAAACTATGAAGAAGTAGTTATATAATGAAATTTGATATTGTATACTGATTACGTACCTTTTACAGGTAAGGAGAAGCCAACGATAGGAAGTTTTAAAATTATAATGGACAATTCCTGATAAACTTTGATTTAAAACGTACATACAATACGTGAAACTGTCTGACAGAACAGTATAACGGCAGATGAATAATCCGTTACAATACTAGACACCACAAAGATAATTTCGTTTGTATTCTGATATTGCAATTATTGACACTACCACTTACTTATTTAATATCAAAAAATGGATTCTAACATCATATTAATTATAATACTCATGTGCGAAAAAAAATTACAAATTCGACTATTATTCAACGAACAAATAACAATCGACACGTATGTTCGTGTAAAATAATTTATTTAAACGTACCACTAGTTTTAATCCAGTAAACCACCGGACTTCACCACACCGTTGTTTGAATTACTGTGTGCGAATCTTTTCGGCGTAAATCTATTTATACGACCATAACTATCGCACAGAAATATTGTTCGACCGGTATCGGCCGCGGCGGCGTAAACGTGACTACACTATCGCAGCACGTTTTGGACTATGGAATTGCGTTAGCCTCTGATCGCGTGCCCGCCTCGATCACACCACCTCGCCCGGGCTCCGGCATTGGACGGCGTCGCCCGCCCAATGGTGGACGTGGTGCGGGATGAGCTCCACGTCGGCGTCGCTGGCCAGCTTTTTAATTCTGCGCTGAGATTCTGCAACTATTTCTAAGCTGTGCAAACACTCAAGAATATAACGCACAATCTTTCTGTTTGCAATTATTAAATTATGCTATAACTTTTGAATGCCCGCGTTTCTTAAGCGACTTAGCGTATAGTATTTTCGTAATGAAAATATTTTAATAAATTATAAGTAAGTAATTCAGGGATAATGTGGAATTAAAAAAAACTTATGAGAGAGTTTATTCATTCATTTTCCAAAAGGTCGTGCACCTCGAAAATGTACACCAACTCAGATTATTGTCTCTATAGTTTCCAATTTAGTACATATACCTATATATTCATAATGTTATCATGAATTAAAATATTTTTTGTCTTAAATATATTCTCAATTCGTACGTATGTTTATTCTTCAATAAATATGCATTTACCAATATAACTTTATTATATTTTATAAGCTTGATTTTAGTATTTATTAATGACTAGAGGCTGGATGTGACCTTGACTGCCTTTACGTTGCAGAATTATTCCTGAGTTAAGTCCGCTAAAGTTGAGTCATGATTTCACCAGTAATACGTGTTTTTTATCATATTAAGTTGACAATTTTATACAAAAACAAAATAATAATTAATTATAGAAACGTTATCATATCACGTCTTTATACCTGAGATATGTAAGTAGAAAGTCCATTGGGCTTGTTTATTTAACTGGTTCTTAGAAGATAACTAGGTATGAAGCCAACTTTATTTTCACTCAAAAAAAAAAAAAACTCCAATAAATATCGATGTATAAAAGATTAGTAAATAATACATATCCATGAAAAAAGCGTGCATTGCTTTCCTCTACTTGAAATTATTCATTGTATTTTTAGTTATACCTATGAACTTTCATGCCACCTTCGAATTACTGAATTTGGAATTCTAAGATATTTCCAATTCACATTTTTTTTCCAGTAGTTTTTTAGTCTAAATTTACGTCTTTTTAGTTTGTTTTGAATATTTTAATTATCTAGAACTACGTAACAACACTTGCACAGCTGTGTTAATAGTTCCGAAAGCGTTTTTTTTTCACGTTTTTCACATGCAATAGTAATTATACTCTTGCAATGATTACAATTATATTTACAAGTACTAGGTAATTAAATTAATCGTTTATTAATTTCATTGCTAGTGAGTTGGGGAAGTTATTTATGCATCAGTTAGTCCCCACAAATGACAAAAGCAACCCGCAACACCACATCCTTGGTGTACAACTAGCTTAAAAGTTCCAAGTTCTCCCTCCGACCAATCAGACTAGGTATATAAAATATAATCAATCATATAAACATTTTTTTTCAAAGGGAAAATTTTTAGTCAGTAAAAGTCCAACACTCCTCACCAGTACAATGCCTGGGAGTTCATGAGCATTATGTTCTTGCCTGTCGCTCTTGAAAAAGTAGCCCTATATCTGCTGGTACCGTCTTAGACCTTTAATATATTAGGCGACGGACAAAGTTGAAATTGAGGCTGACGTAACTTAGTTGCCGTGTTAGTATAGTATTTTTATTAATCTAAACTGACGTTTTGTTTCAGTGATGAATCGAAAGGTAAGACGACGTATATAATAATAGTTGTTTCGCGAATGTGGATGGAATACAGTTAAGGATGCTTAAGATCGACACCTGTGAATAACGAGGTTTAGTTTGTGGTTCGTTTAGGGTAGGACGAACCGATCGTCCTACCTTGTCGGGAAAGAAATTCCGGGTGATTTTCATTTTACTCATTTACTTCTTTCATTATTATGAATCTTCAATATTACACTTTTTTTAATTTCTTTCTCATCGCGACATTAATCTAGAGATTTCGGAACGGAACCTTGGATTTATAGAAATGCAGTGTAATTCATTCTTTTGGATGAGCTGTGTCTTTGAAAGTAATATAAGAAAAAAAGTCATTTGTTTCGAACGTCTTTAATTCGGCTCACGTATTTTGTATGTAAAAAAAGTAAAAGAAAAATTATTGGAAGAAAACCGTGTTTCGGTTTATATAAATTGTCACGGCCTTGTGTCAGCGATGAGTCGGTTCTGCTTACGCACACTAAGCATATATATATATATAATATTTATATGCTCAGTGCTTACGCATAGAGTACAAAGACGTTAATAAGAATAATTTTCAACTCGTTGTTTAAAAGCAAACCTCAACCAGTATTAAAAAAATACTTTGGATATACCTGACTGTATCTCATGTGATTGCAAAAAACCTGGTAAATATATGTAGTTTATTTTCAACTTACTTCTTCTCTGTTTTTGAACGTTCTAATGTAGAAAGAGATTTTGACGTAATTAATATCGAAGATACTGACAGTAATTCAATTTTGATCGTCTATGTGGTATGGATGATCAAATTTGTACAAAAATATAAATCTATTGGTTCTGTTGTACATTTATTTTTTTCATCTAATTTTTTGATAAATAATCGTTATATTGTGCAGTGATTCACATTATACTATTTTTTTCATGTTTGTCTGTCTGTCTGTTTGTATGTCTTCTTATAAGTCAAGAACGGCTTGACCTATCTTGATAAAAATTGTGATGGCGCAAATGTTAGGTCATATATAAGATCGGTTAGCCCTACGCAGTATTTATATTTTATGAGTGTAGGCTTTATTATGTACTTTTTAAAATAATAATTTCCTGAATGTGAAATATGGCCAAATGACAAATAAGATCTTAGCCCTACGGTATCTTATTAAAAGGAATTTCAAATCGTTGATTACGTATTTCTTTACCAGAAGCCATATTCATTTGTGTGTGTATGTGCGTGTGTGTTATAGTAATAAAATAATTGCTGATATTAACAATTTATTATTTCTTATTAATTGAGGAGCTGAGTTTCAAAAGGGTATCTTCTTTTATAAATCGGAAAGGTACTTTTTTAAATTTTAAATATTGATTACGTAATGAATTATGAAGTTTTTTAAATGAAAATTACATCACGGTTTTATGCAGGAAAGCATTATGCATTTAAATTAAAAAATTAAAATAAATATTTTTGAAAATAAAAAGTATTTTATCTCTATTGAAAAAATACCCTTTTGAAACTCAGCTCCTCAATTATTGATGATTAATTATAATTTTTAATTATTAATTAAGTATTAACTATAAAAAATAATGATAATAATATCAATTAAGTTAATTAATTACCTTCTTTCTCTGTTTCAACTTCCAAATATTGGAATGCTAGGTTGGTGAATTCTGAAGTTAGATAATAATTATAAAATGTAATTTAACGAAAGTCGACTATAGAAAAACTGAAAAAGAAATATTATCATTAATCTCTAAATCTGCAAACGGTATTCCGAGCTCAATAGTGATATGAGCAGCAATGAAGACCTAAAGGAGAAAAGAAACTCCTTTATTATTATTATTATTAAGATATAAATAAAAATGAAAATAAAAATAGATACTCGATTAGGTATAATTTTCTCTATTTAAAATGAAGATCTTACTCTTCCATAAAAGATGATGACGTTTGAATCCTTGCTGTGCCGAAAAAACAAAATAATCATTCTCATTCATTTTCTTTATTCCATAATTATTAACAATAACATTCTGATAACTATAAAAACATTTTAATAGTTTATTTTCAATAATCTATATGTATACCTATCATATTTATTTCATATCTTCTTTTACCTATGATTACATCATTCTTGTACAATAGCTTCCACGATCGAGTTATCGACATTTCTCGTTATGTACACTGTTTATTCACTCTCTACTATGGATTTAATATTTTAAATAATGATGGCTATAAATATTATGGTCCCCGATGAAGATAAAGTATAGGGCATGTTTATTAAACTTGGACAAGTGAGTTATACAACCAACCTCTCTTAAAAATCAAGTAAATCAAATTCAATATTTTCATGTTCAATATTAATTTTTCACTAGACCTACATCATTCCGTACGCAATATGTTTTTATGGAAACTGTGTAGGGTTGGATGATGATATCTCGCCTTTTGATTTTCGTGTTCAATTTTTCCAGTATTGAGAGATTCGACGTCGAAGAGGAAAATGGAGAAGTTTAATTTTTTTAATTGTTCATGCTCTATTAGATTTCTTTTTTATTACAATCATCATTATTATTGTTTAAATCTTCTATCTATGAAATACATATACTATGAAAATAATTAATTGCATATTTAGGCTCCAATGCGTTTTCAATATTAAAATATGTTTATTGATATTTATTGTTATCTACTATTATTTATTAAAATTAAGAATGATCAACGAAATGAACAGGTAACAGCTATATTTATTACTTTTAAGTTTTATCAATAGTCCCTGTAGATTTGAAATATTCCGAAAATAATTGAAATAGTTGAGAATAAATTTTTTGTAATTCCACCCACTGAGGGCAGTGCGGGGACGGTAAATATTAAAAAAAAAACAATTGAAAATATTTAATCAATAGCTTCTGCAGATTTGAAACTTGACAAAAAATATTTTTTGGCATGTCGGAATATATTCCCAAAAAGGGGATTCAGAGGTTGGTATTAAATTCAATTAATATTATTGAAAGTATTATTAAATAAAATAAACAATATAAAATAAACAATATTGAAAAATATTAATTATAGCTCAGGCTATAATTTCTTACCGAATTTCAAACCTGCAGAAATCGTCTTTCATAATAAAAAAATAAATCGTCGTTCATAATAAAAATAAAAGCTAAATAACAAAATTTTATGTATATCTTACGCGTGTATTTTACGCCACGCGAAGCGGGCGAGGGACAGCTAGTATGTAACTAAGACTGATGCACTTAACGAGCTTCAAATGCTTGATATTTCCAAGGGTGAAGGCAGTGATAATATCCCCTCGTTATTTTTTAGATCTATAGCTTGTTCTATTTGTCAACCATAACAATATGTGTTTAATACTTGCCTGAATGTAGAAGTTTTTCCACTATGTGGAAATCTGCTTGAATTGTACTTGTGTATAAGGGAGGTTCGAAAAGTGATTTTGAAAATTACTATCCTATATCAATCTTGCCTGCTCTGTCAAAGTTCTTTGAGAGATTAGTGCATAACATTATTTATCCTTCTCTGCATAATATCATTATTGAACAACAGCATGGTTTAGTACGACGGCGTTCGACGACTATAAATTTCATGATATATACGACGTATCTTTTTGAGAGATTAGATGGCAATAAGCAAACTGATAGTAGATATACTGACTTTTGTAATGCATTCGACAGAGTAGATCACAAAATTCTTCTTGAAAAGCTCGATTTCAATGGTATTCATGGGAAGTTGTGGCGCAAGTTTAAATCCTACTTATATAACCGAAAGCAGAAGGTCGTTATCAAAGGTTATGAATATAATTTTGTTCTAGTGTTCCACAGGGCTCAATTTTAGGTCCTTTATTATTTAATGTCTTTATTAATGATGTCCATCATTATTTCAAATTCAGTGAATTCCTTCTATATGCTGATGATAGCTATACGATGATGACCTTAAAATTTTTCACACAATAGAAAACACTACGCAACATTACAGATTTCAACAGGATTTAAATCGATTTTCAGATTATTGTATTAAATACAAGTTGAACCTTAACTTAAAATAATGTAAATCAATTACTTTCACCAAAAAAGGACCTTCAGCCGTTATGCTTACAATTTGAATGGCGTACGTCTCGATGTCGTCGAATCTATTAAAGGTCTCGGAGTCACACTTGATAAAAAAAACTACACCTCGATATACATATTGAAAATATAAATAACAACGCTTATACAATGCATGGGTTTGTATTTCGTTCTTGTGCTAAGTTCACACGATTCTTCACATTTCTCCACATTTATAAATACTTGAATCGCTCTCAATTGGAATACGCAGTGCTCATATGGAACCTTTTTATAACAAATATATAGATTCACTTGAAACTGTATAAAAATATTTTTATTTCAAATTCATTTAAAATGTTTTCGTAGTCACCTGCCATATAATTGTCTTTTAAATAAATATAACCTACTAAAACTCAAATACAGGCGTCTACAACTTGAAACAATGATGATTTATGATTTGTGCCATAATAAATATGATTGTATCTCACTTAACAATCAACTGTGTTACAGAGTTCCTTACAGAACACATTGTCGTAGAGAACAGCGGCTATTGGCAACTACTTCATGTCGTACTTTAGCCGGTAAACGTTCACCACTCTATGGCTTGGTCAATTCGAATAATAATCACTTTGCTTCTATCGATGCGCATTGGCAGGCTTACAAAATATACATTAGAAACCAGTGGCGTTGCTAGCCTGGATATCACTCGAGGTGGATTTGAAGTGACACCCTAAAGATCTAAAATGTTGAGTTGAAGATAAGCTCTAATGATAAACATTGTTTTACGTTTCATTGTGAATTTTTTTGGAAATCAAAATTTGCGGTCGGATGAACTCGGGTGTCACACCTAAATGGGTGGCACTCGGTGCGTACCGCCCCGCCGCCTGCCTGTAATTGTTATCTAATATTGGTTAGTCTCGACATTTTTTCTTTTGTTTGTATCATTTCACTGTTATTTCTCTTTTTTGTCTTTCATCTATAAACAGCCTCTTATCAAGATTTCTTCATTTGTACCTATATGTGGTTAACGGTGTTGGTAACACATTAAAGTCGTATTTTTAAATGTATATTAGTTATAAGTACTTTGTGTGTTCACTGTTTGTTAACCCAAATAAATAAATAAAAAAATAATAAAAATAAAAAAAAATGTAAGGAAGTCCGATTTAGCTGACCAAGATCATTAAAGTTGAGATTTTATAATAAATTTCTATATATTTCACTGCACGTACGTACACATCTTGATCTAGAGATAATTTATTATTAATAACCATGAGTTATATTATTAGGTACACTTATCATCTACCCTAAAAAAATGAATTAGGTGTGATATTGTGTACGTTACTTAGATGATTACTGGAGTACGGATGATTTAATTGATTAAGTATGATATCGATGACAGGTTTACGTATAGTAATTAATTAGGTGAGATGTAAGTTTATCGCCTTATTTGACAGTTTAGATATAACGTTGACTTGTTTGGTTGATTAAGTCGCTACTTATTGACACTTGATTTGTGTTTTATTGATTATTTTAATTGATGGCATGAATTAGGTGACGATGGGTTGTATATCGAGGATTTTTAATTGATTCGAATGTACATATACGTGTAAAAACACATGAATGTAATAACAAATTGCGCTATTAAAGCGAGGACGCTACTCGCGTTTCCGGAAAAAAAAAGGAGAACGGGGCATTTGTCGTTAAGGTATATTAAAAGGAAATAATATGCAAGGACGTGGTTTTATGCGCGAGAGCAAGAGACTCGTCACCGCATGAAAGCAGTCCGTGTTAGGCAGCACCGGGGCTGGCACGGGCCTCACCTCCGACGCGGGAAGTCGCAATTTGGGTGCGAGCGATCTGACGCGGTTCGATCAAGATTTTCGCTAGTTCTTTCCTGACTGCGTCAACAGATGCGAGCTGGTTTCAGCTGAGCGGCGCCGGCAATCCAATGAAGATGTCGCAGACCGTAATCTAAAGGAAAGCCAAAACTATTAATATTTATTATTTAATTACCATTGATGTGTACAGAGTTCCTGATAAATAGTTTAGGTTTCAGATTGGCAATTAATTGGTGGATTCGTAGCAAGACATGATGCGTATACTTGGCTCCATACCACATTTAACTCCAATTGAAAGGAATAGTCCTAGCACAAAAAAATAAAAACCTTAAGAAAGTCACGTAATATAATTTGCTAACGTAATTTAGCACGATAATATAAATTAACTTTGATTTTAAAAATTTATAAGGTAACATAATTTGCTAAAATACATACAGTTTAAACATAGGAAATCTTGCGCAGTAAGGTAACGATAATTGTTTTAAATTATTCTGTCCTATAAGGTTTTACTGCATATTTATTTATATTTATTTTTATTTTATAATATTTGGTATTATTTTATTCCACTGTGCATTAAGCAGTGTGTTATTTGCTATTGTAAAGTATGATTTGTTTGAAATTTATTTAAGATTTATAAATTTAAAAAAATTATATGGATACTTACGGTGCGTAAGAGAAAGTATCTGAGCGCTCTAGCGCACCTTAGGGAAATTTGATCATATTATGTTTGATTTTATCGAGCTCAGTACTTTATTGATGTTACTCTGTCTTATTTGGGACTTTAATTAGCATGCTTTGATGAGTCATTATTTGATTTTACTATAATGTAGATGGTCTAATATTGAACTTTGATCTTGTTGACCATAGTGCAAAGACGATTATTGAGTTTACAATGCTTGAGAAGTCTCGAGTATACAACTTTATTTTTCCGTGTAACCGGTACTCTAGAAACTTTAGAAAATTAAATAATTCTCTTTCACTATGATTGAAAAAGCACATAATATAATTTTAGTCGCTTATAATTTTATAATATGTGTTGAAAAGGTTCTACCTTGTGGTATACCGATATAAATCACTCGGCCACTCAAATTCCACATAGGGCTGGATTAAGATCGCTCTAGTAATGCTCATGCTGTGGCAGGTTGGTGAAACTAATACTTCCACAAAACTGTAACAAGGCGAGTGGAGAAACATACTTTCCCGCTGTAAGCGCGGGTTCAGAGTTCGTAGTTCTATTTTTGTGGAACGTGAAAATCACGCGACGCAAAATATCCGTCCGTGGCGTACTCGCGATAACCCACTAAGAAGTCCAAACAGCAAACCGTGAACCCCGGAAAGCAAACTTTTGTTCCCTATTCAAAATCAGACAGTTTCACGTCATATGACTACATTAATTTCATGAACTAGACGATCGTGCGCGCTAAAGCACCCGTGTACAAACAAACATTAGACATATGTGTAAGGCTCTATAAGACTCTGTTCATACGGCTGCCGTGGTGACCAGTATTAGCTAAAATTTCTTCTCATTGGAGTCAGCGGCTACCCTGTTGAAAACATCCAATAGATTCCAATAAGAAATGATTGTATTGTAATCTAATGTGCTTTTGTCGCTGCAAATCCATATCCATACCCATAAAAACTTTCGAAGGGACGAAACGGAAAGTTTAATGGAACTTATATGTCTGCAGAGTTCTTATCTGGATTTAAATATAGAATACATCATTTTTTCCGATTGTGGAATTGTCATTAAAAACATTTTCTATTTCGTATTCGGAAATCCACATTGGTTTTTATGTCCACATGGACTTACGATAAAAACGGATACAAACCTACAGGTAAGGTGCAGTTAGGATCCATACAGATACAAATAACATTACAATCCCATTAAGTCCAATAAAGAAACCTTGCTACGATGGACTTACATATAGATTCCAAATTTAACTCTATCTGGAAATTTTTTCTTCCAGATAGATTACATATAAGCCATTACAGATTCTATTGTTTTGTATGGGACTGTATTGGATGTTTTCAACAGAGTAATTAAAGAAACTGGGCAATCAAATAAAAAAAAACACAGCGTAAGAGTGATGTTTTTCATACTTACATTTGCTTATTACACGACACTCAAGCGAAAGCATTTGAGAGTGCTTTACGATCGAAAAATTTTTTCACACTTGTTAATAATTATTTCTATCACTGTACTCTAGTTAGTACAAGAAAATATGAAAATATGCATAGCATTGTACACATAATTCAATCTTTATAATGAAATAAAAAAAAAATAACTTAGAAAGCCGTCCACATAAACTCAGCAAAACTTAAAATCACGATCATTGTGAAAAAATCCATTTTTGTTATCTGTTTCTTTATTAGATTTAGATTTATAACAATTAATGTCCTATTGAAAATGACTGTCTGATTCGGTGTCGTCATATTATAAGTAATAAAAAATATAAATTTATAGATGAAAAAATGACTCCATAAATAGTGCCGCCCTCTAGTGGTAAGCAAATCTCTTCGTTACCATGTGGTTTAAAGAGATTGTGTTTGACTTCGACTTGGATGTGAGATACACGTCTATCCTTCCTTGGCGTTTTTCTCGAATAATGAAACGATTTTCCTGCAAATATGTAATATAATTGCGATTAATATAAATTTTACAATTCTCAAATAAATCGTCGTGTGTATGCAACAAAAAGCGGTAAGCGATTGATGAGGGTATTTTTTCGTTACATTAGCTAAGGGAATAAATATAAACATCTATTATTTGCTGAACGTGTTGTCTTTGGTCCGTGTTGGTATTGCCAATGATTATGAACATCCAGCCCGCCTTGGACGCATCTAGCTTCTAAACACCTGAAAGTGGAATCAAAATTCGTCGCAAGAAGGTTGAATGGGTAGAGGGCAAATCTTGCTGAACACCCGTCGTACCAGTCCGGTGGCTGTACGAGTTTCAGCTACTCGGGACACGCTATCAGAGCCTGGAAACAATCCTACGATACGTCCCAGACGCCATTTCTGCGGAGGTAGATTGTCGTCTTTGATTAGAATTAGGCTGTTGAGAATAATGTCTTCTTTATGCTCCTTCCATTTCGTTCTTTGCTGCAATCGGGATACATATTCTTTTACCCATCATTGCCAAAAGTGTTGACGGAGTTCCGCAATTCTCTCGTAGCGCGTCAATCGATTCATAGGTTCTGAAGTCAGGTCATCGCTGGCTGGAGAGGCCAGAGGTCGACCGATGAGAAAATGAGCTGGAGTCAGAGGCATGAGGTCATTGGGGTATGTAGACAAAGTATAGAGGGGTCGGGAATTTAGAATAGCTTCTATTTGAACTAAAACCGTGGCGAACTCCTCATATGTTAATCTAGAATTTCATACTTCATGCTGCAAGTGATGTTTACAAGTAAAAGTTTGTGTTCCTACATAAATAAAAAAACTGTGAATCTATGCTTATTGCACAATAAAATCGGATGTTTTTTATTGTAATTGAATTCATAGGAATTAGTTCATTTACCACCCACGCTAATTAACATATTTTTAACCATAAAAATATTTAATCTGTTTATTTTATTAATCTCTTTATGATTATTCATTTTAACTGGCATATTCTCACGCAATTTACTGTAAACTGCCTTTGTGCAGTTCTAGCGAGAACACATAACGAGGCGTTTAATTCATTTACCGATGAATTAAACAGAAGGAACCAGTTTGACGGCCGCCGTCGAATAAAGACCCCACGACACTAGATCGGCGGGACTATTTGAAGAACTTACGTGTAACCAAGGTTTTTGTCACCGGTTAATTCGTTTATTTCAGTAACTCGATTTTAAACGAATGTTTCTAAAAAATGAGGGGACATGCGTAACTACACTAAAACAATTGTCGAATCAGTCTAGAAATAAAAGTGATTGAATTTTAATCATAAAGAATTGAGTACAGTTTAATATAATTTGGCACCAATCGGCACCCCACAAAATTCTAGTCTAGAATACTGTAAGTTTTCAGCGGTGCGACTTTACTTTTTGCGCATAATAATTTAACGGTAATTTTAGAGTTATTGTCATAAGTACGTATGTATATATATATACAAAATATATTTGCGTGCAAATATATTTGGGTGCAAAATATATTTGCACCCAAGAATAAATCGATTTCCCTATGTTTATTATAAATCTGCCAGCTGAACATTTTCGGTCAGTCGTAAAGATTTTAAATCAATGCTCACGTTAAAACGATTCGACGTAATATAAGGTAAAACGTGACACTGAATTCGTGTACTACAATAGCATATTTTTGATCGCATAAAAATATCGCATGCGTGGTCAGTATGTGTGACCGTTTGTCCCACACGTGATATTCGAATAGTGGACCGTCAAGTAGGAATGTTTAATCGATTACATAGTTTCTTGGTAATAACGCTGTGTTGGAAGCCGTTATCTAGAAGCGTTAAGTTCGTTATTTACATCGGCCACCTCTACGAGCGTTGTCGGCAGCAAAACTGCTGCTATTGTAACTGCTGCTTAGACGCCTCGTTAGTGGAGGTGAACGATCCGCTGTTATTTGCGGACGAATGTAATGTAGTTGAAGTCGATTGAGAGGACTCATTAATACTTATATGAGATTTATCTTAACAGACGATGCGGTTATCTGAGTGAATTAGGCTAATGTATACACGGACCGTAGTAGTAATAGCGTCTGCGCTGTGACCGGCGCGCAGACAATTTCGACATAAGTATTGTTATCTTTTTACTGACTTAAAACTCTTTGGAGCAGTTAAATTTACAAAAGGCGAGAATGTAAACAATGCACGATGCCCCTTGCACATGACGCTATTCCTTAAACGTCTATCGGTAGATTTATCGTTTTTATTAGGATTTGATGTGAGGTAGGTATGTACCGATTGTGAATTCTTTTTCGAGGGTAATGGTTTTAATTTTGAATCACCGCGTTCGTTTGATACAACACTTTTACGATTCTCCCCACTCCCGCTCATTTGAAGAATCCAGCTTAGTCGTGATTAAATAAATAAGTAAGGTGTCCCAAAGTTCTGTGGGCTCTTGCATAGTTTTGAAAGCTCGTAAATTTTCCGATGCCGTGTCTATTCATTTTCGAATGTGTAAAGTTGATTCTTTCGTAATATGAATTGTATTAAACAAGGATTTATCATGATTATGAATAACTAATCTATCGTTATGAAATCTACTTTCGAGCGATTCCCATGCGTGATTGTAATGGAAGGCCGTAAGTTCTAATGCATCGATTACATTCCACGATTTGTTTTGTATTAAGATCTGACTTTAAACACTGAAACTTTTGTATGGAATCGAAATGGTTACGTTTATGCATCATCGTTGAATATGAATCACGAAACTCGAGCCACTTATCACATGCGTCGTCGGAGATAGGAAATTTTATTTCGCGTAGTTTGACATTAGCTCATAAATGGTTACATTTAGGATTAGTATTTTCGACATAATTCAAAACATACACTTTACTTTTGCGATGTGAGTATAATACTGCTCTTCGATAGTTTCTTGATGGTCAAGATGATTTTGGAGTTCCGTATCGATTAATTAAAACAGATATTTTATCCTGAAAACCTTTGAAATTATCCATCGCACTTTGCATACGTAATTCGACCTCTGCTTTTTGAGTTTCAGTAATAAACGCGACATAGAGCTTAAGGACATATTTTTCGAATAAGGTCAATCGGCTTTCCAGCGTGCGTCTTTGGCGTTTAAGGCCACAAAGCTGAGATTTTTTTTTCTTCTACTCATTTTGGGAGACAGCTTAGAAAACAGAACAGAACAACACAATTTCATCTTGCGATCCCGTAACGGCCAACTCATGGTTGAGAATGAGAATCGTATATGCTATACGCTGGAATGCCAAAATTACAACACAATATTAATTCTTGGATGAAAATCTGAGGTTTCCGATAGGATGCGAAAGGATCAAACCATAGCAGCTGGTAAACCTAGTGCTGTTCGATGCGGCTCGGAGGTCCAATGTTTGACTTCGATTTGGATGTGGGATATACGTATGTTCTTTCTGGGCATTTTTCTTGAATAATGAAGTAATTTTCCTCCAAATATGTAATATAATTGCGAGTAATATAAATTTTACAATTCTCAAATAAATCGTCATGTGTATCCAACAAAGAACAGTAAGCGAGTGACGAGCGTCTTTTTTTCGTTACCTACATAGGCAGGTTTATGAAAAAAAATATTTTTTGCACCACGGTGAGACTGCGCAGGCGCTGTGTTCGTACTGTCTTTGGTTCGTGTTAGTACTGTCATCAATTATGAAAAAAATAGGTTATAGAATTTCTAATGTAAGAATTCTATATGGCGCTTTTCTTCAAATTATTTTCTTTCTTATTAATATTAAATCAAGCATTATGAGACATACACTTTAAGATTTATCAAATTAAAAAAAAAAAATTAGTACAATTGCACCATTACCCTTACGATGAGTTTATGTACTCTTTAAACAAAAATTAATATAATTCTAAATAATCATAAAGTGTAAAAACGGAGATATTAGTATAAGGAAGGGAGCGAAGAGTCGTAAATAATTTTTGTAAATAGAAGTTATTATATAATTCATATTAAAATATTAACATATAATTATACAATACTTATTTTAAGCCTAAAGGAAATAGAGAATAATACGTCGAGAGAAATTCTTTCTAATCGTGCATTGGCACATTAAAAGAAATCTAATTAATATATTTAAGGGGAAATCTAAAATATAAAGGAGGAAATCTATAACGAGCTCAATAAATATTTGGAGAAAAATATTATATATCGATTAAATGTAAATTAGTTTAATCAAACTTTGTCTGAAATAATCAATTATTTAGTTCGAAAACATTCGCGTTTTTCATATTATTAGTGAGGATGTATAACGCTTAACGGTTGCTTAAGCATCATTTGCTTTATTTAAGTTGTACGTATGTTCCGAAAGTGGAACAGCGACATGGCAAAGTTATTTACCAATGATCGCTCGGGGCCATGGACGTGGCGGAAGGCCAGCGCTTAGCCGAAAGAAATTGCTATGAGCATGGTCACGAAATTTAGAAAGTCGGAGATGGTTCGACCTTCGTCAATGAGGGTATAAGAATAGACAAAAAAAATACCTCCTTCGTTGGACATATCCGCCTCACGCAAATTGCCACGTTTTGATATTTTAGTAAAATGAATCGATATTACATTATGCGTTCTGTATTATTCATAGACTAAGTTATTATTCTATGGGTATTCTATAGGTATTACTCTATGGACTAGTTCAATGCGGGTTCGATTTCCGTCCGTTGATATAAATGCCAAAGGAAACAATTGCGGGCCCGACTCGGAGCCGTCTCAGTCTATGTAGGAGTCCTTGGGCTCACAGGGCCTCGACTCTGAAGGGTACACAGCTAGGGACCCTTTTTAGAAAGTCAAATAATAATGAAAATAGAATATCATTTTTTGTCCAAATTAACTACAATGACGTCAGTTTGAGGCGTTTATTTGCCTGTGCTCCGCGCTTTTTATGGAAAAGAGGAAACTAGCGAGATGCCGGATGAAATTAGTCAAGGATAAGTAGAAAAGTAAGTGTATAATTCTAACTTCCACTCCCATTGGAAATTGGAGAACAAATAGATATCAATTTGAATAGTACTTATTTACGGTTTCGGCGTTCTAGTTAGTGGTTGACGGTAACCAATTTTGTCGTATCGATAGACAATTGCATATTTAAAATTTATATTTCTCAGAATATATAAACACCAATTTATGCAATTGGATTGTTATACCTATATATAATTATGTGAGTTAGAATTTTAGAGTAAGTTAAATTAATAAGTACATTTTTTTATTAAATACACTGTAATCGGGATAGTTATATCGAGTAACAATGATTTTATTATGTAAAATTGTCTGTTAAGGGGTTGGATACACATAAAGCTCTAGAGTGATTGTATTGCTAATCAATTAACGGAATTTTGTTTTCAAACTGACAACCTGTAATGAGGAGTTATGACGTTCATCCGGAGTAGGAGGTGACATATAGGAAAAGGTAATATTTAGGTTCAATTGCAGCTCGAGTAATAAGAATTACTCTGAATGAAAAAAATATTTAGAGACAGTGTTAACAAAGAGAGTTTTTCATGTATTTATGTATCTAAATAGTGGAGTATAGTGTTGAGTAGTACATACTATATATAGGGTAGAGCCAGTGACATGCACAAACATAATATAGTTAAATGTACTAGGAAACGAAATAAGGGATAATAAATTATAGCAAAGAAATATATAGATGTTACGCATAGCGGCAATAGAAAAATAGATTAGATAAATCATTATAAAGGAAAGCGAGTAGAAGGGAATAAATTAGTTGTGAAATAAAAGTATTTATAATAATAGTAAAATAATTAAATATAAAATTAGGTATAATATTTGGATAAGCATGATAGTAATAAAATGACTAGTCTAATAAAAAATATGAGAAAAAACAAAAGCAATGGAAAAAGAAACATCGAATAAAAATGATGAACAAATTAATGAATTAAATTAATGAATCGAAAACAAATTAATGATTTGAATTAAAACCATGGCATATAAAGAGAAATGGAATAAAAATATTGAACTAAATGGCCGAAGAGATATATAAACATTAGGACTGGATCTTTGATAAAGCGTCTATCTGACTGACAAAGCAAAATTTATGTATTAAGTAATCATGAGCAAAAGCGAGCCGCTAGCACAGTTCGACCCACAGTTACGTCTGGTCTGATCGGTCCTAATATTGCCGAGCATAAAGGGTTTAGTTTAGCAGTCTAGTGTTACGAGGTTAGTTTAAGGCGTAATGCACCTAAGTTTTAATAAGAAGCGTACGAATGGAAAAGAGCTTGATGAATGGTAAGCATCGGGCTGAGCGAGTTGGCCGATCGCGCACACAGCGGAAGGCGGACGAGACTAATCCTTGGAGCCACACGACGTACTGAAATATATTTCGAGTTCATAAAAGTTCAATGCGATTCGTTTCTCTGGATGAGTTAAAAATTAAAAAAAAAAGTTATTTTTTTTTGGATGTACAAAAAGTGAATAATAAAAAAGAAATAATTGGAATAAAAACGAATTTTAGGTTCGCGTAAATTATCACCGACGTGTGTCGGCAATGTGGCAATTCTGCAATGAGAATAATTTTCGACTCGTTCTTTAAAAGCATTAAAATTTATAAATAAAAAGAAACATATTGAAGCCTGATTGAGCTATCCAAGAATATTAAAAATGAGATTTTATTACAAGTATATATGTATTTCACTACACGTACTGTGTCATCACGGTTTGTTCACATCTTGATACATGGAAAATTTATTATTAGCACCATGAGTTATTTTATTATGTATACTTATGATCGACCTTATAAATTGCATTGGGTGTGATATTGTGTACCTTACATAGATGCTTGTGTACTTGAATATGGATGATTTGATTGGTCAGGTGTGATATTGAGGATGTAGGTTTGCGTGTACTAATCAATTACGTGAAATGTGAATTTATCGCTCGATGTGACTGTTTAGGTATAACAGTTGATTGACACTTGATTTTGGATCTTCTTTGGATTTTTCGGGTTCCGTACCTCTAAAATAAAAAGAATTTCATATAGAATCACTTCGTTGGATGTCTGTCTGTCGATTCCTTTTTTTTCAGGGACGCGTGGTGATATCAAGTTCAAAAAGTATCGAACACTCGAGTAATCCCTAGGAGCTATAGAACAATCAAGGTTCTAAGTCAAGCTAATCAAATAATATGGCCATTAATGCCTTATATTTTGAAACTCGCGATACAATCAAGACCTATAAAGTACTTCCCATTGACCTAGAATCATAAAATTTGGCAAGAAGAAAGGCCTCATAGCACAAGTAAAGGAAAAATTATCTAAAAATCTTTAATTGGTAGTCATATAATATGAATTTTTTTCGCGATTACAGACTCACACTTGCAATCGGACTATGGACCGTAAATCACGGTACGGTAAGACTAATACGTGCGATAACATTTTTTAACTTCCCGTTACGAAAACTCGACATTTTCAAAAACTGGGATATTATTGAAAAAAAAAAAAGGGTTAGAAGTTTCGGGGGACCAATATCTTGTCAGTTGTCAGCATCGATAACGGATAAAAATCATTAAGACTTTTAATGAATTAAATGTTTACATACATAATAAATTTTGTATGGAACACTCTGCGCGCGAGTCCTATTCGCATTTATCTCGTTTTTATTACCTTTCCATTTAAAAAATTCTTCAGTTTTTTAATTTTTTTTTTCGTATTTATTTCTGGATTTTTCGCGCAGAAAGTTTTTCATAACCGCTTGGACAGTTTCTTTTAATCACGACACTTCATAGAATCTTCCGTATCACTAGTACTACTAAAATTATATTTTGCTATCAATTCATAATTATTAAATTTACTTTTGTAATTGACGACGAAGAAACTTTATCTCAAATGGAATTTCTTTTTTTCTTCATCTAAAACATATATTTAACAAAACAAGTGATCAATATATTAAATTCATTCAAACGTAAATAAGCAACTTTTAGATTTTGGCATTTTATTAAGTTGTCTTTTGGTATCCTTCAACAATAAAAAAAAAAACATGGGCTGGAAGTGGATATTATAGCTTTTGTAGCGCTTAGCGCGTAATAAATAGTTTTTATACATGTTTTTTTTTTGACACGCATATGCATGATCGATATAATATATATTCTTCCCTATTTTTGAAGAATTAGTATGAAAGTAGGTGCTTTTCATGCAGGTATTAATATATACTGTTAGGCGTTTCGTAGATTGTCGACTTAGGCACTGCGCCAGTAACATACAATGTCGCGTGATTTTCAACATCCAATCATCGTATAAGCGCATGACAGCGCAGTTACGCGTGTAGCGTGATTAACGCGTGCTGTTCAAACACGTGTCCATATAATTGGACGAAAATACGGAATGTTGCTCTTAACTGACCTCTAGGTTACATCTGCACCTACAGATACATATAAAATAATTGATGTCAAGTCAAAATCAATCACAATCAAGAAAATATAGCTAATACAGATTTCATTAATTTTGTGTATGTAGAAAATTATCGTATGTAAATAATTACTATCGAGTAGCTATCATTCGATATAAAATGTGATCGATAGGGTACGTTTTCAAATGAATGCAAACAATTGCTGTTTTCATTTGTCGTAAGTACTTACATATATTATACAAAAAAAATCTCACTAAAAAAATTCCTAATTCTCGTTTCATATTTGATATGATGGTGGATATTTGCAGAGGTGCGTTGCGAACTATCATTTGTAGTGATTATTAACTAAATGACACTTTGAAACACACTTCTGTATGTAATATAACTTTTTATATAATTAACAGTCAAAAATTAAAAATGTAAAAAAATCGATAACCTTAGAGAAATTGGCATTTGTGACATGAAATGTAATGTCGGAAATGCCAATATTTTGAGATTAGCTTAGTTAACTGTCAATTGTGAAGTTTAAACAACGTACTTTGATATGTATAGCTCATAACTTTAAAAATTAGCAGTTAACTATTACAAATTAGAGTTTAAAGCATACCGGACTTAATAAGGGACTAAACCAGGTTTTGTCGAAGATAACACTTGGCATAAGAACTGCGGACTCATCGTTCTGATTGGTATAATCAATTGTATAAAATATAGTGTTTAAGGTATAGGGTAATAAATCAAAGTCGTAAGCTCGCTAGCTAGCAAAGTTGTCTCAAAATGCGTACCCTACAATACTGTTAGACTTACGAAGCTCGTGTAATAGTTTTATATCATACCACCGATCTTTTGATGGTCATAAATAAGCTAGATTGAGCTCAAAAGCGTTGAATACTATTCCTTAGTTTCACATTTGCGTATAAGACGAATTTATATATGTATTTTATGTTATGTATTCTGTGGTAGTATGTTTCCAAACGAATTTATTCATTATGAACCTATATCCGTATTTGTCAAGGTTTTTGTAATAAACTTGAGCTATTGTAAGAATGTTGCTTTCATATTAGCACTACGTAGGAGTACTATACGAATGAGCGATTGTGACCTTAATCAAGACAATTGCATTATCCACAGCGGCGGATAATAATGATATAAAAGTGAAATACAATACACAATTAGGTAGAGTACACTGAGCGTGTTTCATCTTATTGTGGTCATTAGAATACAATTGTAGAGCCATCGGACATTCCGTAATTTACCAGGTATGTCGTTATCTGCCGTATCTAAGTTCGAGAAAACCGGTAACTACAGGAGAAAAACGAATAAATTGTATACAAATACGATTAAAAAGACTTCAAATTATGTATCGCTATCGGAACAAGATAAATAAGATACTATTCAAGGAATCACTGAGAGTTCAATGAAGAATCATATGCTTCGTTTTCGTAAAAAGCTACGCCGAAAAAGATTGAAGTGAGGAGGAAAGTTCTTATCAAGAAAATATTATTACAAGTTTCTAAAAAAAATAATTATGAACTAACGCTTGATATGAAAAAAATTGGCAATTAAGTTTTTTCCAATCGCTTACATATCAGCATACACGCCCGTACGTTTTGTTCCGGGTAGGCGACAGTGAAATGACGAGGTTGGAGGGGCCACGGATGGTGGTAGGTTGCCTGTATCCGGCAACCGGGACGTGCGAAAAGTCATTACGCTTTATATAAGAAGAGAATATCTTCGAGGTAATTATAGGAGAAGTGTTCAAAGATATTCACATCTATTTGTAAGTAGGTGGGTAATAATATTTTTTTCTGTCTAAATATCGAGAAACAAAGATAGTATATGGTACACTCAAATTTAAGGGTTATATGATTACGAGGAACCTTAATTATCTTTAATATGGTGTAGTCTTTTCTCATTGGTAATATAGAACCAAACGTTCTTACAATAGTTTTACAGCACTTTTAAAAGTGCTACTTCTATACAATGCTGATTTAAAAAAAATTTTTTCGTAAATAATTTAGTGAGAAAAATATACATATTCAACGAGAGGAAATAAAATTTAAACGAAAAACGGGGTATATTTCAAGATGGATAATAATCCCTATTCCAACTCAGACGTATAAACAGACCTACGGACATTTGAGTCTTTATTAGTGTAACATTGTCAATTAGATAAATACCTCTTTTCTATTTCACTTTTTTTAACTCACAACCTGAACTTCACAAATGTTTATGACAATTCTAATTGTCTACTAAAGCATTTCGAAACGCACTATAAGGGTGTTTGTTTTTACCACTTTATTAGGCATAATCAAATTAGCGTGCATTGCGTAATAAGTCACATCGCAAGATTTTTGTAAGCTCGAACACCATTCGCGTAAATAGAAATAAAAACGATATTGAACTAAACACACTTACAAGCGGTGCCCAAATCCAGGCTTTTAAGGGATGATATAAGTGAAATGAGCCTGTAAAAATTGTAGTCTGAAGTTAAAAATACGCATAGATTTCGCTATCTGGATCTCTGTCGAAGACGAGGTCACTCGAACAAGTCTGTCCCCAAAAAAAAGATTTTAACACTGGTTTAACCACATCCACATGCAAGCTCGGGCAGATCATACAAAAACCCCATACTATATTAGACACTATAAAGTTGATAGATAGTTCGATCTGGTATGATATTTCGCTTATAAAACTTCGCTGATAGTGTCCAGTCAGTTACGTTTGAGAGTAGTATAAATAATTATTAAATTTAGTGAGCTATGGTTGTGTCGCGTTCGTGCACTTCGGTGGCCTCATTGTGTTTGTTGTGTTGTCATCATTTTTTTACAACTCTAGGGCCGAGGTGTCTCCCTTTTATCTTAGAATGAAAGCCTTGAACCTTGAAGCCTCCGTGCTGGCCCGGTGCAGATTGGGTGGCTGCTGACGATCGTTATCACCAATGTGGTGACTATACGGAATAGCGTGATCTATATACGAGGCATGCGCGAGTGGTTTTAGCTTTCTCTTAAATTAAAATCCTATTAGTCAATTCGTTCGTAGTCAAGATTTGAACCCAGTATTTTACAGTTCGACGACTAGTCCACGACGCTCTTAATAGTTCAACCATCACCGATTATGTACTCTTAAAATTCGGGGCTTAAAAACACTTTCTGACATTATTTACCCGTCACGTAAGTTACTTGTGACCGGGAATAGTGGCTGGTTTTGTTTTAATTGCCAATGAATACTTAGTGCTGGGATTTGGTGTTCGGTACGATAACAAAGTAACGTGACCACCCATTTCAAATAAATCAATGCTAAGAAATAATTATTTAATAACTTCGTAGTGGATAACCTGAATATTTGTTTTTATTTTCACAAAAAAAATATATACATACATTTCAAATTAGTTCAGTAGGTACGAAAATATTGCTATGGAATACATACTAAGTTACTTGCACCAGTTTTTTTCGATCTTCAATTCGAAATACTTTTAATAAGTGTGCCGAATTAAAAATCAAAATTCTTGCGTCGATGAGCGCGTCGCATAAACCTCAAAGTACTTAGCTTTACGCATGGACCACACTACCTATCATTTTACTTGAAGATTTTTTTTTACACAACTGTCAGAACCATCAGAAGGCAGCTGGTTTTTCCATAAAGTTGACATAATATGCGTGAAGTCATTCCATTAAATATAATATCTAGTATTTAGGACTTGGATTTGTTTGTGACGAAAGCCTCCAAAAACTCAGCATTATAAATTATGTTCAATTTTGTAAAAATAATCCTTTTTGCATTTTTAAAATGGCTGGTTTATGTTAAACGAGTCAAATAAAAATGAAAGCATAAAACTACTTCTTATCAGTTGGCGTTATATATACATAATTATACACATTACAATAGCACACTTTCTCATAAAATGGACTTAATAAATTAAAAAATAAAATTTATAAATTTTAATAAAAAACATTAAATACTCAATAATATTCTTTTTCAACACTCTTTTTTTTATAAACATCTTCGATTTAAATGGTCAAAAAGGGCTTAAGTATGAAAAACATGTAAACGATTTTATCAAAAATCCAACCTGATGCTCGACGTGAATTTTTTCATCCGCTTTAAACAACCGACTACTGTCGCTGCGACGTTCTGTCAAGGGTCAAATAAACTATTAGTAGACGATATGTCGGTAACTAACTAAACAGCGTTTTACGATTACAATATTATAATTGATCAGCGTCGACATTTAGAATCCGTGAGACCGTCTTTTAGGGCACATATCCTGTCACGAGAGAAGTAAATCAATGCTGCCAGGATGGCGAGCAACAGCGCCGCGCCGCCCGCAGCAGCGGCCACCGTCCGCAAGCGGGAATATGCTGGCACCTGTATAACAATTAATGTTCATTAATTGCAAAGCTAGCTAGTAGAGTTTTATTCGCGAGTTAATAAAAACAATAAATGAATAGCACAATAAATAGGCCGTCAAGTGCGAGTTTGTCACGTACATCGCGGGTTCCGTATCACCGCAATACATTCGCGCAAGGTAAATACGAATAAAATATTTTCTCTCATTCAGTTCGAAATGCTGAGCGCAACCCCCGACTCACGATTGGTCGGTTTTTAGGGTTCCGAGCTGAATTGGCAAAAATGGATCCCTTATAGTTTCGTCATGTCCGTCCATCCTTCCGTGTGTCACAGGCATTTAATTCAAAAACTACAAACACATATTGATGAAATTTATAGTGTAGGTATCTTGTATAAACCGCTACTTAGTTTGATAGTTAAATGTAAAAAATAAATATTTCTGGGGCATTTAATACATGTAATAGAAGCTAAAACAAAAATTGTTAGCATCAACATGTGGTACATATTTCGACAGTTTTTTTTAAATACTAGGATTTCTAAGCAATCTTTCTGATTACGTGAATGGTTTCGGAATTAATTGCTCCGAAAGTTGTAAAAATTATATCTCCTTCTATTTTCTAAACCGTATTTTCTAAAAATATGAAAAAAAATAACGAAGATAACGCTTATATTTACTAATAAATTCTTTCAATATAAATTATTTTGAACATGATCGAATATACTTTTTTTTTTAAGTTATTGCCGAAAAATTGCGCTTCTCAACAACAAGACGTACGTCCCACGAAGTTACGCTCTTTTGCAGATGCACTTTAGTTTATACTGGTTTAATAGTAATAGTTGACATACCTACTTGTTTTTCTAGTTATAGGCGACTGAAGAGCTTATTGCGGGAAACATGGAGAAATGTAACAAAGTACTTTTTTCATCTGTAGCGTATTTCTTTGTAATAATGGCTTTGTAACCATAAATTGAGCATGATGCGACATGCTCTTGGCCAGTTTTTTTATTGTTGTTTTACTTTCGAGCTGATACTAAAAACTTTAACAGTTCTGTGTTGCAATTTTTACGATAGACATAACAAAAAAAAAAGTTGAAAAAATAAGTTTCTTATGTAGACTCGCTCAAGTTTTTGCTTTTTTTTATTATTTGTTACGATTTCTGTCATAAAAATATACATTAAATGAAAAGTTCAACCGGATACCTATCACGATTCAATAAATACAGCACTTTAAAAGTAGGGCGAATGGATGAATAAGCGGATAGACAAAATAAAAAAAAAAAATAAATAAATGACGTTTGTGTTTTTTCTCGTTCGATTTTAAAATTCAATCTATTCCTATGAGCATATTCCTATTTTCTATATCAATGATTTCATGTCTTTATTGGGATCTGTGGAGTATGGAATACCTACCCTAGGTACTAGCAGTGCCTTTCAATTGTTGCTGGCGAGGTTGTCGGTTATAGTTCGTTGACGTTTTGTGTAGAAGTAGCTTTTTTTTTCCTTGTCTTATTCTGTTTATATTACCCAGCAATAAATTTTGTTTGTCAAGCAATGAACATGTTTTGATCCGACCTGTATAATTCACCTTTATACTGATTTCGATTGTGTGTATCTAAATAGTTTGTGATAATTTTGCAACGTTAGGTTTTAATTTACTTGCCATATGATATGCTGTTATATTTATTAATATTAGTACTTTTAATGCCCTGATTAAACATTTCAGAGCTCGTTGAATTTTCCAGAAACAAATGAATGTTGCTTTTACCATTTATAGCTAGTCTAATCATAAACAAAAGATGTTTGAGATGTAAGAATCCGAATGAACGTACATTTATCAGACGTAAGACCTTTTCCATTGTAAGTATCTAATAATATTCCGACGTCAAAGGTTTTTCTTTGTATCCAGTAAGATATGCGGTGTCATGTCGCAATACTTGCTGGGTCCAAGGACAAATAAGTCAAACAATTTATTACCTTTCCGATGATTTTTCGTAAATTTTATACAACCAGGCAACTAATTCTCAACGCTCGTGAGGAATGCAAACATCTTCCGGTGATACTAAAAATATATAAGCAATAAAAACTAAATAAATGAATATGTGATGTCAGTACACAAACAGTGTCAGGACACCAACGTCACATCTCTGATGTCACACTCGCCGAGTGCCTAGAATCATTAGTCGGATAGTGGGTTCGTATCGTTTCTTTACTGTCATGGATACCATGACTTTTTTAATACTTCTGTACTATAATGATTTCGAATAACGTGAATGTCTGACTTAAGATTGAGCAGCCGAAATTTGTAGTTGAAATCCATACAACAATATTTTCTGCATTGACAAATATTTTTTACGATCTCGAAATATTCGTAAAATAATCTAGACTAGTAGTATTAATCGTCTAATAGAAATATATTTGAATTTTGTCATCCTTGATGAAAAATCCTTTCAAAAAATATCTGATAAATATTTGCTTATTGTGTAATTTCTTTAGTAAAATAAATGAAAATAAGAATATTCACAGGGATAGCAATATTCTTCCAGATTTAATGATTTTTTTAAAATAAATTTAATTTCCTATCTTTTCGTCTTATAATGAAAAAGAATTAACACTAAATGATAAGAGTAAAATATTGTAAACAAAGGACCGCTTACTAGTTGTTTTGTTAGTGGTATTATGATGTCACCCGTGAAATAGTAGATACGGATGTCGATTGTATTATGTCAAATACACTTTGTACAATGATTATCATGGATTAATTATTATCGGCTGTAATAATACTGATGACTTAACCATAGATTAACAATAAGGATAGACTAAAGGAACTAGCTGGATGTGCCTAGATCCTCGTTAATTTTGTTTATGCTTAGGAACTAGCAAGTATAATACATTGTCGGAGAAGGCGGGTATGTAGTGTCAGATTGAGAGTCGAAAGAGAAAGAGTGAGGCTCAGTGAAACGCATTAGGACAAAGTTGCGAAATTAAAAAGCTGGGGTCGCTAGTCGAGACTGCTGCATTAAGTCAAATATTGCCTTCATCCAGGCAACTCCGGGGCGGATTCGAGACCCTTTTGAACTATAGAATTAGTGCTTAAAATATGCGGCCCAGGAAAACTTACTTAACACAGTATCATAAAAGAAGGTCCAAGTGTATGGAGAAGACGAGAATAAATTAGGGATGCATCGATACGCCTTTTGGCCGATACGATACTGATACCGATACTTTTACTAAAATATCGCCGATACCGATACCGATATCGATACGCCTAGAAAATTCAAAGAAATGATAAGGTAATAAAATATAAAACTTCTAGCTACAAATAAAATACGCTTTGGGTTATTTTCTTTTATTAAATAAGTAGTAGCATTGACATTAAAAGATTAAACATTTTAAAAAAATATGGTGGATTTATTACATACTTAACATATTAATAATTAAAATTAACATTTATAAGATTTTGTTTAAAAAGCAAAGTATTCTCAAATTTTGTGGAGAAAGGCGGTTTCGCAAGTCTGTTTGAATGAGACCTGCGGTGGAAAATAGCCTCTCGGATGCAACAGAGCTCATTTGGAAACTGAAGTACTTCTGCGCCAGTTTTTCAAATGGGGTATAAGACGTCATTGTGCCAGAAAAGTAGCGGATATGCGTCTCTGGGTATGTTGGGAGATCTTAGGTACTTCTCGACTTCTTCTTTGAGAGAGTTATTGCTGCTCAGAGTTGACAGGGGATCATCTTCGGACTCTCTAATAATATTTTCACAAACGCTCCAAAGGCCACCACTAGCAGTCATCTCAGAACTTGTGCTCGGTGTAGGTGCGACCATGTCCGAAGCATTTTCGGAATATAAATCTTCGTTAATGTTGATGATTAACTCCACAAGACGCTTTTTTTTGCTGTAGATGTTGTAGAGTGTAGTTGAAATATCCGTGTTTTATATCGAGGATCAAGCGTTGTGGCTAAGCAATATATCTCTTCATTTTCCAAGTCTTCGAAACGTTCATTAAGAGCCATTAACAAATCACCCGCTAATTTTTTGCGATATATTCTCCTCTTCTCTCGGCGACGAACCTCTCATATTTTCTAATAATTTTCGAAGACTGTTAATTAATGGAATGGCGTCAGACAACGTAGCAGTGGATTTGTTGATTGACTTTGTGGCTTCTTCAAAATACCGCAAAATATTCACCACCTTCTCCATCATTATCCATTCTTCAGTTGTAAGTTCTGCTTTGCAAGTTATACGAGGTAGACAAGCTTGCACTGCAACTCGTTGTTCTAGCAAACGCCCCAATGCCTGTAGTGTCGAGTCCCAACGTGTAGATATATCCTGTATTAAGACATGGTTGGCAATATTATGTGTATCTTGCATTTCTTTTAATACCTTATTGCTGCTCGTGGAATGACTAAAATGTCCTATAATAGACCTTGCTTTGGTTATCATTTCTTTGACTTTATCATCTTTAAAAAGCCTGGCTTTGATTACCAGTTGCAATGAGTGAGCCAAACATTTTACAGGTACAACATTATACGTTTCTTGAATCTCTTATAGCGACACTAATGTTTGCTGCGTTGTCAGAAACTATAGCTCGAACTCGGTCTTGTATATTCCAATCATGAAAAGCATTGTTGAGTTTGCTTGCAATGTTTATACCTGTGTGCGATCCATCGAATGGCAAAACTTCAAGACAGTAACTTTTGTACTCAAAGTTGCAGTGATTCCATGTGCTGTCAAGCTAATAAAATCATTGGATTGCGAAGAAGAGTCACTTGTCCAGATGTCGGTGGTTATCACAATATGCGGCAGGTCTTTAATAGTTCTAGTACTTTAGCTCTCACTCGCTGATACATTTCTGGTATGACTTTTTCTGTAATGTGGAACCGCGAAACCATTTTATATTTTGGACACAGTTTTTATCAATCTTTGGAAGCCTATTTTGTTTACTAAATCAAAGGCTCCATATCCACGCATATTTGCTCAGCAATAGTGAGAGTTATATCTTTTGCCCGAACGTCGTCGTCGACATAAAGTGATTTCTTATCGATTATCTCTGACAAAGTTGTTTGTCTTTTGGTTGTGGTTGTAGACCGCCCTCCTCGTCGCGCTTGGTTTTCTGAGTAGTTGTTTTGAGGTCGAAGCGGTGTCCAATTCACTATTATGGTGCCTCTTCATGTGGATCCATAAGTTTGACGTGTTATAACTTTTAGAGGTGGTACCTCGAGACACATTTTCTTTACAATATAGGCATGTTGCTTTGGAATTATCCAACGTCGAAATTTCAAAATGGCTCCAAATAGTGCTTTTGTGTTTTGAAGTTGACATAATTTTCGTAAGCACTGTAGACAGGTCTTTGAAATGTTTAAATATTCACCACACAACTATTTAATCAATTAATTATGATGTGTCAACTGTAATTATGTATTTTATAATTTCTAACATAACCAACAAAAATCGCTATAGCGCAATGGTATGCACAAAGCAGCACGAGTGAGCGAAAGTACAAAGAGTGTTGGATCGGTATCGGCTATCAAAATATCCCCGATACCGATATATCGGTAAATCGGATATATCGCCGATATATCGGTATCGGTATCGGTATCGGATGCATCCCTGGAATAAATCTCCCATATACTGACAACTATGTTTTTTTTTTAATATAGAGTTCGGGATACGAGATCTTTATAAAAGAAAATTGAAAATTTGCTTACGCTATCTATTATTTAAAATAACTCTTTGTTGCAACTGTAAAAGGGACTATACATAAATACATGCTATTCATTACACTACGCCTATGTAGGCAAATAGAAAAACAAGCCTTATAATATAAAAAAAAATAGTATAAATCGACTATACAATATTGTTGCGAGCTACACTAAAAAATAAATAAAATCTGGACAATTGCGAATAGCACTTGCATTCTGAGGGTTCCATACAAAATAAAATAATTATATAGATATGTTATCCCTCTTGATGGGTTAAATATCTACATACATAGTTGATTTGGGCGGTATAGAAATGGGAATATTGGCAGTGACGATATATTAGTCCCAGGATTACCGAAAGATTTGCTTTTTTTTTGTTTCAAAAATATTTTATTTTTTTTAAATCTTGTTTTCTGAATATCTTAAGTTTTCATAACAGGAAATTAGAAAGTAGTCTACACACGATCCATACTATAATTAATAGTATAAGCTTTATGATATAATTTTGTAAATATAAAATATAACTTGGGTATGAAACAATGGTTTTTTTACTCTATTATGGAAATATTTTTTTATTAAAAAAATAAGATAATTTAGTCGTCGCCCATACGGTGTCATGATTAGAACCTATAAAAAGAACCTAATTCTTTTCCTGAAGCAATGTGAAATTTATCATAGAAATGGCAAAAATTAAGGAAACACATATTTCTGTAAACCAGAGACAAGTCGGAAAACTATGATAAAAATTTACTTTTAAGAATAGTTGTACAAAATGACTTACTTGTAACGAAACACTCGCTGATGCATCAGCGGGGCCGTCGCCACACCACACCACGAACACGTATTGTTCACCTTCTTCTACATCCGTTACTAAAAACATAAATATCAATTACTCAAAACAACTATATATTATCGCATATGTATATTAATATCATAAAGAGATGATATAATTATTTAATTGTTTGTTGGAAGTAATATTTGGAACCGCTGATTTGACACTGTAAATTCTTACATAGAAAAGTGCAGTATTGCCGAATAGCCCAATACATATTCGGAATCGATAATAAAATTGGAATCAGATACGACAATTAAATCGATATCGGAATCAAAAGCGGACTTAACAGTACCGATAGTGGTTCTAATATCAGAATTGAGAGCGGATACAAACATCGGAACCGAGAGCGGATTTGAATCAGAACCAAGAATGAAACTAATATGAAACGCTAGTACCAGAATTGAAAACGAGACAAGGCCTAAGCCTTGTCTAAATCGGATTCAATAAAATAATCGAGATCGAAGGTGAGAATATAGCTGAGATTTACAACAGGCTCGATAACAGAGCCAAGTCAGGATTATGAGCAACACTGGAAAAGGGAATGAATTGGAACGGGTATGAAGATGAAGGAAATTATTCTATGTGTGTCTACACAAACAGAGCTTCTGGCAGTCGCTGGTGATTATGAAGAAAAAGGACGGAAATGAAAACAGGAACTATGTCCTATATCATGGCACAGTTATCTGTAAATGATGGCGCTGATCATTTATAAAAATTTGATTGTCTTTATTCGATATGAATTGAAATTGAAATAAAAGTTTTATAAATCGAGGGATATATAAATCGTTCAGATATATTAAATTTCTAGCGCTTGCTTTTATAACCACAATAATCACAACGTAAAATGGGTGTTTTCGGATTCACTACGTTAAACAGAGGTTCAATGTTTCAAATAAGGTGTGATTTTATGTCTTAAAACCTTGTCTTTACATTTTTTAATAGCATATTCGAGTGGCAAACGAGCGGGAAGGCATGAGAAAGCAGATGGACACTGCCGACCGTAGAAACTTTCAACTCCAGAGGAGTCACAAGTGCATTGTCGGCCACTTGGTAAAGAATAGGATACCTGATGGAAGGAATCAGGCTGAAGAATGGGCGAGGAGGAGTGAGCCACCGGAAATCTCACTTACTGGACTTGTTTCGTCCAGTCCGTGAGAGTTTCGGTGGTCCAATGAAAGCTGCTATTTCACGTTCGTATTCTGTGAAAGTGTGGTAATTTTACCGGCCGAGCCGGTCCGATTTATGCTGCAGCTAAGTTAGCTACAGTATGTTTCTACAGCTTTACCACAGTGAATTTTATTATCTTGATCGCTTAGAAGCTAATATTAACGTAGTGTTAATTTAAGATAGTTATCATCGAACATCCTAAGTAGCTCCAACTAATATTCTAAATACGGCATCAGGAAAAAGGGTTAGCTTAATATTTGATTCAGAAAAAAATGTTACGTCAATTTTGCAATAAGAAGTAATAGGTGTACTCAAAATATAGTTGTTCGTGGTGTGCGTTGAGCCATGTAGCTTTGCTTCCGACCCGCGGTACCAGCGGACGTTGCAGCGTCGATCCTCGGCTCCCGCGTTCCAAGTGACCAGCACCCCTTCGGCGATGGCGCGTGCCGTGACGTCGGTCGGAAGCTCGTCTGTGTCATCTTCGTCCGCTGCCGCGTATATCGGCAATTCTGAGCCTTGTGTTTCGACTTCTGCAATATATTTAATGCTTAATAAATTCAATTTATACAGTTAAATATTCTTTACCATTCATGTTAAAGCGTTACTATTTCCAGTGATCATGAAACATAAAGAAAACTCGAAGATTATTAATGATAAATAAGATCAAATCTACCCAACTTTGAAAAAAAAGATAAACATAGATATTTTTTTAATATTTCTCAATGGAATTTCTTGAGGAATACATTTATTAAATATCTCATAATGTCATTAGAAAGATATTCCTTCGGTTTGTTGTCAAAATGCTCCTTTACTTCTGCCATTGTATGAGCATCTGTTAAAGATGGTCGTTTCCCTAAACATTCAAATGCATAATCAAAAAATAATCATAGAATGCTAGGCCTGGACCGGAGGATGGATGGTCAATTTTTACAAAGCTGTTTTTGTTCACTCCTCACACTGTTACTTGAACAGTATGCATAGATGCATTATTGTGTAAATTCAATGTCACTAACCATTTCTGCACTTACTCTTGCATTTGATCAACAAAATACTAGAACATACAGCATATATTGCATTTTCTTTTTTTTTGCTAAGAGTCCATTCATAATATTCCTTCAACATCCCAGAATATATTCACCATTACTTTCTCTGCCGGTGGACGGATCTAAAGCACGGGAAGAAGTTACCATTTCCATAGACACGGTTCTTCTTTACTTTCGGAATCCTATTGCCGGATCCGACTCTTATCAAAGGTTTAACCATCTCAAACGTTGCTCTATATCAATTGGTGTCAACATTTTAGAGATCCGTGAGCACTGATTCTGAATATGTTTAAATAACAATGATTTATATCGTTTGCTCCTTCCATACTAAAAGCCACCTCACTAGGTTCTCTAGCACCCACTGTTAAATTGCTGTCCTTCCAAAATCGTGGTTGTTGCATCGATTTCATACTGAGGTGCGGATAAAGTTATAAATTTTAATCGCCTTTCAATTCGTAAAATAAAGTAGTTTACAGGTGTGTTAAAATATTTTATTAGTTGGCTAATTATATAGGCTGACTACACATTGTGATTAAAAGCGTAATTAAAATTGAAATCGGTTAAAAACAACGAACTATATAAGCCATCGAAAATTCTATTCATTTCGTTCTTGTAAAACGGTGTTTACCATAATTCTACATTGCGCTAGTAAGCAATGACGTCACTGGGTACTAATGCCTTCTCTGTCTAATTAATAATTTATAATAGTCATTATTCGAGTATTTTTGTAGATACAAAAAAAGAGAATTTAAGCCCTCTTAATGATACATTGTTAAATATAGTAATATAAAAAAAAACTGTAAAATGGTTGACCCTATAAGTCATCCCTGAAACGTTCCGCAATGATATTTATCGACGCGTTGAGTATTTTTAAAGTTGCTTTAAAACAAAAATTTTCAAAAAACTTTATTTTTCAGATTCCTTAACATTTACCGGGCAAAACTACTTCAAAGCTTCAGGAAGTCTAACTCGAGTGGATTCCTTTCAAATATCGTAAACTGCGTTTCGATCAGTTAATCTGTTCATAAGTTATGAGATGTTTACAGACATACACGCACACATGCACGCACGCCAACACACACATACACACGGGATGTAGAGACATCACTCGAAAAATGATCGAATTAGATTCCTAGAGCAATAAAGCGTCAAGTTCTGGTAAAAACTCTATTATAGAAAATCGGGATAAAAACAGTGATTCTCCAATTTTATGAAAATTGTTAAGCTATAAGTACATGGTTAGGAAAAGGGGCAAATCGAAGTCAGTTTTATATTTCGGAATCCCTTTGAAGCTTTTCATTTTTCATGCTTCATGTATTAGTAAACTTTTAACTCTATTACTCCAAATAATTTTCCGGTAAAATAAAGTTAGTTGGTTACCGCTCAAACAATAACAATTCGATCCGTGAACACAATTAAATCAATGAGCATAAACCCTACTCGTTTCGAATGGCAGAGAATCCGTTATAATTGGTCACATACTTTATCATCACAGTGTTACAACCCTCACGGGTCCAATCCCTCAATCTGAAATAAGATTATATGAAAGTGTGTCCTCGGAATAGAATGACAAAGACCTAATACATCATAGCATTATGAGTATCGTTGTAAAAACATAGGCAATAAAGTGGACGTGTTCTAGACCTAAATGATGAGAAAAACTGAACATATTGATCTAACTGACTTACATTATACATATTTATAGTTATGTTGTTTTTTCAGACATTTTATTGTTGGTACGCTATATCACCCTACTTAATACGTTATCAAAATCAATGACCGAGACGTCATTCTGAAGGTCAATGATGAAAAATAAATGTTTAGTTGACCCGTGCGTATTTCGGAGGTGTGAACCAGTGTGATAATAGAACAAAATATTTTATCTTTAAAGCCTAATCATAAATTTCTTTTGTTTGGAATAATTTTATTAATTCCTCAAAGTTAGCAATAAAAATATTGCTTTAAATATTACATGATGCAACACATTAAGTAATAATATTCGAGGCTTAGCTTGTTTAGTTTTCTTACGGTCAGTACTTATTCAGACACCTTCTTGTTTGCAGGAGAATTTATAATTCATTTTTTTATACTGAATTTAGCCTTTTCCCATTTAAATAAATTCTCCATGTAAAAACTACATTATCTTCTATATATATATATATATATATATATATATATATATAAAGACGAAATATCACTTACTGACTCATCACGAAAACTCCGAAACTATAAGCCCATTTTAACAAAAATTGGTAAGATGATATTTTGTATAAGATAGCGATCCTCTAAGAAAAGATTTTTGGAAAATGCATCTTTTAAATGGGATAAAAAGGGGTTGGAGTTTGTAAGAAACTTTTTTATGGAGCGCAGTTCGACTATGAAATTTGGTATCAATATTGCTTATTATAAATAGTAAGACATATTTTTCGCAATTTGGGGTAACAGGATTGTACAATATATAAAAATTGGTGTCCATAATAATTCTTCTACTCGTAGAAAGCGACACTATTCCTGAGAAATATAGCTCAAATTTTATTTTGGTACTAGCATTTGTCCTGGTTTCGTATCGAATTGAAACCCTGACTGGCGACGGTATTGGAATGAAAGTGGGACGGGAAACAGAATCGAGAGCCAGGATCGCGATCAAAAACGGTTTATAAACGACATTCTACAGAGTAATAAATAATCCTTATATTATTGATAAGGACACGTGTCTACCTACTTAATATTATAAGGTACTTGATAAGAATCGTAATACGAATTACTAAGATTGTGTTATAAAAACAATGTAAACATTAATTTCCTTAAAAGTACTTTAAGTAATTTAAAAACTTATAGTAGACATAAATAATTAAGAGTCTTTTCCACCGTCTCCTTTTATATTGACATGTAAGAAAAGGTCACTTTTAAAATAAAATTAGTGTTGCATGTCTTCCTTTTAATGGTTGTTCGAAATAAAACCCATTAAAAGAGCCACATGGAATGCAAATCTTATTTCAAAAGCGATTTTTTGTTAAAGGACAATTTAAAAGATGATGGAAGAGCCTTTAAATAATATAATCATATTCGGTTGGAAGCACCAAAACGGAAAAACGCAATTCGTAAAGGTTAACCTAGAGAAGTTAACCGCTTTGAAAAATTGCCCATAAATCATCTGTCAAATGTTACGGGTAATTCTTTTAAACAATCAGCGTTTTTAGCTTTTCGTACAACTCACTTTAATCAAAATTTAAATTTCGCTTACACCGCAGCGATCTAGCTCAGCCCGAATTCGCCAGTTTTAACACCAAAATGCATAACAATAATTCACGAAAAATATTTAGATACAATACAAAGCTCGTACGCACCTGTCGTGCGAACGAAGATAGGTTTACTGAAAAGACCATCGCCTATGTGGTCTTGTGCCAGCACTCGCACCTCGTACTCCTCGCCGGGTTTCAGTCTTAACAGAGTACCCTCCGTCACACCCAAGGATAGGATTTTCATGGTGTGCCATTCGCTTTGAGCCCGCGGCCGGTACCATATCGTATATTCCACGTTCTGGCCCAGGTAACCTAAATCAGACCATTTGTATTTTAGTGTCCAATCTAAAAACTGGTTTAGTTGGGTATTCTGACCGTGTTTGCCGTAAATTAATATTAAGAGAATTATTCGTGTTAGAAATTACAGAGTTTTATTGTATCTATATATAAAAATCATAAATAGTTATCGAACTACTAGAAAATAATATTTCCAGGTGATTGAAATGTACGTAGACATTTGAGCTATAAAAATGTCGGTCTTGATAAAATAATGATTTATTATTATGGGTATTGAACAAGTTGCGGGGTTCCAATTCAAACATGTACCTACTGATAAAATTTTCAAAACCTAAATGCATTTTTTTATTTAAAAATGCCAATTATCAATGAAGAGAAACGCCGTGAAGCAACCTGCACTTCGAGGTTAAGTCAAAAGTACATCACCGGCGTGTAAAATTTGTACGCATCAACCAATAGGTTCTTAGCGTGTTGCATCGGGGTCGAGTACTTGCAAAACGGCGATGTGACCTGAGCGCCTCATCTTTGACACAACCTCCTATGAATAACAAATGCCGTGAAACTACAGGAAAGAATATATTTATTTTAAATAGTTAAGGCATTTTAAAGTATCCATTTCATATCCCAAAAGGAATGTTAAAGCAATGACGATGAAACTGATAGCGGTAGTGGATGCAAATAGAGAAAACAAAAATATACGAGCCAGAGTGTAAAATTTAATACATTATATTGGACCTCACGAAACTTCCATTTTGGAAATGCGGTAATGAGTGATATTATTTTAATCGTTTAATTTAAAAAAAAAAACTGGAAATAGATTTGTGCTAACAAAAAAAGATGAGCTGTCAAGAAATGTGTATAAATTTATCTGAAAATGTAGACTTGTAAAAGTACTCACTTTCATATACATCGCATACATGGCTGAGAAGATATATATAAATAAATTTTATAGTCGCAGTATTCCTATTTTATTCGAGTGCTTTTAACTACTTGTTTTAATATTAAAAATATTAGAAAATTCAATTCAAAGGTTTTGTCTAGGCATTGAAGTTTTACTCAAATCGGATTAGGGGAATGGGTAACGTTAGGTTTTTCATATTTTTGCTGACGTGGTGAGCTTAGGGATACTTTGAATGTTATGTGAGATAAAAAAGTACACGACAATTGCAATATTTGTAATTAAAAGTTGTTTCTGTTATGGTTATACTAAATTTCTTTTTATATTTTTTATTAGAAATGAAAGTTTCAACAATTGACGTACCTGAAGTCTACACTGAAAATATGATAGAATAATTTGACATTCAATTCGACGAACCATAGAGATGATTTCGGCATTTGTTTAACTAAAATTTTTGAAAAATCCTCACATCTTTTCATTTGTGTTCACAATTTTTGTATATTCGTTAACACAGGAGGTTTTCAAAGCCTTGAAAATTTGCTTATGGAATACATATCAGAATGACTCTGAAGCAGTTACAGGTATATAATACTAGAATAAGGTGAATAAAGTAAGACAGTATTTATGTTAATTAATTCTTCAACTTTTTTAGTTGACTGATCAATATAACAATAAATATGGCATACGTAAAACTAAATTCTGAGTTCGCGAAATAGAGACCACACACAACCGTTTCAGTGTGTCAGTTTTGATATCCGCTAAAAACCCAACACAACACAGCAAAGCTCGAACACATATTTGATGTCAACTTAAACTTTATAAACACGTGCAAACTCTCTAAATTTATAGTTGTTTATTTGAAGCTAAGTCTGGCGCCAGGCGCCACCTTTTCTGATAGTATAATGTACACATTTATACGTATAATAATACAATAGAACCCGGTGCGTCTGTACGTTGAAGGTATATATGCTAAACGGAGAAGGTGCGTTAATGTGAATCACAAATCCTTTTCACAGCGCCATCTAGTTCACATATTAAGTAAATGCAAGCCTTGCTTTTTTATAGAAAGCAAACTATTTGACATATGTACTTAATTCCAAGTAATTACGAACGGCAGCCGGGGCGCTGCCGTCGTGTACATGCCACAGCATACCTACTTGTAAACTGTGGGAGACGAAAGGCGATTTTAATAATAATGATGACGTATAGATTGATTACATAGGGATTGGTATTGAATCTTAAATCAAAAGCGACTAAACAGTAAATAATTTTTCTATATTACCGATTTTTCTAGGGTGGGCAAAGAAGTTTGTAGGGCGGGCAGTGGCCATTTTTGCCCCGGGCTACGCCGCAGGTGAGTAAAACCTGACCCACACATTAGTAGATTTCGAAAATATAGAAATGGGGAAAAAGAGAAAAAATAGAAGCACCAAAGGTTAGGTAGCCCGATGCCTTCTTCACAGACAATTTAGAGATTTGCAAACATTCTGGTGGATCGAATACTGAATATCCCACTGAATACTGAACGTCTGTCTCATAATCGAAGCAATTGTTTTAACTCCTAGGCATTTGTTGAATAGTATTACCTGGTACCCATTTAACGTGTATCGAATCAGTCGAAGCAACAGCGGTTAAGTTGTATGGTGCGCGTGGTGGAACGTTCTCGATCATGAGCTCCGCCATCGCTGTGGTGCTCGCGGCGTCGTTGTGCGCCGTGCACACGTAAACCCCACGATCTTCCTCCGTCACAGAATTGAAAGTCAAGTTACCGCCGTCCAGGGAATAACGGTCTTCCGGCAATGGCAGGCCGTCTTTCTGTTTCAATGTTTGTATATTTCAAAAGCAATTGACCGTGGCAGGGTTTTCATATAAAGGTTTGATCGGTGGGAACAGTTTTAAAAGTAAAACGATATAATAAATTTATTGACGTGAACGGCAATTTCAATTTAATAATTAAGATTTTTCATTTCACTTTTAACAAATATTTTAATGTAGTAATAGAATTAATTAATAAACTTCGCGATAAAAAAATATATCGAGTTTTTCAAGTAATGTATGGTTCGAGTTGAAGCCAGTAGAACATATTTAATTATAGACCTCCAGGGTTTATTATAACAAAATGTCATGCTAACCCGAGTCCAAGCGATGGCAGGCGGAGTATTATTATCGTCAGCCCCGCAGACCATGGTGAGTGGTTGACCCAGGCGAGCCAAGTAAAGAGGCCGCGGCACCGGTGAAATCCGCGGTGGACGCAACACTTGGACTCGTACCGCTGGCGAAGGGCCCTCCGAACCCAATGAGTTGTACGGCGTGCACGAATATAGTCCGGCATGGGTGTCGTCCACCTGCGAATCAACCGAAGTCCGGCATACGGAAGACGTGCAATAAACATTCAGTATAAATATAAAAAAGTTGATGTAATTTTTACTTATTTTTCAATATGGTGATCTCTTAATGTCAATGAATTCTATTAGACCTGTCAATTATTTTTTTTTTTAATCCGGATAGACTAGAGTAGACCATTTTGTATGTCAAAATTTTCGGTTACAGCCGCTTTCAATGATTTACCATCAGCATAAACATTGCCTCGGGGAATTTTTAAAAGTAGTCTTGAGACGGGGGGGGGCAGGTCTGAAAAATTGAGCAAGTGCATGATTTCGAACCCATAGTCACACACGGCAGTCTTTGCAATGTGAGCGTTACAAACTGATACATTATCATGAAAAATCTGCATACCTTTGGCTAATTTCCTCTCTTCTCTTTATGGTTGCTGTTAATTGTTGTAGAATATTGGTATAGTACACTGCCGTGATATCGACACATTTATGATCTATAAGCAATATCCGCAGACAATCTCTAAATATGGTGATTTCCTTTCCAGCTCAAGGAATAGTCTGGAAATTCTTGCGATGAGATACTCTCTTATGCCATATGCATCGACAGTTGCTTGCTCTCAGTATCATAATAATGAACACAGATTTCATTTGCAGTAATATTATTTTAATAACTGCATCTGGGTTTTCTCCATATTGCTTCAAAAACTGTGAATGCATTCTACGCGCGCTCACTTCCAATGCGGCGTCATCATTCGTGGCACCCATTTTGTGATTACCTTTGGTATATCAAATTGGTAAAGAATAATGTTGCTTATGGTACCGACAGGAAAGCCAACATTCTTAGCTATCAATTTGATTTTCACTAGAGAGTCTTCATAGATTTTTTCCCCTACTTTTCCTACATTTTTTGTGAAAATGCTTTCACAGGCCGACCAACACGAGGGTCGTCTTCGACGTTTTGCGTCCCACGTTAAAATATACTTCACTATTTTTGAATAGTAGTTAAGGATGGAACAGATTCTCTAAATACAATTCATTTACTCTTTAATTTATTTTTGACTTTTCCATTGTCTTGTTAAGAATTTAATAACAACACAGTGCTCTAATATCATCAATAACGCAAAAAATTCCTTGTATTGGTAGATTTCTCTATATATGTAACACTTGATTAAAATTTAGAGAAAAACAATGATTTTTTTACATTTTTTCCTGCTAATTTTAAGTAAGTATATATGATAAGAATTAAAAGTGTACAAAAAGAGCTTGCGATGTATTTATAACTAAAATTTTTTGAACGCTTCTCATATTGATAGGAGTTTATAACTATTATTTCGTTTAGTAAAAACTAGGAAACCTTTACTCGCGGCTTTGCTCATCTAAGCATAAAAGAAAATAATTCTTCTTTGTGTCCATTAAGTATCAATCCTAATTCCTATATTCCTATATTCACTTTCAATTCTGATTCAATTTGGATTCTAGTTTCACTTTCCAGTTTTGATTTCGCTTCTCCGCTTCTGTTTTCGATTATAAATCTGGCCCAATTTCAAGTTCTTCCAACAATTCAGATCAATGCCGTTTACAGGTCTCATTCTAGGTTCCTATCCTAATTTTGTGCGCAGTTTCAAGCCCGATTCCGGTCTCGTCCTCAGTTACAATCTCGATTGCACTTGTATTTCCGATCCCTGTTTTGTTCACTGATCTAATTTAGTTCCAGATTCTGGTCCTGATTTCGATCCCAGTCTCGCTTTTGGTTTTAATTCCGGTTTCGCTCTCTGTTCTGATCCCTAACCGATATGGAGATCAAAGTTCTGATCACGATCTCAATTACGATAACATGTCGATTACGGTCTTGTGTCTAATTCGGCCCCGTTCCGGCGATAAGGATCAATACCGCATCGACTAAAATATAGCTTAACAAACAACTTTTAATTTTTGATTAAATTTTGAAAAACAACTACATTAATGTGGGTCCTCTTTAGACGAAAAACGTAGGCTATATTGAACGTTTCCGTAAGTTTTCCTAAAATCTTCAATTTTATGATGTATTATATTGATGTGTCTCTTATTTCGTTAATTTAAACCATTTAAGCGCTTTAAAAGCGCTTTTATGACATTTTAGGACGATTTAGGAATATATCTACTATCTTTTAATATAATATTTATATATCGTAAACTTAAACCTAGAGGAAAATTAAGCAAATTGTGGTAAAAATTGAGTTAAAATCAATGCGGTGTTTTTTTAAAAACTAAGTCCGGAAACGCACAGACAACAGGGACTTTGTTTATAGCTCATTCGAATAGAGGCAGAGAAGAGATGAAGAAAATAAGAGATATCATCTGCACAAGCTTTTCAATCTAACTGTAGCTAAGAAACCAGCAATAAAAATAAAATAAAAATACAATAATAACTGCATTGTTACATTTATATTTTTAATTCAATTTTATTTTCGGGGTTATAACTTCAATCATAAAATCAGTCTAGCGGCATTAATCTTTGCAGTTTCATCGGATCGAGAAATTAAAATATTTCTTCTGCAAAGCGAAAAGTTTTCGCGAGTTGTTGCTTGCATTTGGCCAACATAAATAAAGAAAAATGAAGTGTAAGATCTGTATGGTGCGAATTATACTAACATATCTTTGTTTTCTCATCATCCAATACACAAGGCTGGTTGTAAATAGACAACATTATTTTTTTATGTACATTGCTGATCAAATACGGACGGGAATACCTCGTTGAACAGAAGACTGCCGTTGCGGCTGTAATAAACTCCGGGGACGTTGTAAGAATCGAAGAGGAATCCGTCTTTCTCCCAGCGCAGATTCGTGAGCGGCGGGTTCGCGCTAAAGTGGCAGTCCAGTCGGGCCGGCTTCCCGTACGGCAGAAACCGCTCTTTTGGCGAGTACGTCACCTTCGCTTTGTCTGAAAGCAAGTGTTGCAAAGCAAAAATTGGATTATTTACTGTTAATGAAAATATATGTAATGCCACTAGGTACAGTAACGGAATACACATCGGTAGAAGTAACGTAATTATAACTCCTTAAAGATTTTCTGCCATCTACTTTTCGGGATCTAGTATCCAGCAGGATCTAGCAAAATTTAGTTTACTTGCATTTTATAAAACATTACTTTAAGTAATTAAAAATATTCAGTTCTTATTTATTTTTATTTGGATTTATTGTACTTTGCTTTCCATTGAATATATTTTCATTAAAGATCTTATAAGATCTTTTCGATATTTGTAAACGTTCCAATCGATTGAGCAGTTGCAAAGTTTAATTTTGAATTTACAGTGTATAGTCTATGAAACATACTAATGGCACCAACAAAAAAAAATTATTTTGCCTACGTCATTTGATGAGCCAGTACTGGTTCAGTAGTTAAAAGTGTCAACTTGAAATCAGAATATGGCACTTAAGACTATTTTATTATTATTTAAGATATTAAGATATATATATGTATGTATGTATGTATAGGTCGTTTTAAATCTTCTCCCAATGTAAACAGAGTTATGAATTATTATGATAATTTATAATATTGTTTATATTCATTCAGAATCCGACATAAACAAACAAGCTTTATTGCAATCTCGAACAATCCAATCAATCAAAATGTTGAAGGGTAAGCGAAGCGTCCAGTATGACGCAACGAAACTGCCATTCTGAATTTCCTGCGAATTATAGAATGCGCAGGACCAACACTCTCCGATCCTACCTTCATCTACCCCGCGTTCCTATTTTACGCCATTGCGACGCTTACTAAATTTACGGTGGCAGAGTTTCGTGCCTAGTACTATAGGTGGGAGGGCAGATGTTTATATTTTAAAGGTAAGAAATATAGGATACTGTTCTCGAATACTTTTAAGGAAATTATTCTGTACCTTCATTATTTAGCTTATGAACGTAATTTGAAACATTACTTATTCCATCCTTAATTACAAAGAAAGTGGCTAAAAGCATGTCGGACCATGCTCATTGTAGGGTTCCGAAGCCAATATTACTAAGAAATGTACTACAGATGAAAAAAGTGCGTTGTAATATTTTTTCCATGTTTCCCGTACAGAATAGGTAGAAGTACTTTAGTCGCCTATAAATAGAATAACAAGTAGGCATGTCAACTATTACTATTAAACTAGTGTAAACTAAAGTGCATCAACAAAAGAACGTATCTTTATGGCACTTATGTCCTTTTGTTGAGAAGCGCAGTTTTCCGACAATAACTCAGTATACCAGTATATACGATAACGTTCAAAACTATTTTAGTTTAAAAGCATTTATTAAGCGTTATCTTCGTTAATTTTTCATATTTTTTGAACATACGGTTTAGAAAATAAATGGAGGGACACAATTTCTGCTATTTTGATTATGATTATTTCCGAAATTGCTCATGTAATTAGAAAAATTGCTTAGAAACCTTAAAGTGTTTTAAAAAGAACTGTCAAAATTTGTGCCTATGTTGATGTTTGCTTACAAATTTTTTTTCAGCTTCTGTTACATGTATGGTGTGCGCCCCTAGATATATTTATTTTTGTTATTTTACCACCAAATTAGATAGTGGCTTATACAAGCCACCTACACTATAAAGTTCATCAATATACATCTTGTAGTTTTTGTCTAAAATACCTGTGACATACGAACGGACGGACATGACGAAATTACAAAAGGTTCCGTTTTTGCTATTTTGTCTTGGAACCCTAAAACGTTGTTAATATAGTACAAACATAAACATTCTGTAATTTTTAGAATATTCCATTATTCAAAATACACATATATTTCGAAAATAAACACGTGGAGTTCTATTCTATTATTTATTTAGAGGGACGGTTATCCTGTTATTTTATTATTGTATTTATGAGTGTTATTTACAACAATATAAGAACCAAAGGATAACTGCAGAATTTAACTCACATTGAACGTCAAGGAATGCGCTGGCGCTCTGCAGTTCTCCGTCGGGGTCCCGTACATGGCATTCGTACTCCCCAAGATCGGTCATGGACGTGCGCTCGATGACCAGGGAGCCGTTGTCGTAGAGGACAGTCCGATGGGCCAAATCCATGAGATCGGCTATCGCTTCCCCGTCTTTGTACCAGCTGACTATTGATTCTGGACTTTTGGGCAAGCATTCGAATTCGGCTCGCTCGTCTTCCATGCACGTTATGTTCACCGGCGGTGTTGCTATTAAATTGCCACCTGTAATTTTACAAAGTAAACATTATAATCGGAGTATTAAACGTTTTATTCAAATTAAATTATTCAATGTATGTAAGCATTTTGAGAACAAAAATTTTGTCAATGTCGATTAAATAATATATAATTGAAAGATGTCTACAGCTTCCAAACATAATATAGAAATAGGGAGATAAACATTTAAATTTATAAAGATTTCTAGCCGTGCACTGTGATATGTTTTTAATAGAAAAATGTTTACTCATCCACACATAATGTAAATAACAATATCCCTCTCTCTGTATGTTTGTCCATTTGTGCACTTACACCTCGAGAACCACTAGTCTCATTTGTACATTATTTGATCAGGTTTTAATATACATTTGGTCACGAAGGGTAGCCTAGGGTATTATTAACAGTGACAATAATTTTAGTGCATCAAGTCAGAAGATAAATAATGGCATGGTGTTCATCCACCTACTTTATAACTTCATAATTATAGAAAAAAACTACATAATGTTCTGAATAAACTACACAAATATGTATAATATATTATGTAAAAAAAAATAGTCTATGATTTCTTTTGTGTAGCAAGGAAAAAGGCTGGTGAGAGTGAGATATGACAAATGTACGAGATGTGAAGTTGAAAGAGAAGAAAAGCGAAAGCGAACAAAAGAAAGCGAGATAAATAGCGAGAACGATAGAAATCGGGATATAATCAAGATCAGCATTGGCAATGAGATGAGAATCAGGTTTGGGGATGAGATAAAAATATCGATCAAGATTTTTTATTCATGCGCACAGAGCCGCGGGAAAAGGCTAGTGATTATATAATATACGTAAAGTAGGTCTACTGCGTATTGTTAAAAGGGTAGGCGGCAAGAGGCCGACAGAGATCAATCACCGCAGTGCCACCCATCCGATTAACGACTTCGGCCATCATTGTTCAACCTCGATTTGAAAGAAGCGATCTCTCAATTAACATCTCAACTGTGGATACATCAAATTATTAAGAATTCACTTGAGATACACCAACCTTCAACCTCAAGAAAGTAGTATGTGCCGTTGTTCCTGGTGGGCGGCGTCCTGTTGGGAAAAAGGACTCGACAGCGGTACAGCCCGTTGTCGGTCTCCCGGACGGAGGTCAGGTTGATGGAGCCGCGGCCGAGCCCCAGGCGGTTCTCGCGCAGCTGCTGGACCCGGCCGGCGAAGCTCTCCGCGTACTTCGGCGGCGTCGAGTCCGCGCTGTACCAAGAGAATATCGTCTCGCCCTGCAATTAATGTTTATTTTGGATCAATCGGCTTCGAATTTGTGTATCGAAAAAGTTTCGAAACATCTTTTCTGATTAATTATAAAATAAATGAGCTAATTATATTATCTATGTGTTTGATATTCTCTACTATTTATATTTTTTACCGATAACAGACGGAACGGGATGGAGTTGATATATATATGCGTTTGAACTTAGAAGTTGTCTCTGTGTGTGTATGTCTGTTACGATTGTTCTCGAAAATTACAGGACCGATTTGGATGCGGTTTTAACATTTAAAAGGTATCATATCAGAGTACGTTTTTAGATGTGTTTTATGGCGGTAGACCTCCAGGGAACGAGTCAATGGCCAAATGAGACGGCACTTGAAGAGTTCTCAAATATTGTTGTTTAACGTGGTACTTTGCATTAAGTAGCTATCATTTCAGAACAGGTTATTAAACATATTTTACATTTAAGGCTTTTCAGAAACTATTCGTCCGGTTTCGATCTGTTATTTGCATTATATATATATATATATATATATATATATATATATATATATATATATATATATATATATTTGAATTTTAGATATGCCTTACAGCTGTAGATTACCAGAGGACGCTGCAATTGCCAGGAAGGTTGATGCTTTAGAGTTTCTCAGAAACTATTCAACTAATTCTGATGCGATTTTTTTACTTTATATAAGTGCATTTTTTCAACGCAGGTCTAGGCGTGTATTACGGCCGTAGACCATCAGGAGACCCTTCAGCTACATAAAATTTCATAGAGCATGTATACTTAATGAATGTTCGTGTAGAATTTAAAGAAACTACGACACACGTACAATAAAACCCTTGAGAATAAGTAGTAGTTCAGGGTTTTAAAAAAGGGAATTAGAAACTTCTAAAAAGATATGTATTAGAGTGGCATTTTTTCGCTGAAAGTAATAAAAACTATCAGTCATTATTCATTAATCATTATTGTTCATTAAAAGTTTGTTAGTTCTACTAATTTCTGCCTTGCTGCATTGTTATATGGGTTATTAAATAACTTGCGTCGATCTTTTGACATTTATAATATTAGTGGGATATCGATGGTAAATAACTTAACGTATTCTCTGAATAGTGTAAAATAAATTTCGATAGATTAAAAATTTTCGTCTGTAATAAATATAATGCCATGTAGTATTGTACTGTAAATCGTGCAAAATAAAGGTCTTATTTTATTTATATATTTTTTATTTTATATAAGAATTTCCCATTTAAAGAAGATGAATCTTCATCTAGACAAATCGCGTGACCGGTCGAATTCAAACTACAATTTTAACCTCCAATGTTGTTTGTTTACACTAGTCATTTACTTTCCATATCTTATGAATCTTGCATAATTTCCTAATATGCGGGTCTTTTTATGTAATTGAGATGGTAACTTTGTCAAGGCTAAATTCTCGCAACTTACCCAAAAGAATAATTGCATTACTTTGGATAAGCTTGTAATAAATACAAGATTTTTTTTTCTTTAATCATATCAAAATTAAAATTGATATAAATAAACATCGCCGAGATAAACTGCATTGACATGCCTCCATCTTCAGACGGACAAATATACAGAAATCTCACTACGTAAGGTAATAAGGTGCGGAATCATAGAAATTGATAACATACGAATATTTAATTACAATCAGTTGTAGACACTTCGTGTTGCGTCACAGTCTACTGCAATGTATCAAATTAAGGGCATTATTTCGTAGGGGACCCGCTAACAAGGAAATGTCCGGAGCAGTGCCATTTGCTTAATTAGACATGGACAAGTCTCTCTGTCTCCTGACCTCTTTTCTAGCCTTCGTATTGCATAGACACCGGTCACTTACATCCTTCATTCCTGTAATCATGTAACTACTTAGCTACATCGTGTTCTAAATGTGATGAGATACATAGAATCCTGTTTTATTTAATTGAGTATGATTATTTCTTAGATATATAAAAAAAAAATATGTATCCATAAGGTTTTTATATTGTGCCTAATTCATAAGAATAACATTTCGACGTGTAATTTAAATATTTACAAGGTTAATATTAAGAAAATAGTGCTAATTGTGAGACAGAATATCAGAAAAATCTAAACGTATATTTATACTAACAATTAAAAACACTTATATTAATATTAATATTTTTAGTTGTTAGTACAGTAAGCTCGGAAGATCTTGACCGGGCTGAAGTTGAAGCGAGTGCGAGTTCGCGCCGGTATACTTAACAAAAAAAAAACTATTTTTAATTTAATATTAATTACAATTAATAAAAAAAGTCAAACGCAGGCGGCAGGAGACGGTAGCAATCGTTTACCCTGTCCCCTTATACCGCAAACTTCCCACTGAGACCCCAATTGTGGATATTGCGACACAACTCGCGGATATATTCAACCCGGTCAAGATGATTTGGGCGTATTGTAAGTGAAATTGAGTTATAATCTCGTATATCTATTTTTTTTATGAATACCTTAATATACGCTCATGTCATTAATATATTATACAATTATATAAACGTAGTTTTAAATTTCTTTGTTTTTCATTTTAATTGTTACAATTTCCGGAATAATAACGTCATCGTCTGTTGTGGTACCCATTTGACATAAAAGCACGTTTACATGATTTATAAGTAATAAACTTGAAAAGTTAACATGTACGGTGCATAAATAGTACGAAGATTTGTTGCCGAATTTGCAATATTCCTTGCTGAAAGCTTTATAATTTACTGTCGTTACCGAATGGCCATTCTGGGTTGTAGTTGTATGTGGGGTGCACTATAAGTTTCTGGAACTGGCCACTTACATAAGCAATATTTAAAAAGTAAATACGTGTAGTATGTAGTTGAAAACGGAACTCTTTGGCTGTAGAATACAGTTTGTTTCATGTAACTGTCAATTGTTTTTACATTGTGGCGTTATTTTAAAAATAGCGTGTCTTTATCACTATGGATTTAAGTCATGAAAATTTTCTTAGTATGACTTTCTACAATTTTAAGTGTAGTTTTACAGCTCAGCAGAGCCTTGCTCGGTTTAGAACTGCTTTCGACGATGAAGAATCATGAAAGACGACTATTTAGAACTGGTTTACAGAATTCAAGCGCGTCATTCTCATTGACGAGTTGCATGCTGATCGCCCGTCCACCGCAGAGAACAAAAAAACATCGATTCTGCGCGCCGTATGTTCGAAACAAACAAGCATGTGACCTACCATGAGATTCGGGCATTATAGGTCAAATACAATCAATCCTACACAAACATTTGGCTATGAAAAAGCTATCCTGAATAAGTAGCTACTGTCGCTTTGCAGAATTGTTGTACCGTAAATATTAATTGATACATGACCATTTGTTTGCCGAAAATTATTGACTAACTCCGTATAAATAACCATAAACATCGTATCATCTTGCACCACGAAATACCTCTTGTTATACGGTAAAAGAGAAAATAATTTTTTGAAAGAGAAAAACGTAGAACTTATGATCAATCCTGCATACAGTCCCGACCTGGCACTTTGTGACTTTTTTTTTGTTCGCAAAAATTATGAATCAATTACGCGGTCAACGATTTTCATCACCAGAAGAGGCTGTCGAAGAGTGCGAAAAATGTGTTTCCGAGGTCACCAGGGAGGAGGGGCATTAGTTTTATTCGTATGAAAAAGTGCATTTATGCTAACGGAAAAATATTTTATGAAACAATAAATTCATTTTTGACCATTCATAGTAATTTTTTCTTTCATTCCAGAAATTTTCAGTGCCCTTTACCTACAGGGCCGCATTGTAAATGCCCAATTGTTTCATTATTGTGTCGCTTTTTTTTTCGTAGTGAAGGAGAATCTGCAATTTACTATGGAACACAAGTTCACCCCATTATTCTAAAACTTAACCTATAGTGAACATATTTTATTTATTTTTTACATCTGCTTCTATTATCCCTCTCTCAACCATCGCCCGTATCTCTCTCATCCGCCTACCATCCTTCTCTGTGCATCAGGTACTCGACTTTTTATAACGATATGAATGTCTTTCTATTCTGATATTTATTTGGAATGACAAAGCAAAAAGATGAAAGGAAAACAACACGAACAGGCACAACTACAAGGGTCTAATTCTAAAAAAAAATTGGAAAATAAAGAAAACTTGTACAAGTGTTCCGCATGATCTACCTCCTTAGTGACCTTTGTTGGGTACGTACCTTCTTCCATAAGCATTAAGGTAAACGAACCTCCAAAGAAAGAGATAGTGCTGAAGTATTGCCCACTAGAAGACCCAGACCACACTAAGGAAAGGAGCCCCTCGCCGACCGACCCAACCCTGCGGAGGCAGGCAGCCCTACTTATCAATTACCTACAACCCAGCGAGTTTCTAACCTTTATTATAGTTATTTACAATTTGCTAAGTTCCACTTGCCTGTCTTTTTTTATAGACAAGCACTCGCGACCTAGTCAGTTTGAATTTAGCCTGCGGTGGCGTGTCAGTAATATGATTTTTGTTTTCATTTTACTTTTCAAAAATTTATTTTATAATGCTTTTAGTTGTATATAATAATATAACGTAAATAAATTGAATTTGAACTTAATACAAAACAGAACATTAATTATTTAGACCTTGTTAAAAACTTGCCAACATTTTAACAATTACGAATGGCCGAATGGCGATGGGTAATGCCCAATTAAATTTAAACTGGTTGGGTATTACCTACAGCTTTTATACAATGGATAATTTCCTTAATGTTCAAAACGACATAATTTTTAAATGGAGTGTTATAAACACATTTTGGACTAAAGAGATTAAACACCAATGGAGTCACTGTATTGTGACGTGCGTGCGAATATAAACTAATGAGTTTCATTTATTTTTCTCCATCTTCGGATTATAATGTAAATAGTTAAATCTAGACGGCGCACACTTTACAATAAAAAAAAAGTATTTCTAGTCGGTTAACAATTTTTTTTTTTGAACTATTAGATTAGCAAGCAATAGAAAAATATAAAGCCAGGGCGCTAATATAGAGAATTTCCGTCGAAAACTATACGCCTCTAGAAGAGGTGTACGAAAAGAGGAGCCGCGTTGGCGTGATACGTCCGTACGCGGGCAATTGCCGCGATTGTGCACGCTCCTTCTAGCATTTAGCACTCCCACGCCCGCGGTTCAACTTTATGTACAAATTATGATGGCGATTTTCATTTCGAGTACACTCAACGGCTTAAATGAATGCCACATTAGAGATCTGGTTAATACAACAGCCAGGCAAGTGTCAGACTCGTGATTTATGAATACGGGTTCAATCGATGTTTTAATTTTTAGATTATATGTATAAAATCCTTGTTTAATTTTTATATGACGTTTTTAAAACGGACTAAAATCTAAATAATTTTTCTAAGATTTGAGCAGAATGGTTACACTTGGTACTGCGCGTATAAGAAAAGTAAAAAGCGTAAAACAATATGTGGAAATTTTTTTTTTGATTCAAAAGTCAACAACTACTTTTCGAAAATTATAAGTTGATTTTAAGCAAAAAAAAAAATTAAACAGACACTTTTGGACGGGTTAAGATTAAACCAGAATACCGCAAAATTGTTTTAAAAACAGAAAAATATGCGATTGATTGATTAATATACATATTATATATTCAAATATATATATATTTGAATAGATAATATGTATATTAATCAATATATATGAATATGTATATGTATTTGGAATATATAAAACTGTATAGTTCTTTTATTTACTATAATATATTTTATACAGTTTTATCCACAAATAATAAAACTCGAAGAATACAAAGAATAAAAGTTGTTACGTTACACTACCCTTCAAAAGCGTGAGAAGAAAGGATTCTCAGGAGTTAAGCGGTCCAACTGCGCGATATCCTCATGAATCGATCAAGAAGACAACGCGTCTCAGAAGGTCGCCGTGGTCCGAGGTTGGCGTGCGTTTATCCAATCTGCCAATACCCGTAGCTTTACAAGCATGAGCAGGGACTAACTCGCTGCGGCTTTGGTTTCATTCATTGAGTACGCTGGTCCGAATATTAATTGGAGAATGGGCATTTTATGTCGATTATTCAATAACAAGTGTTTATTATCGAGGCGACGTTGCCGAGTTCACGCCGACTCTGGGCTCTTTGACTTAGTATTGTATGCAAAATGGAGAATACGCAAATGTATTGACGTACTAAGAAATAACAATCGCTGTATTAGTACGTCAATCATTTGCACGCACTAAAAGTTGCGTACTTCTAACCGGGACGTGATTCTCAGGTTATGTGATGCAATGTCTCATATGACATTGGAGAAAAGTACTAACGTAAGCAATAATCCGTATTCTCGGATGTCTCTTATGATTATTAAATACATACGTAGACACGTAATATTATTCTAAGAGTTATCTAAGAATAAGTATTATTGCTTTCGTTGAGTGTATTTCGTATTTTTTTTATTTTCTGATATGTGACATTCAATCACTTGATTCGAGAATCACCCCTACTAGTTTTGAACATTTGGACTTCAATAGTAATATTTTTTTTAAACGTATGATGTGATGTATACGTTGAAATATTCGTCATGGAATTGCTTGCCTATTTTATTTTTAAAGATCGATATTCGTCGTCCATAGCAAAAATGAACTGGAAAAAGGTTTCAGGGCTCGAAGATTTTTTCATGATTTTGAAAGATTTTTTCCGCTTCTAGATGAATTCTATGGCGGATCTAGGAGGGTCATGGGGGTCATGACCCGCCGCGTGGGCATTTTTTCTTACTATTGTAATCGAATTAGAGGCATTTCGAATTAGAACCTCGTACGTGTGACGCCCGCTCGCTCGAAGGCTGGATCTGCCCTTGATTGAACTGTTCGTTGTTTCTTTTGAATTGAATTGGGTACTTTGAGGCTAATACCTATTAGGTCGAGTAAGCTTCTCTGAATGCTGCACTCAAGAAAATACCTCAGAACTTGAAGTCTTGAACTCGCTTAGGACGTGCTGACATGCAGTATATAGATATCTAACAACGTTAAATAATGTTATTTATTTCTACCTCGCCTTAACTGAACTGCGTAATACGTTTATTGCGTTTAAGTTAGATTTTAATTTGAGACAATTATTAGGTCGAGAAAACCTCAATGAACGCTGCACACAAAAATGACGTTAGTACTGCGATTGAAGTTTCGAACTCACTTGAAATATGTTAACATGCAGTATATCATTCATATTAATAGCTATTTAACAACGTTAAAAAATGTTATGTAGTTTCTACCTCGGTTAACTGTACTGCATAATATAGATAGTGTTTTAAGTCAGATTTTTCCTTTAAGTCAGTTCAATTCGAACTCAATCAATTCAATACAAAATTGTTTAGGAAGAAAAACATCGCATTTGAACATATCGAGGCATCGGTACACTGAATTCAATCGTGGTTGTGTTTCTCTCCATAAGATTCATGAAGGTCGTCACTAAACTAAGACGATCGAGGAAATTGTAACTACTATCAACCAGCTAATCAAAGAGAAACCCGGCTTGTCACATATGAGGATTTAAGGTCGTCTGTGGATTCGTATAAGCCAAATAAAAACATATATACATACATCTTTATTTAATAGACAAAAAAACTACAGTATGTGTAGCTTATGTACGCGCGTGAAAGTTATACTTGTTTGCCGTAATTAAGAAATTGTTTTTAATTGCATGCAAATAATTTACTACAATAAAATAATAAAAATACTGAAGTGGCATAGTCAATACGGTTGACAAAATTTAATTTAAATCTGAAAAATTAAATAAATTACTATTTATTTTCTTATATAAAGTGTAATATCAATTTTAACTTTTTATTTGAAATTATAACAATTATTAAGTCAAAAAATTGGAATATGTTAACGTTACTTTTAAATTATGTTCACCACAGCATCTTCCAGGTGTGACTTAATTGGTACATCAGAGTCATTACCAGTCTAAAGTTATTCGTTAGTCTGGTTGCGACAACTTCATACTGTAGTTTTCGTGTCACCTCGATAAAAATGCACTCTCATCAATTGTCCATGACGCGCCAAAAGAAGTATAACTTAAATGATAGAGTGATTGTGAAATACGACCACGGACGATCGAATGCTGTTTACATTTTCGCAGGAAAAGAATTAGATTTATTGTTATGATCCTGAGCAAAAGGCAACATTATTGGAAATCAGCATTCGAAAGGCGGCAACAAACCAGACAAAAATTGAAGCGGTACTATAACCGCTTTTATAAAAAATGTTGGGGAGTGCCATGCTCTGATACCTGCTAAATGTATATACATCTGCTACGATCCGTTATGATCATTGGCCTCATTAAAACGGTTATGAGTTCAATCATGGTAATTAAGAAATAGGGTTCATCCTCAGCACAAATGGACAATTATTTAAAAGGATTTATAACAATCAATTGCATACATTTTTCTAAAACGTGTAGACAACTAAATGCACAGACCAGTGGATAGCCGTACTTATAATTTTTAACTACATTTTGTGTTACATATACTAGAGCAAATTAATTTAAAAAATAGGCCGACTTTATAGTTTAATATGCCAGTTTTCAAAACTCCCCCTTTTTTATTGTTTTAATGTCCGACTTAGGACATAAGAACGATTTCATATTGCAAAACAGTCACGTAGCGGCATATTGAGAGTAGACACATTCTCGCGCGATGTGAGGCGTGCTAAAACTACAATCAACACACGAGTTTATTCTGAGACATATAGCATTGGTGTTAACGATTTCGATTGTAAAAAGAATATTAAATTATATCAAATATTAAATGAAGACAGACGAATTGCTCTGTTTTGTGCTTGCTCATTTTATTCTGAGTATACGCCAATCCGCGTGCTAATTTCCTATCTTCACGCTACAGGCGTTTGCTACGCCTTAAAATGTTTTATTTACTTTGCGTTATCCTCTTACTTTCTTTTTGACCCGCAAAAGCAATCAGTGGTTGCGATAAAAATACTCCGATAGACGACACAGTTAAGACTTCAAATTTTTCTATCGCACTTACATAGCTTCTGCACTTTCTTTTTTGCATATTTTCATGTAAAGATAAATAATTATGATGCACTTCAGGAGTTTTATTTCAATGTATTTTTTATACAAATACGCAAAATTTTTTTTAATATTTCATAGCAAAACAATTTGACCTTTGTTCCTAAAATAAATATCTTAGTATTTTGATAATTCGAAAATTTTTCAAAATTTCCATGTATTGCGATTTTGTCGTAGAAAAAAAAATTACGTATATGAGGTGTACTGGAAAATGTGTTTGAATGGTATTATATGAATTAATTGTAATTGATAAAGTGATTTCAAGAAAATGCGATCGAGTACTAAAAGTCGAAGAATATATCATACACTCTCACTTGTTTCTTATGACTTTTTTAAATTTCTTTGAACATTAAGTCATGCGCATGCGACTCGTTCTTGGACAATGTTTAAAATCGAAATTTTATAGACAAGCGACATGTATTCCCTGGAAAAATATATCTTAATGTTACTAGTGCACAAAAAGAATCTGTATTATAGTGCCATTTAAGAAAGTTTTTGTAAAAAATACTTAAAAATAGTAAAACATAAGGATTAAACGAACTTTAGAGATCTTTCAAATATCAATGGACGTGTGTAATTAATTCAAGATGTTGTTTTAAATTATTTTAGGAAGATCTCTAAATTTTTATTACTTTTGTCTAGTAGCCGTTTATAAAATAAGTTATAATACACAATTAGGGATCGCTTCGCGTAACAAAATATATGGCTAGAGAGGTGTGGGATGTAGGAAACGTGACATTACAGGTTCATCAAACAATTCTACTTTAATTATTGTTTCTCGTGATTTATTTTTTATTTTATTTCTTCTTTACGACAGAAAGTCATTCGTACCGATGCAAAAGAGAGGAGGGAAGGTCCAAAATGGCGAAATTTAATGTAACGCATTTTATGAACGGCCCCAAACTAAGTATCGAATTCGACAAAATAAGGTGTACACTACCCACATCTTTTTCCCATTCCAGTTGATATGGTATCTCGTGGCCGAAAGGAAAATCCAAGTAGCAGTTCATAACAGCATAACCTCCGACGGTGGCGTTGAGATGGTTATTCTCAAAAGGCAGGATACTACCTTCGGATCCCAAGGTCACGAGACTTAAGCCCACCACCAGATATTTCCACATAATGAAGTCACTTCCGGCGCACTGTCCGTCTGTTTTCATATGGTATACGTGATTGTTCAAAATACGTCACGCGGGCCCTTCAAATCTGGGATAGTAATTTATGCTGACGTTATCATCGGATCAAAACGTCATAAAATATCAAAACAGATTCCGTTTAAATATGAACGATGACCGTTGTCTGCAGAGGTCCCGAGTTAACTAGACCTCCTGTACGCCGTATGAATAGACGCAGGGAGGAGTCGCGTACACAATTGAGGCACGGTATCGCCGTGTCGCGTTATAATGGACTTAAATCTGGTTTACCGCCCAGAATAACCACGGAATGGAGGTCGTCATCACACGAAACCGTAAGTAAGTATTGACTCGTATACTTAAAAATTATAATCATGGTATTGCTTTGACTTCACGCATAGAAAATTGTACATATTTCAGAAATTAGGAAAAAAAAATCAATACCTATGGAAACTAGTTAACTAATCAGTATAATTATTTGCCGGAAATTTACAGTGATTGATTGAACAAAATAAGCACTAAAATGTTATTCTAAATAAACAAGAAAAGGTTAGCAGTTTTCTGACACTCAGCCGAGAGGTTGGATCTTCAACCTTACACGTTGGCCCGGTGAGGGACAGGGTTTGGAACTAGGGGTAAATAACATACTTTACACTTTTTGAAGATTGGCTAGTTGTAAATACTTCCTAGCTAAAAAGCATAATTGGTTATGCAACTAGATCGCATTAATAAAATATCTTTATAAACAGCTCCTAAATAGTTATATGCCTGTTCACTTGTTATTCACTAGCTTCCGCCAGCTGATTTGTATGTGTGGACATTGGTTATACTTATGTTCCTATTTCTATGCTTTGTTCCAATAAAAGCACATTTTCGCCGATTTATCCTATATATTGCTCCGAAATATAATTTAGGATGTTGTTATAGAAAAAAACCTGGGCAACGGTTGAACTTGCAAGCCTGCCCTAGGACTTGCATATTATTTTGAGCAATGGAAAGTTCGAAGATATTATTTCTCACGTTTTGGAGCTAAATATTATCAGCCTTTTTTTTCAAAATTATTAGAGATATAAAAAATTAACTAATTGTTTTTTAAATAATTTGTCAAAAATGTTTCTTAAACGAAACGACTGACTTGAACGGGGCTCGTGACATTCGATGCAGTTTAAGTTCAAAATTTTTAAAATTTATGTATAATCAATAGCTTCCCTAATTTTAAGAAAAAAAATTAACTGTCATAACGGAAAATTAATATACTAAGTACAAATATATATCTATGGTTATTAATTTATAAAAAAAAATGTATCCGTTAATTAATATACACAAGCCCAGTCACGATAGGTTCAAAACCTACCCTAATGCAAAATCAAATTACTTAACTGACTAGAATTGTTTGCTACGTTGGCATCATTCAAAAAATATAATGATAACATGTCACTAATTTAACAATACGAGAACAATAACCGTAACTAAAACCATACCTCGTCCATCATAAATTTCCCACATTTAAAAAATACCTTATCTGATACTAGGCCCATTGTCTACTATAATAAAAGTAGCTGTAATCTTTTCATAACACACCTTTTTTGCTTTATAAAAGCAGTAAATTGACAATTAATGTTAATAACTGTAGTGAACAAACATAGTAGATAGTTGTATATATATATACTAAACAACTGAAATTGAAATCAAATTTTACATAAAAGCAGATTATCTCCTGAAATTACGATATAGGATACTTCCTAATAAAAATCTACTATTCTACTTACAATATGTATAAACACTAAAAAATTATAGCAATTTCCAAAGCAGGATGAAGATCAGCATATAGGGCCCGGTATTGAAATAAAGCATCGGATTAAAAATCAAGAGCTGAAGCGAAATTGTATTGGAATTAATCGGAAATATTAATATAATAAGTTCTCACGTCTAAAAATGGAAATTGTAATGCAAGATATACATCCCTTTATCTTTCGCTTAATATTTTTATAAGGGAATAGGAAAAGAAACAAGGATCACGTACGTGGGGTCTATCTGCCCGAATGGAGAGGATAGAAAGCTATAGACATTATAATAATAGTAATGATAATAATAATAAGTAATGGGTCAAACGCAATGTCGTCATATTATTTAGGGCTCGAACATAACTAATCAATCTTAGCAGGTAATGAAGGATTAGATTTAAAATGCTTTTGCTATTGGGATACAAAAAATTAAAAAAATATCAGTACTATGCTATATAATACATTTTTTTATATTCAACTGCGGGACGCATAGGAAAGTAATGTGCTTATCAGCCTGTTTATAAGGTCGGGGAAGAAGTTTATTCGTATTCGTATTTTATATACAAATTCAGGATAATTTTTCTTCATAGTTTATCTACATTTCATTATTTTGAATTACAATTTGAATAAAAAAATATATATTTTTATTCAACAATTTGATGCCATTTTGTAGATAGAGACATAATCCCATTGCTGTGGAAATTTTGGGGCTATTGATCACAAAACTGCGACAAGTAGTTCTGCGTCAATTGCTTTGTCATAATCTTTTTAATCTAAAGACACGACAGTAACAAAATCCAATATGCCGACAACCAGATGTCATATTATGAAAAAGAAAAAAAATGAAAATCGACGAACTATGACAACTGGGGTAGCATTGAATAGGTTTTTTAAAATTATCTTCATATTTCTTTTTCGTTTTGAATTACCATTGAGGATCTATAACGATTTATAGTTGGTTAGAAACCATTCTCACTTAGACTGTCAAAATTTATATTAACATTAGTCAGAGGCATCTGATTTATGTTTCCTTACTTGCTGGGACTCTTACTACATGTATGCCTCCGACTGTAAAAATTTATCATACTTCACTGCATGATTTTTTACATTTTTTACGCAATTGGATTTTTCAAAATTTTTCATTTTTTTTCTCACTTGATGCTGTTCTTACAAAACTGATGAAACTACTCTTCTTTTCCATTCTCCAAAGGTATACCAATAATTCTAGAAAAAACAGATGATTAAGTTAATTTAAAAAATTAAAAAAAAAACATTTTACATCTAAAATCAACTTATAAGTCACACGTTAACGCTATGTAAAAAACTTTTACCTATGTTTTTAATTTAGTATAATTTAATTACAACGTTACTGTTGTTTTGTTTTAAATCAAAAGGTCTTATATATTACAATTTAAACCATAAAACTTTGGCTCTTATTTCTAGTGACTTGTTATTTTTAATCTTTCTCTACCTAGCTTGCGTAGCTATTATATGTTTTGACGAATAAATAAACCATATTAAGCTATTGTTAACGTTACATATATTAAAATTATGTTGTTTTGTTTAAATTAATTATTGCAATTTTAATATGCATATTGACTTTTATTTCAAATTTGGTTCATTAAATAAGTGTTTTGATTAATAAAAACAATATAAAAATGTATGTAATTATTGCTCGCAGTGCCGATATGTGAAAACCGGACAAATGTTAATATTTTTAATTTACGAAGAATTTTATTTTAATTTTTAATATTAGAGTTACTTTGGAAATCCCAAAAAAGAATCACTGATATTTTATAGTTTTATGCTTGCACTACTCTCGGCAGTCTCCAATGACTATTATTTTTTTTGTAACCTAGCTATAATAATGTGTAATGAAACTACACATAAAATTTACATAATTTGCCATAAGTATCATCTGACAAAAAGCTGGATACAATTTAAATGTACCCGTGGACGTGTAATGAAACATAACGAATGTGTCAATTTCTACGCCGTCACGAGTAAGCGTTTGAAGACGGCAAGGGGATATGTACAAATTACTACATGCGCCGTCGCTTTTAATCGGATCGCCAGGTGATTGTATAATGGCCGTCGCTCCTCGGCTCATCGCATTTGTGTCGGCGCGCTAATGATGTCACGTCGCCCGCATCCGGCGGCCGCGGCGGTGCGCGGGCGCGGGCGGCGCGTGCCCAGTGGGCGCGCCGGCGCATTGGCCACTCTTACTAGTATCTATTGTAGACACGAAACAATTGAACTGAATCTAACCTGATTTATTTATAATCCCATTCTCTATAGAAACCCATTGAATTGTATCGCGGGACGTGAAATCGACATAAGAAACAATCGGGATAGAGAGCGCGACCGGGATCAGAATCATGACTAAAAGAAAGACCGCTCGAAATATGTTAAGGGAGTTAAATTAAGTCTAATTTTGAAAATAGTGTTTCATCATAATATTGATCTTTCGTGGTCTTAGATATCAAGGAAATCATTATACTTTCAGCATATTGTCTTTATGTTTATAGGTAAGTATGTTACCAAAACTCAATATACTTCAGACGGTTTAACTTGTTTAAGTTTCTTCTGGGTCCATCTAAAAGATTGTGGGTCATTATAATAATTTGTACTTTGGAATTGTTGTTTGCAGTAGTTTTAGAAAAAATAAATAAAAATATAAATTTTTAGGGTTGCTCGTTTTATATAAAAAAAAAATGGAACCTTTAAGAAGGATCACTCACGGGTCTATTTGTCCGTCTGTCACAGCCAATTTGCTCCGAATATTCACTTTTTAGGGGGTCACCTTTGGGAGGCAAATATAAAAATAAAAAAAAAACTTTTGCAAATTGTACCTTATATCGGATGAAGGGGCCTGTGTGAGGGTCTCAAATGCACATTTTTTTAACTTGTAATTTTACCATTCCTCTTCTATTTTCAAAACTACAGGACTTAAAATTATTAAAAAAAATACAGAAAATTATTAGATTACAGGAAAACCTATAAGAAGCCTATGATCTTAAAACAACATTCTAAATCTCTCAATATTGAGCGAATAAATTTACATTTGCATTTGTTTGCACTAGAAACACATTTAAGTCAAATTTAAAAAAAAATGTGGTAAATTCATCGTAAGCAACCCCCTCTACGCAAGCTTATCTCGCACTTGTCAGGACTTTTCACTAATGAATGTACCATTTTGAAAAAAAGTAGAGCAAGATCGGCATATTAGTTGTCACGACATAGCTGAAGAAGTGAGGATTGACCACAAACAGTTTTGACCCATTTGAAAAAAGCTGGATGTACAAAAAACCTCGATACTTAGGTCCCATAAGAGCTCACTGAAAGAAATCTAACGAATCGTGTATTCATTTGCGATTCTCTATTGAAATGTAATGATACCGAACCGTTTTTGAAAAGAATGATCACTGTTGATGAAGAATGAATTACCTACGACAAGAACATGTGAAAACGATCATAGCCAAAAGGCAAGCAAGCTACACAGAATATAGCGAGATCTGGATTAACTCGCAATAACTTGATGCTTAGTGCAGGGTTTCCCAAACTTATTTTACTGTGACGCCCTTGGAACTTTACCACTTTTTTACGACGCCTCTCAACTCAGCCCTCTAAAATATTTACTAATTTTAGTACTAACTTAGGGATGTTTGTCAAAATGCGCACGGCGTTCCCTAAAGTACCCTGTGGCTCACTCGATTTGGTCGCATCGACATGCGACGCCCCCTGGGACAATGTCGCACAGTTTGGGAAGCCCTGCCTTAGTGTATGGTGGGATTGGAAGGACATCATTTATTATGAGCTTTTACCGCCGGACAAAACCATCAATTCGGATTTCTACTGCCAATAACTGATGAGACTCGAGTAAGAAGTAGAAAAAGAACGACCGAAATCGATCAACAGAAAGGGTGTGATTTTTCACCAAGATAACACCGGACCACAAACTACTTTAGCCACTCAGCACATATTGAGAGTTTGATTGGAAAGTGTTAACGCATCCATCATACAGCCCTAAATTTGCACCCTCAGATTTTCACCTGAATCGATATCTTTAGAGCTCTCTAAGTATTGTTAGGTTAATATCAAGAGAGGACTGTCAAACCTATTTGCCGCAGTTTTGTGATCAATAGTCCCAAAATTTCTACAACAATGGGATTGCCTACATTTCTACAAAATGGCAACAAATTGTTGAATAAAATGGATATATACTATAATTAACTCTAAATAAAATATGATGATAAATTATCTTGAATTTTATATAGAAAACAAAACACTTTTCTCCTACTTTATATATCCGAAATAAAGCAAGAATCGTATATAAGATTAGTGGTTTTCGACGTTTATGCGCACAAACGTACAGAAAAATAGAGACCTTGTCTTATAATATCTATAGATTAATTGTGAGTATAAAAATATGAAAGATATTCAATATTCGACCTGGCTATAGAGCGTAAATCTACATATATATATTGTAGTAGGTAGGCTAGGAGTAGGTGGCATGTGAGGCATCCAGCCTCCGTGCTTAATCTCGCGAATGTGAGTTCGCGTTCTATTTGTGTTTGAATTACATTCAAAGCCGCGTCTAAAAGCCGAACGGACGAAAAATAAAAGAATAGGGGGTAGATGGTGAAACATAGAAAAGTGTCGACGAGGGCTCATGCTCAAGGGTACACAAGCTTTGATAGTGATAGAAAGTGGATTGTTATAAGTAATGCGATAGATAGACCATTCTAAAATTCGTAAGGAAAGATATTGAAGAACGATCAAATAAATAGATTCGCCCTATCGTTTATTAAAGAATTGAACTATTGAACTCCTGGACATCCTCAAAGATCCTGTGGGATTGTGGGATACCTTCCAGAGCTACGCTCTATAGTACCTCTACAAAATTCATCATCTCTTGGCCTTTTTATCAAAATCTCCGCTGAAATCCTATATACGCTAATTTCATATCCTCTACTGTCTTTACTTCGTTACTTTCCATAAGTGGATTTCTAAAAAGAAAATCTGCCGCTACATTTAGACATCCCGACGTATGTACAATTTTAGTCGTATTCTATAAACAAAGCGCCCACCTGGCTAATCTGCCACTAAGATAATTATTTTCTTTTAGACAACATAAGGCTTTGTGATCCGTCACCACTTCAAATGTCATTCCCCAAACAATGTCTAAAGTACTTTAATGTCCATAAAACTCCTAAGTATTCCTGTTCCGTCGCTGAATATTTCTTTTCTAAATAGGATGTTGAGACCTAGGAATTATAATAAATTCTTCGCAGTCGTCGGTCTTTCTAATTCTAAAACGGCATGTTACTTCTTTCTGGATGATTTGTCTCCCTCTTCATTAACTTTATAACCTAGAATTGTTACTGATTCATAATCATCGAAACGTAGCTTACGTTTCGATGATTTTAGCATCAAATTCGCTTTACTAAACCTATTCAGCATATCTCTCAATGCATTGCAAAATTCTTCAAAATTTTTCCCTATACACTACTACGTCGTCTACATACACTATGGCACTTTTATATTTAATCTCTGCTAAAACGTTGTTAATCATTTTCTGAAAATTGGCCTGACTCGACCGTAATGCCTATGGAACCACGTTAAACTCGAGAATTCCTGAGGGGGTCACAAATCCGGTCTTCGGCCTATCCTTCTCACTTACTACCATCTGGCAATACCCCGATATTAAGTCTAAAGTAGTAAAATACTTAGCTTTGCCTAAATATATTATTAAATCCTCTATTCTAGGAATAGGATATGAATGTAAAATAACCTTTTCGTTTAAATCTCTAAGTCTACGCAAAATCTCCATGTGTCGTCTGGCATTTTCACTAATACCACGGAAGATCCATAAGGAATTTTCTAATGTCGAATAACTCGATTATCTAGAATTTGTTGTATTTGTTTTTTAATAATCTTGCGTTTCAAACGCAAAACGATCAAAATATTCCGACAACACCCCTTGTAGTTAATCTCGCCTGACAGACAAATCCTTATTTACATTTAAATCACCTACCTTCCATTGCTTCTCTGGCATGAGAATCAGGGCTAAATTGCATACCAATAAGTATCTTTCATTCTTATCGACCCAGTCCTCGAAACACGTCATCACGGCGGAAGCCAGCGTGTGAGTCACCAGCGGTGCATGAAATCCTTTCTTACTGAAAACAAGTTTATTTACATTATAATCTAGTACAACTATATTTTGCCTCATAAAATTCGTCCCCAAAATTAAATCTAAATGTGAATCCTTTACAATATAAAATGTGTGTTTAAACTTAGTTTCATTTATATAAAAGTCGAGAGACGTAAACCCTGTGAATTGTAAAATTGACCCATTTACCCCTTTGAATACAACATGAGAGTTAGATAATTCACTAACATCATTAATGTCTATAATGTTTGCGTTGACACAGCTCACGTCAGCCCCAGAATCTAACAAAGCGTGCACATTACCTTCTTTTATCACAATCTTTTTACGTACGTGCTGCCGGTATTCGCTTGGCGGGTGGCTTCATCGGACAGCGGCTGCCCGTGCTCGCAGTTGATTCACCGCCGCTGCCCCCTCGCCTTTTCCTGATGACTCGTCGGAGGTTGAGGTCGCGCTCCGCCCTCTTGGGTCAGCTCGGCGTCAATCTTGTTTCGTCGGTGCCACGTACAGTCGCCCGTCGCCGCGATCGCGAAACTATAATCGAACTTCCGTGTTGACGGTTGTGGCGGCCTTAGGTCGATCATCTCGTTGTTTGTGGGGTATTCTTGGGAATTTCCTTTGTTTCACCACTCCATCGGCAAGTCATAAGTATTCTCCCGATTTTTTTTCGTACACTTGCTTATAGCTCGTAATTGCTGATTTTAATCCCGCTAGTGATTTGTAAGTCCACTGCGAATAATGGTTTGACATTTGCTATTAATTCGCGCAGCAACGTCATGACAATTGATTTTTGTTTTTGTAGTTAGCCTTTTTTACCGTATAAAATGCTCGGCTAGATCGGCTTCTTCGTTTTGTATTGTAAAATAATTGTGCGTAATTTATTTCGCATATGAATCTTTGAACTCCTTTACGATTTCTTCGTAGGTCATTACAGTAGTTTCAACAGTTTTTTGAAAAGAATTTAGCTGGGTCCGCCGTATACACTCAAGCCCGTTTTTTCTGCTGTTTGCTCCAATTCTTCAGCGCAGCCAATATTTGATAGTTATTGTAAAATTCGCCGAAGTCTTCGTTGGGCAAACCTTGGAAGACTTGCCATTTCTAAAATCTTTATATTATTTTAGTTTTTTTTTTACCTGACGCCTCCACCACTGTAGAGCGTAGCTCTGGGAGGTATCCCACAGGATCTTTGGGGATGTCCAGGAGTTCAATTATTTCATAAACGATAGGCGAATCTATTTATTCGATCGTTCTTCAATATCTCTCCTTACGAATTTCAGTATGATCTATCTATCATTTTACTTATAACAATCCACTTTATATCACTATCGAAGCTTGTGTACCCTTGAGCATGAGCCCTCGTCAATACTTTTTTATGTTTTGCCATCTACCCCCTTATTCTTTTTTTTCACCTGCTTGGCTTCTAGACACGAGTTTGAATATAATACAAACACAAATAGAACGCGGACCTACATAAGATTGAGCACGGAAACTGGATGTCTCACATGTCACCTACTCCTATCTTACCTACTACAATGTATATAGTACTTTGTCTATTATATATACATACACAGATCAATAAACATAATCGTATAATTGTATAACAAAGTCATATTAGTTTCTAATGGAGTTCCAAAGACAAAGGATAAAAAAATAGGAAATACTTACGAAATGTGGGGTGGAGATGGTGAATTTTAATAATTATTGTGATCATAATGTGTAATACCACACTTTCAATCGGTCATGTGACTGAAAAGAACGAAACCCTCATACACCAAAAAAGTCAGGGTTATACGAAAGTTTATAGACTTTTTTGAAGTTTGATAAAAATCTTGATTTTAAAACTAATTTAATTGCATTTACTAATAAAAACGTGTAATTGTAGAAAGATGCTTCACCTCTTTTAAATTAACGTGTTTATCTACAATCTATACTACCACAAAACTTAATCTAAAGGCTTTAGTTTGGAAATAATAAAAAGCGCCATCTAACGTTACAGTAAAGAGTACCTATCTACAATAATACTACGAAGTGTTTGGTTGCCCCCCCTAGGGAAAGCCTTTAGTTATCTCAATATTCGGGATAATTAAATGTCTTTCACATAATATGCTTAATTCACAATATCATCTACTTAAAAGTCCAATATAAACTTCCATGGTTAGCTTGGCAAACATTGACTAGAAAATGTATATTGTGAGAAAAAATAATCTAGTGCTAGCTGAGGAATAATAACTCCTAGAAAAGAATTTAAAGAATCCTAATTATCTGGAATGCATTTGCAAATTTAAAAAGCGCATAATGAAGCTCTAATCTGATCTAACAATAATGGTATATATATTTATACAAAAATATTGTCAAATATCAATATATATATATATATATATATATATATATATTGATATTTGCCCACTGACAATGTTTTTGTCAAAGAGAACAAACTTTAATCTTCATCAACAAGATTCAAATGTTTATAAGCTTCGACACATGCATTATTTAATAAAAGAAGTATCAAGACTTTTGAAAACAACCATATTCAAATAATAGATACTTTATTAGATAAATATTTTGTACAATTACAATTAAGGTTCTTAATGGCTATATCTTTATTTTGGAATCATAAAAAATGTTTTATTGATTAAGGTAATACTTCACATTCTTAATCACATATTACATTATACAAAAAATATAATTTTACTTCTCGTCCAACTCAGTAGATATTATTACAAACGTTTCTAGTTCTCGATTTTTCTTATATGACCATATGCCAGGAAAAGACACATTGAAGTTTATGGTTATATATACATAAGAAAAAAAAATTTTGAAAACTAATTTTATTTCCACATAAATGCACAAATCATTTTGAAAAGTAAGAATGTACTTGGTAAGTATATAACAAAATATATGATGATTGTAATAAGTACATTTCAGAAGGATAATCCTCAAAAATAGCAGGTAGTTTTGTTTATGTTGATCAAAATGGAGACAAGCTTATTGCTACACTATGTATTAAAATAATAATTATATAAAAAAAAAAGTATTATGAAAAAGTTGCTTTTTTTCTACACTTCATTAATTACCAAGGAAAAAGAGTCCATTATGCTTTCATTCATTGCTATAGCTAATATCCTGTTCCATATGTCTGTAAATAGATCTTTAATCATAAGGCTAATAAAGAAAATATTACAGAGAAAAAACTACTCATCCAAATACTCTAAAGTAAGCATATCCATGACACTATATGATCAAAATCAAAGGAAAATGAATGTGAAAAATTAATTCAATAATTTAATATTAACCGAATATACAAATTTTTCATTAATTTCAATAATTCTATCATTAATAAATATGCCAATACTGTTGTTCAATGCTTAAATTCTGAAGTAGATCTCAGTAGTAAATTTCAATGTGGGAATGCTAAACATAAATAAAAGACAATATCTTAAATGCTTGAGATGGGAATGATTTTTTACATATTATCCTTGCATAATTAAATGTACAAAATTTTCATAATTAATGTTCCCTTGAGAATCCTCTTGTCCCTGAAGAAGCTGTTCCACCTGTGAATTCAAACAAATAAAATTGTGTTTTACAAATATATGTCTTTAACAAAACAATTAACAAATCATTATGAACTGAAATTTTTGAATCATAAAATACTGAAGATATATAAGTAATTATATTTCAATAGACACAAAACTAAAAAGTTCTTACACCACTGTCAGTATTGAATAGTAATTAAAGAAAAAAAAAAGCAAAAGTGACTAGTGTAGATACATTTCAAAATAATAGATGCAATCATATAAAGAATGGTCAGAAAATACCTCATCATCACTCAATTTTTCTCCAAGAGTGGACAGAAGGTGGCGGAGTTCTGCTGATGAAATGAATCCATTACCATCCTTGTCAAAATGACGTAAACCTTCAATGAAATCATTTGCAGTATCACCAGATCTTGCTTTAGATATAGCCTGTACAATAATTATAATATAATTAATTGATGAAAAAGCTTCATAACACTCATGAAGTCTAAAAAATAAATTAGTTCAATTATCGAAAACTTGGGTTAATTTCAAATATTAACACAGCAATGGCACAAAATCATTGTTATTGACATTCACATTTATGACTTTGAGGTCTAGTGCATCATGTGCCTACTTTGAATATGAGGATCTAAGATCAATTAACAGTTTAACATGCATACAGAATACTTCCAAATATTATCCCAGTTTGTTGCGGCTTGGCTTATATTATTGATTTTATAATGTGATAGTATTTCTAATACAAGACATTTACTAATGTAATTAATATGCTTGCGAGAAAAAAAAAACTATAATTAGAACACTTAAACAAACAATCATAGCTTTTCAGGTATCATTTTTATTATATTTCCTTACTTGATAGATAGGAAGGAACACTTCAAAAGATATTCTCTCATCTGGTTTCAGATGGTGAGTACATTTCTTGACATCTGACTCTGTAGGATTTTGGCCTAATGCACGTAAAGCATCACCGATCTGAGCGACATGGATTTTTCCATCCCCACGAGAATCAAATAATTGAAAAGCCTCCTGGAACTCTAAATGAAAAACAAAGATATTTTGTAAATGTTTTATCAAATAAAAAAAATACAAGACAGACTTAATACCAACAATTTAAATTAGTAAAAACATGCAATTTATAAATAGATGACTTTCGATTGTGTTTTGCTTTTAATTTAATTTATAAAATTATATTTATGACTACTTTTTATTATTTTGATTACTTGATTTGATTGATGATGTGTCAAGACATATAGGAAATATTAAATAAGTTATATATTATTACTAGCAGAACTCACTTTCATATGAGTAATTTTAAATCCTCTTTTTACTATCTCCTTTTAATGAAATAAAGACTAACTTTTAGTGTAAGTTAAACTAAATTATCTTGTAAAAACAACATGAAAATCCTTTCATTGTTTTGAAGATTAACATATGCAAACAGCATATTTACCAACTTTTTACAAATACATTTATATATATTAATTCTATCTATTATACTAATTATATTAGTACTGGCATACTAATTTTATTAATTATGTATTAGAAGAATGTACCAAAAGATTTTTGTGCCACCAGGTTCCATGCAATTTCATTAAGCTATCAAACAGATAAACGGGCATTGTAGTGTACACAACAGTTTTGCATTTAGAAAGCAGAAAGTAGTGGATCCGAATCATTTTTCCAAAATTATTTTATGTATAAGGAAGGCTGTGCATTACAAGGCTTCATTTTGCTTTGATTTTACCTATCTTGAATCTGTGTATAAAGATTTTTTTGTAATTAATTTATTAAGGTGTTATGCACAAACATATAACAAGAAAATGAAAAAAAAGGGAAAAACCATAAATTGAAAAACAATAAATAATGTTGGTTTTATTATGATAATGTTACATTTTAACATAATCCAAAATTTTTAATAAAAGTTATTAACTAAATGTTAAGTCATTCGCCCATATTTATACATATTTAGTAAGCAGGAATTATGAATATAGCAAAACCTATTATGTTAAAAACATTTTGATTCGGTTTTACATAAATAAATATTTAAAGTTGTAAAAGTTTCGGAGAAGTAATAGTAAAAGCTAAAGTTATAATTTAAAATAAAAATAGTTCTAATTTTAAAAATACATCATTATATTAAGACAGTTTTAATGTGTGAATGACCCACCATTACTTATTTCCACAAACACTAAGATATTAGTAGATATATAAAGAAGTAAATTATTTTGGGCTCAAAGTACATACTTATTGTTAATGATATTTGATTTCTTTTTTTTCAGTTAATAAATTATATCCATTTCTTTTCAAATATAGAATTATCAACAATTAAATATTTTTAGTGTGGTACTGTAAAATTCACAAAAATATAAACTATACTTCTAAATTATTTATAGTACCTATGCATACGATACATTTTTAAAATCAATTAAAGAAAATAACTTACGCACCTTCAACAGATGTCAATTTTAGCTTACTAGGTGGCTCATACATATACATAATGGAATGAGAAAGTATTCTGTGCTGACTGGCTCACTGTTAAGATACAGACTGAGATAGGTGCAGCAACTAAAAGTGGCTAGAGCCGAGAATTGCTTTAAATTGCTGTCCATATAAGGAATGTAGGGCGCTTGCAATTCAACGACCATTTTGGTCATGACTTACGAAAAGTTGATTGACATGACTCATAAACAACGTCGGTATCACCTACTTGTTTTATTTATAAAAGATTCTCTTGGTTTACACGCATAAGGATAGATTTCATATGGTTTAATAAGTAAATAATCTTGTTTTTCAAATAAGTATAATAAGAAAAATCACCTGCCAACTGATCTTCGGAATATCCAGCCTGAAAATAAACGCATTTTTTATATGGAAACAGTTACACACATTAATATTAAAATAATAAATAAATCTACTAAAGCACTTACCATTGTTTGGAAATTAATAATTAACAAGCAATATGAGAAATGAAACTAACAGCGTTATTGTACGCCCTAATTTGGATATTTTTGACAAAAAACAATACGCAAAGTGACGTTTGCCACACTTCCGCATCAACATCAATCATTTAAACGACGTACTACCATTAGAAAAAAATTGTACGAATTTGAAAACATCGTTCTTAAAAATGAACACAATTAATGACATTATTATTGTGGAATAGAAATTTGATTACTATGTGTATGCACACGACGCGTTCCCTTTCTCTTTAAAATAAGGATTAAACAAAATTTATTAGACCAATCGTTGGATTTTATTTAAAATTAGAGCAGTTATATTTAATCAGTTGGCATTGTAGTTAATCTACAAACCATAATAACGTTTTAATTTCATTATAATATGAAAATTATTCAAATAAATCAAATTCAAGTAATATTTTGTAATGTAATACAATTTGTAGTTTTTTATCAGCACTTCTTTATACCTAATAATTAACCGACCTTCAATAAACTTATTATCTGTCCACCTATACAACAATAGATTTTCAATTAAAAAATCTCTTGACTTTCAACAGGAAGGTCATAGTTTCATAGTTGTCTTTATTTGCGGCGGGTTGCATAAAGTAAAAGTGTAATTCGTAAAATAATCCTTAAGATTTGACAAATAAAGTCCTCCGTGGTATTTATGATCAATTCTACTTCAACGAATGATACTTTCCGAAAGCAAAACTTAAATTATTATAGAAAATAGTCAAAGTGTTATACGGGCGTTAAGTGTTTAAGGAATTTCATCGATTCTTCATGGATTCCGTTCATTACATCACGTGACTTTCAAATAAAAAAAAGGTCTTGAATTAGATTCGTAAATGGCAGAGATTTTAAGAAATAACAATAAAAAATAGAGTTGAACTGAGAGTCTTCTCTTTTTTTAAGTCGGTTAAAAAAGAAGTTAAGGCTGTTTGTGTTTATTTAATGGTATAAATAATGTGTCCTCTTTGAATGTGACTGGTAACTTGAATATTGACAAATGTACTCAAATTATTTCTCTCTCAAGCTAAATATAGATTAAGTGTTGAGTTTGTTAAAGTGGTTACCATGGACTATATACTGTGTGAATGAAAGGAATATTAAAATGGTATTAAAAATGTATTTGGCTACTTTGTGTAATTATAGTTAAAAGAAAAATCCTTTACCTAACATTTTCATTAATATATACTTCAAGGGGAAAAAACGATTTTTAATTTACTTTTAAATTTGCTGTAAACTTTTTTAATAGTAACTGAATAAAACTGAAAGTCAAAAAATTTCTTCTTATTAAAACGATAGTATAAAAAAAATTATGATGAGAGTCTAACGAACAAATGATCCGATTAAGAACCTTTATTAAAGTTATGGACGTGCTTAATTTAACCACCCGTATAATAGCTATTTGTTAACATTTAAATTTGATTTTCTTCTTTGTTACGTTATTAATTTTTTTTAATGTTGGCAACAGTTTTTTTATATCGAAAGTTATCTATGTTGCAGGCTTATTAGGCATATTAGGTTCTCTAATCATTAGTGCATTGTGCTTATGTAATTTTTGGAACTTCATATGTTTATGTCATTGTAAAAAATTATTCAATATAATTTTTGATTAATTTACATAAAACGTCCTAAATAATTTATTTTATTCAATTGAAATACCTTATGAAGAAAATCTGACATTCTTGATTAATTCTTATGCAAACATATTCATACAGATTCTATATGTATTTAGGGTTTATAGTGCACCGCTTACAACAAATTACTTACCTATATTTATACTAAAAAGCCTTTTGAATTAGTTCTCAAATCTTAGGTTTAACCCTTAAAGAAAATAGCACAGAGCTCGTATAAAATATTCGAAACTATCATCCATACATATGTTTCTTATTAGCATCTGCACAATCATATTTGACAAAAAAACACAAACTTAATTTGTTTTTTCTTCAAATATCAATATAGACACTTGAATCGTGAAGTGGATATTAGAGATAATCTAGTGCTTTGCAAAGAACATTGCTAAATTTCGAAAACGAAGTAGTGAACATTTGACATGAATAAAAATGTTCAGCTAGTTTATACTTAAAATGTAAAAGACACCTCTACAATACAGAATACAGAATATAACTGAAAATAACTAAATAACTGAAACTATTGAATTAATATTTTATATAATCTATAAAATAAAAATGGTAGTGTTAATGAAGTGCAAAAAAAAACAAATACCATTGTTTTTTTTTTGTTTGAACAGTTGTCATTATGTTTGTATACTTTATATTTGTATGCGTTTGTATACTTTTTCATGTCTTGTTGCAATACATTTATTATTTTAATTATTCCCAATTGAATTTTTAAATACCGGTAGATAAATATTGATTGAACAGTGACGATTTGTTATAAATAGAATCAGAGAGTTGACATTACAATGTAATATTATTAATTGAGAACTGTTTTATTAGACTAAAAGTAAACAGGAACACTTAATAATATTAAATAATTTTCGCTTATGAAGATGATAAACGTTGCACTATTTAATTTCCTTGTAGTCTCTAGGTGTATTTTTTAAATTTTGTTAATGTAGCAGAATTTAGTAATTTAAAATTGAAATTGACATTGTCTGAAATTTTTTCTATGCATTTGATATGTGTAAAATAATTTAATTATGTAACATATATATTCTTTTTGAATTAGGCAGTATTATTTTATTATCTTCCAGAAATTTAAACATATGTCACTACACAAAATACATAAAACATAAAACAAAAATATTTTCGAGACATTTTTACGTAGCTAAATTAAACAGAGCTTTTTTAAATTTTTTTTTGGCATTTCAGAGGGACAAACGAACATGCAAGCCATCAGGGAGGAGGTGGTCACCACCCCCCCATGAACATTTTCAACCCAAGAAGAATCACCAGTGAGTTACTAACCTGTTGGATAGGAATACTATACTCGATAGAGGGAGGATTAGAATAATGGAGGGGATGATAAAAGGGGGAATGGGGTGACAGAGAGAGAATGGGTTTATGAAGGGAAAAGTGGGCCACCGGAACTCTCACTCATTGGAGAAAACGAACCACGAAAACTGTTTATATAGAATGCAGACTCAACATCTGTATTCTGCAAAAGTGTGGTATCTTATCGGTCGAGCCGGCTCATTATCGTAGTGCAGCCAAGTTAATCATAATATGGTTGAACCACTTACAAATTGAAATTACACTAGAGTAATTTTAAGTATTCCCATATTTAGTAAATACAGATATTGAATGATGTGTTATATTTAAACAATATTTGGGTATATAAAAGTGTGGAAAGTCTGAGAGTAACACTTATTTTTAAAATATGTTTTAAAACGATATTACGATTATAAAACGATATTACGATATAAAAAAATATTGCTATTAATTACTTAAATAGGAGAATATTATGTGTATGCAATATTGTGATAATCATGTTAATATAATGATTAATGAGGCGTAGATTATTTTTATGAATTTCCAGTGTTTTTATAAAAGAGATTTAATCTTTATTATAATCTCAAAAGTCTTTATTTTTTAGTAATAAGTAAATCTTCAGACGTGTCCGCTACTATAATTGGGTTTTAGGGATACATAACCATTATTTGAAATGTAGGAAATATATTTCATTACTTTTAATGCTTAGGCGAATAATGTATGGGAGTGGATCAACGTTCTTTGTTCACAATGCATTTCGCCGTTTCAGAGATTAGTCCGAATAAACAGAGAGTCATTTAATTTACAGAACCCTTGTTTGTATTAACGTTGGATTGTTTACTAATAAACAAACACATTTCAAAAAATTTAAGTATTAATTTTTCTACGCATTCACGGTAAAAACAAATTAAAAAATTTGCTGATAACAGTTTTAGTGATAAACTTCGTTGGACTTTTTTCCTAAATACGGAAAAAGTATGCAACCTTTGTCAGGAAAGTGCTTTTCAATTACATTACTTTCTCTCTTTGGTTCATTATAGACGTCATAAAAATACAAGTCCAAGTATAAAGAAATGTGTTGTTATTTTATCACTCTCTCTATGCTATCTCCCTTACTCTAAGGTTTAATTATTCATAGAACAATATGAGTATTAGTTTAATGGATTCAAAAAAAAACTTTATTTTTAAAATCTAGCAACTTTTAAATAGAGGTTTGGGAAATTTATTTTCTACTAACGTCAACATTGTTGACTTGTATTTTGAGTCGTAGTTTGCGGCACCTGTAACATCCTATATTACTTTTACATTTTAATTTTTAGGTGTCTATGCGAATTTTAATATTGTAGAGAAAATATCTAAAACGTTCAAAATCTTTTTTTGATATTAAGTCGATATTACTTAATTTAGGTGTATGTTATGGCTTACTACTCGAATGATATTCATACACAAAACCAGAATACAAGAAATATTAAATATAGAAAGAAACACAAGCACTTAATTCGACACATTAAAGGATTGTTAATTGTAAGTAACAAGGATCTTATTTGAAAATTGTGTAAAAATGGTAAATGAGTTTATGTATTAGATAGATTTTAAAGGATACTTAGTACTTGGTACCTACCAAATTTAATATATCTCATGTACATGGAAATATCGGACTGATTTCGTATTTACACAATCCATGCTACATTCGCTTATGAAACATTATTTATGAAAATTTAACGCATTTTGTATCATTAGGACTTATCTGGTAAAAATATAAGAATATAAGTTATGAATATTATACAAGGGAACTTTCCATGTCAATAGTAAATGAGTCTCGTATCTATTCTTTCAATAATAACAGTTATTCAAGTATTACACAAGCAAAATTTTAGTAATTTTTAATCTCCCAACCATGTCAACAAAAATAAGCAAATTCTTATCGTCACCCCTTTGTTTATGTAAGCATTAGTATATTTTTTTTACAAAATGTGTATGAATTATTTATTATTATGCATGAGCTAGTACCCATCAAAGTTATATTGATTCTATAACAAAATAATAGTTTTTAAATGATATAGGAATTTAATGCACATTTAATATATTTAAGCAAATTATTATGTTTGGACGTATAATGAAAGAAGTCTAATATAATTCTATTTTAATGCATGGTAAATAGGGAAGAAATAATTTGAGATGAGTGATTCAGACAAATTTCACGTCGATTATAAAACATCTGAAGTGCTGCTAAGGTAGTACAATCATGATATTGATTCATCTATTTATATTTACTAATTGTTCCAGGAAAATGCTGCTTTATGTGATGAAGTGGCAAAAATTCAAGAAAGTATTTTAATTGTCAAAGAAGAGCGAAGATTTTTATTACGTAAACTACTCGAACACGAAACAGATTCTGAAGTATCACAACCCATTTTCAAGAATTTGCCATCTAGTTTTGTAATGTCAAACGGTTCAAATCAAAAGATAAAAAAAGGTCGGAGTCCTGATAGTAATGCTAGAAATTTCACTGGTTCATAACAGATTTCATGGGTGATAATGATTTTGTGTAAATTAATATTTCATGATGGTGAAACATTGTGTACATTATTCATTCTATAACTCAATGAACCAAATATTTACTACATTATTCGATAAACAAATATTCATTTAGTTAAATGTAATATTTGTGTCATATTTCTTTATGAAATAGGAATAAACATTAAGTAACATATAAATAAAAATTAACTTTGAACAATTATTTTTAATTTCAAAGCGAATATATTGTGTATAAATAATTAATATTCATGTATATATTTTGAATATAAGTCTAACAAACATATTTTCAATTTGAAATATATCCAGTTAAAAATACTTAAGATAAGAACCCTGATAATTGATTATAATGCAAAATATGTTTATAATTTAGTTTTCTAAAGAGAAACAGCTATTTCAATTCTTTTAATATACATTACTATGAGCCTATTCTCTTTAAATGAAACAATATTGAAAAACCTAATTTTGGTAGTAAACTTGATGAGAATACTCTTAATTGATATAAGATACAAGTAATATATAGCACTAAATGCTATTAATTACACCAAATAAAAAAACTGGCCACAAGCATGTTGAACCATGCTCATTATAGGGTTCCGAAGCCATTATTACAAATCCATGTTTCCCACACAATATTTATAAGTACTTTAGTTGCCTATAACTAGAAAAACAATTAGGTATGTTGACTACTAGTATAAAACTAGTGTAAACTAAAATGCGTCAGCAAAAAAGCATATTTTCATGGCACTTATGTCCTTTTGTTGAGAAGTGCAGTTTTTCGACAATAACTCAAAATTCGTATATCCAATCATGTTCAAAATAATTTTTGTTGGAAGTATTTATTAAGTGTTACCTTCATAATTTTATTCATGTTTTTTGGATATACGGTTTAGAAAATAAAGAGGAAGACACTATTTCTGCTACTTTCGGAGTGATTATTTCGGAAATTAATCACAGAATTAGACTAATTGCTTGAAAACCTAGTGTTTTTAAAAGAACTGTCGAAACATGGGCCACGCATTGATGTTTTCTGAAAAACTCTTTTTCAACTTGTGTACATGTATGGAGTGCGCCCCAGAAAATGATTTTTTGTTATTTAACTACCAAACTAAGTAGTGGCTTATACAATACACTTGCAGTATAAATTTCATCAATATGTCGTGTCGTTAGTTTTTAAATAAATTACCTGTGACATATGGATGGACATTACGAAATTATAAGGGTTCCGTTTTTGCTATTTTGACTCGGAACCTTAAAAAATTAACAATTTCATTATTTATATTTGCATTCAAATGCAATACAATCAATGAGTAAGATATTTTAAGGATAACAAATACTTTTCCTAATCTTTTTATGTATATCATGCATTTTAATTATCTTTTCCTTTTATTGTATTTGTCTTTCCTTCAACACAATTCTGTCTCAAAATCTTTTTTTCTCCCCAATAGCAAAAAACAGCACAAGAACAGTTTTTTCTGTTAATTAATACAATGTCTTGTGTATTATCTACAAATCCAAATATTTACTTACAATTTCTAGTTTAACATAACCAAGTTGTCATGTTATAATTGATTTTTTCTCTTTTGCAACCTGTGCTTTAATTTTTAGATAATTAAATACATCTATATAAAGATTTCACACTACCTGTTAGACCACCACAACCCAATAGCAGACCGTATGTATAATTAGTATGAAATGAATTATTCATACACACTAAAATTATATAAAATATAACATGTTTTGATGATATTATTGGCTAAGTAATAATAATAATATAAACTCGCCTATTTCCCAGGAGGGTAGGCAGTGACTAGATTTTCACATGTTACGATCTTTACTTAACTTTCTTGCTTCACTGCCATCCATCAATTTTTTATGCAAGCTCGTCGGTTTTGGGTGCTTAAAATTTGGCCCTTTTTAATATACCACCAATATGGTCTTATTTTCTAGGGCGATCTTTGCCGACCTTTACATAAATACATTTATTCGATAGATTTTTCAGTCTACTTTCAATCATCCTTTCTAAATGGCCAAACCGCCATAACACCTCTTTCTACTTTAGTGACTAGATTTTTCTTCAAACCACAGTACTCTCTGTCATCTCTGTTCCTATATCTATTTTTCAAAGACACCACATGTGTGGTGTCTTTGTACTCGTAGAGATCGCATCTCTACTACATTAATCCTTTCATTTCTTTTCATCCATACTCAGCTTTCACTGCCGTACTTAAGCTAGGAATCAGGACCCCATTATGAATAACCAAACGCGCTTATCGTCAGATGCTTTTACTACTCATAATAGCGAGCAAGGCCCCATTCACTTTATTTCTTGGATTCGCTCTCCTTCCTATCGGAAGAAATGATAGATATATCTATCTATCACGTTTACCATGATTTGTAAACAGACTCTCAAGATTAAGGCGATGATGTATGAAAGAGGCGAAAGTATGACTGAATGCGATATATCTGTATATTGTCTACTGTTATCGACATATAGAGACCTGTCAAATAAATACCATTTGTTTGCCAGTATTCCAAATATACATTCGATAAAACGCCGAATTACATCTGCGATTTCAAAACAACTACGTTTTATTAAGTTTGTAAAGTTATTTGTACGTATTAAGCACCCAAATAATCCTTTTAAAATGTTTTGTCTATCTGTATGCCTATTTGTTTGTCTGTCGGGTATCTTCGGAACGACAGAAATGATTATGGTGGGGTTTTTACTGGAACGTAGAGGAACATATTGGGGCTTACTGGTATTTCAGTGTTTTATTTAAATAGTGCCATTTGTTAAATTGCAAAAATAATCTCAGCATTTTATTTAAAAAGGGCCATCTGTTACATCACAATAACTATCTCAGTTTTTTTTCTGTTAAATAGTGCCATCTGCTGTTAGATCGCAAAATATAGCTCAGTATTTTATTTAAATAGTGCCGTCTGTTAGATGGCTAAATGTATCTCAGTATTTTATTTAAATAGTGCCATCTGCTGTTAGATCGCGAAATGTAGCTCAGTAGTTTATTTAAATAGTGCCGTCTGTTAGATCGCAAATTTATCTGTGTTCCATTTTAATAGTGCCATCTGCTGTTAGATCGCAAAATGTATCTCAGTGTTTTACGTAAATAGTGCTATATGTTGGATCGCAAAATGTAGTTCTGTGTTTTACTTAAATAGTGCCATCTGTTGGATCGATCTCAGTGTTTCATTTTAATAGTGCCATCTGCTGTTAGATCGCAAAATGTAACTGTATTTTATTTAAATAGTGCCATTTGTTGGATCGCAAAATTTATCTCTGCTTTTTATTTAAAAAGGGCCATCTGTTACATCGCATAATTTATCTCGTTTTTTTTTAAATAGTGATCTGCTGTGCAATCGCAAAATGTAGATCAATGTTTTATTCAAATTATGCCATCTAGTGGATCGCTAAATGTATCTCAGTGTTTAATTTAAATAGTGCCATCTGTTAGATCGCAAATTTATCACAGTATCTATTTTATTGGGTAAGTTCTATATATATATATATATATAAACAATATTTGAAGCATATATAGGATTTAGCTTCATGCTTACCTTGACTCAAATTCCTATTACTACCACTGGTTTTTTTTTTGGATCCTCCGGCCACAGCCTTCACAATTCACATTTTTTAGGCTACATTGTACAAAATAGGGAATAACAGGATTTCAGAAGTAGAGTGCAAGGCATTCCATGTTTGTAAGACTTACTTTTACTTGAATAAGTTTTCTATTATTTGTTGTATATTTTTTCTTTCGCGTTTTTGGGATAATATGCAAATATGGTTCCAACAAAAAGGAATAAAAATTCAGCCCCACTAATATGCCGAGGCTACAAACAGATTAAACATTTCAGGAACATAATCATAATGTATTGTTTGCCATCATACCATCTAGGTTTAAATCTTATAGAAATGACAATAAAAGGATGTTTCTAAACAATTGTAATTTGGAATGTACATAATGTTATGCAGAGATAGTAAATAAATGGTAGACATGATGGGCCAGCTAGGTAGAGCTGAGTTTTGAGAGCTTTATATTCCAACATAAAAAAAAAAATTGACGAGCAATACCAAGAAAGTGACCATATAGTTGACATTTTGATAGAAAATTTTTGATTTACATCAATGGTTCTGATGTTAATGATGAAAATGAAGAAGATGAGTATAATTAATAATATGATGGAAGCTATGAAGACAAAGAAACACAAACATGTTCTGTATTCTTTACAAACAAAATAAATGTGTCGATATATGGGTCTAATGGCACTTGATTAAAAATATGGAAATTAAAATATGTGTTCATAATGCATTAAGTTTGCTTGTGGTCAAATTGAGTGAGTGGTTAAATCTTAAATGAAATTTATTTTCATTTAATTAATTGCTATGTTAATTAAATGAGTTAGCAATGTTTGTTCTGCCGCCTATGCAGTCAAAAATAAATAAAAGATTATTAGACATCAAAACTGCTAGATTAGTTTATATTGGCTGTTTCCATAGCCTGATGTATGCCATTTTGCTCTAACATGCCGCAGGAATTATAGAATTATTGTACTGCAGAAGCGGCCGTTCGCGCTATAAGCTCGGACCTCGTGTATCTTTTAAAATAAGTTTAAGGAAATTGGAATATTAACTCTGGCGTCCTAATTCATTTATAAAAATTTATATGTAAATATAATTGGAAATGTTTAAAAGGCTCTGTGTTTGCATGTTCAATACGATTCTTGTGGATATATAAGATTTACCCTTATATAAATTTAAGATTATTATTAAACAATCACTCGGTAGAAAAGGGTATTATATGATTCCCAAATATTTAGGAGACAAATATCCGTGGGCATAAATGGTTCAACTTTTACTAGGCTGTTTTGTTCATTAATAATCTTGTGTTTGTTGTGGCTATGGTGATGAAATTAGAAAAGGTATGTTCTTATTTAGGGAAAACTGCTTTCCGAATGAGTGGTAAAGTGTAAATTTGCAAAAAATTAAGATTGTTTTTATAATCTATGAAATAAAGATAATTTGAATTTGATAAAATCTTGCAGAGCAATAAGTGGTATTAGTTAAATACTTATAATACAATTAATGTGACATTAATTTTAGTTTTTAGATCATCTGTACTTGTATGAACTAGCACTCACTATAACTTTAACTTAATCAAAACATTTCGTGCATTATGTACTACTGCTTTTTACACTATACATTAATTTTATTCAAACATATTGTATTTGAAAGATCCCTACAAATGGAAATCATATTTCTAGTTTTATATTGGGGCAATAAATATTTTAATTAAACTTTAAATATATAATTATAATTTGGACAGAAGCCACAGGCCATCTAAAATTTTGTTATAGTGGCTTACTATACTGTAAAATTAGTGTTTTACACTGATACTTTGTTGTTACTCTGATGCCATAGGTAAGCATTGATTTAAATAGTCAAATAAATGATTTATAAGTAGATTACTAAGGAGATAATCGATATAAAGAAAAAAAAATGTTCATATTTCCTCTGAATATAGTGAAAAAGCATCTCATACAGTATAAACTTAAAATGTATGCAGTAACAATGAATGTTCTCTGACATACAAACCTGATGTGTTTAACACAAACAATAATGAATACGCTAAAAAAAAGATAGAACACTCAATGAGTTAACCTGTATGTAAACTTTCAAATTATATCTTGCTCACAAGCAAAAACATACCACTTATATTATATTAACTAATAACAATAATCATTAACAATCCTAATCATAGCTTTTCATATTGCTATAACTAGTACAATACTACACACACAAATACAAAATTCTTATAATTTTGCCCTTTTTTTTAATTGTTTTACTTCTTTATTAGTAACCGACTTTGATTTTGTTTGTTGTACCTATCATTTTAAATAATTAATTAAGGATCATAAACATTTAAACATAGGATGATGGTAATTTCATGCTTAGTCCTAATTTGATTGAATGAATGACATGTTTTAACAAGTCCCGAGGTGATAGCATTATTGAAAAAAAAAATTGTATTTAAAAATTATTTTCTTACACCTAAAACCACATTTATAATTTAGATGTGTCAATAAATAATAAATCGAAAAGAAAATTTTAAAGACAATATTTAGAGAATATTGTTTTCTAAATGTTGTCCTTAAAATTTTCTGGAGATAGCATTGATTTATAATATAAAAATTCTTTTTTTTTGATACAAAAGTCATAACTTGAATTATTACATTACTATTATACACAAAGATTAGTTATTACACAATTACAGTACAATGCATGAAACTCTGCCACTTTGAATTACCTGTGAATGATATAATGCGCAGGTTTAACACTTCCCGACCCTTCCTTCATCTCCTCCGCATACCAATTTTACACCATTGCTATGCTTTCATGATTAACTTCATAACAGCAGTTTCGTGCATTGTACTGTAACTACATTATCATTAGAAAATTAAATATTGTAACAGCAAGTATTGAGACAAAATTGTCTCAATACTTGCTGTTACAATATTTAATTTTTCTACCTAAAAAATATATTGTTGTATAATAAAATACATGTAGGAATTTGTTCTATGGAGTTGTTTTTATACCTTATATTGGTTTTAAAACAAGTATATCATGTATAACTTATATAAGAGGAAAAATAGAGACTAAATGAATCATTATCATTTTAAGTACACAAATCGATAGAAAAAATGTATTAAAATCATTACCACATAAATATTTGGATATAAATAATAGGGTCATAACAAGGCTATTAAGATCAGAAATAGGTGTATGAATCAAAAATCTTGTTTTATTGTAAATTAATGACAATCTCATCCTCCTCATGCCTAATTAAATGCCATCCACATAAAACATATATATTGTTATCATCAAGTGATAATATATGTCAACTATCATCTTCTTCATCACCAAAGGACAATAAGGATCTAGACTTTTTTTCAGTGCCAGTTTTAAGATCTGTTCTATGTTTCCTTTTATTATTGTCCGTGTCTCTGTTCTTACGTTGAAAAATAACTTTTTTACTTAAGTCAGCTTTTTTCTCAGATTCTTCCTTTTCAATGCGCTTCATCTCTAATTCCGCCTCTTCTGCGGTGAGATCGCCTGGGCTCATTACCACAACTTGAGGCTTTTCGCTCTCGGTATCCTCTGCAAAATCTTCTTCAGAATTCAGCAACTTATCAAATTTTGGATTTCTATCGTCGTAACCTGCTTGTTTCTTTATAGCTTTTAGGAACGCTGGATCTTCCGGTTTCACATAATTAACATTTCGTTTCGCCATTAATTATTTCGTATACTTTTTATATAATCACAAAATACATAATAGTAGACTAAAATTTACATGGACCGTGTATTGAAAATAACTTTCTTTTTGTTTATATGCTCAGTGTGTAATATATATAATAACTGTCTGTCATAATAAGAATCCGTTTCATAGAGTATTAAGATTAATAGAAGTTTTTCCATGCACGCACAGTGGGTTCTCTTATCTATGGGTTAATATGGGCTAATGTTCACAGAACATTAATTGCACTATGTCATACTACTTACGACTTTAAGAACACCACAGAATACCTACTTTGTGAAATATATAATTTTTAAATTACTGTTTGTAAAGTTAGTGACCGTGACAATGAAGAAAAATGGGAGTATATGGAAAAAATAAATTGGATCATAACAATCATTAATTTATCATTTTTGTACATATCAATTTTCACTAATTATCCATGTCATCAATAATAGTTCCAAAGTTAAATGAATAATTATTCAAGAATACAGTAATTAACTTTGTCATTTAATTTTAATAATAATTTTAACAATACAAGAGTAAAAATGAAAAAAAAAAACAATAATATTATGAAGCCTAATTAAAAAGGTTTAATTTGGTTTCATAATATTATTATTTATATTAAAAGATGGATTATTTATATTATGCATACACGGACACTATAACGCTAGAAACTCTGCCGCTTTGAATTGCATGCGAATGGTGCAATACGCAGATATAACGTCCCCCGGCCCTTCCTCCTATTTAACAGCATTGTGACGCTCTCATGACTAACTTCCCAGCGGCAGAGTTTTGTGCATTGTACTGTAACAACGGTGCGCTTAAAACTTTCATTTGATATAATTAACTGTTAACTGTTAAAAGCTAAACATTTCAAAATACGTTGTTTTGACTTTACAATTGGCAGTTAATTAAAGTATTTTTAAAAATATTAGTATTTGTGACATTAAATTAATGTCACAAATGCCAATATCTCAAAGATTATCGATATTTTATTGACATTTTTAGTTTTTAACAATTAGCAGTTAACTATTACACATGAGAGTTTGAAGCACAACGCTGTAAGCGTTACTTATTAGACTGTAAAAAACAAATAAACCTATGTGTCAAAAAAATGATCCTCATTATCGCAAGGTAATGCTCTCAGTTTGATGAAATATAAATGGAGTAATGCACTGGGACTTTCTTTCTACTAACACCACAATTAAAACACTATTTTTTTATAGTAAACGAGCATGCGAGCCACCAAAAAGCAGGCGATCACCACCGCCCATGACACTTGCAATCTAATGACCCAAGGAGCTCCTCACTATAGAACGTCGCCGACCTCTTAGATAGGAATAGGGTATTTGATGGAGGAAGAAGTGGGCTGATGGAGAAGAAATGGGATGAAATATCCCCCATCTTTCACCTTTGTAATATGGAGTGATAGAGAGGAAACGGGCCAACGGAACTCACTGGGCGAAAAGCAACAGCGGTAGTTATTATACTTTACGTCTGTATTCTGAGACTGTAGTATTTCACTGGTCGAACCGGCTTATTTTCGTGCTGTAGCCAAGATGACTTTTTTAAAGATTTTCAAGTTCATAATAGTAAGATGGTTCTTACTATTATGAATTTGAAAATTTGAAGCTTGAAATAGGTCGTATACGTCCACAACATGACAATGCACGACTGTATGCATTGTCATGAAAAATAAATATTTTGTCTTGCTAAGAGTACCCGCCTAAAACTTCTGTATAACTCAATTGGAAAATATTACCTCTACCCTCTGTATTCACGACTTACCCCGGTTTCAGTTTATTTCAATTGCTAAGCAATTATTTACAGGTAAAAAGCTTTGATAATGAATAACAGTCGCGAAAATAAGCACAAAAACTATAACTACTAGTAGTTTGACTCCTTTAATTTGGATCCCATGCCGTCACCATGTAGGTACGCAAACATGAACTCATCAAAAGCAAGGGTTGTCACAAATTGGAAAACAAGATTATTTACATTGAAAATATTGTTTTAATCATCTTATAACTTAGGCAATCATTTTGACAACAATATTATTTTGGAAAATTATAAATGCGTAACTAAGATATTTGCGACATTTTTTTTAACGTGATGTTTTTAACTGCCTATTGTTATATTTCACAATATAGTGTATTCTCAATCTTATACAGAATTTCAAACAGATATCTACATTGGAAACATGTAGTTATCTGTTTGAACACTTTGTCTATGTAAATCTTGTATAATTTGTTCCTTTGGGACTTCTGTCTTTGTGCTGATTGAGTGAATTGAAACAGATAGTAAATTAGCAATCAGAATTAGAAGGGATCACAACACTTTTTAGTTTTTGTTTTTAAATACATCCACTCTTCGAAATAGTGAGCTACATTTGTACGTATACAATTGTTCTATGTGTTTATCTCTTAAATATCCTCCTACAAGTGTCTATCCATAACTCATATCTAACAACAAGAAATATTATTAATGTTATTTATAATAAGCCTAATTAAATTTAAATAATAAACAAATATAATGTATGTATACTAGTGGGTTCAAAAAAATGCACAAAATTTAAAGTTAGAAAAACTATTAATTACTAAAAAAAAAGTATATTAGACAAAGTAGATTTTTTTCTTTATGTAGAAGTACGGTAAGGTATAATGTAGCATCAATTTCCTATTTCTATTGAACAGATTAATTTTGATATTAACAATAATAAAAAACTTGCCTGCCTACACGTGGGAAGTGACGACGTTTTAAGTTATATTTATTCTCGATGTAGAATTAAAGTTGTAAACAGAACAACTCGTGTTAATTGTCATGAATTTGCAAACAAGTTGAAGTTTAATAAGCGCATTAAATATTGTGTACCAACCTTCAAAACTAGCGACCGCTAACTGACCGAAATGGTACAGTGCAACGCACGAAACTGCCGCTTTGAATTGCCTGCGAATGATGTAATGCACGGGTTTCACAGTCCCCGACCCTTCCTTTTTCTCCACCGCGTGCCAATCTTACGCCATTGCGACTAACTTCACAGCGGCAGTTTCGTGCTGTTCTGTACGTCGACTCCGCCGCCTGCTTCTCCGCATGCCGCCCATATTTGCTCCATAGAATATAAATTGTCTTACTAGAAGTATTAAACCTTATACTGTGGCATAGATGACTTTTTCAGCGTCCACCATCATTGACAAACGGTCGTGGATAACAATGATGATTATATTTTACATGAATAATATTTACTGAATAAATAAATAAATTTCAATATAAAATTCTTATGTCGCTCATTATTTATTAGCCAATCCAATATATTTTAATGCAACAATGAGTTCAATATCTTACAAAGTCGTCAGGATTCAAATCCAATACCTCTGGTTTGAAAGCAATGCTGTTTGACTTCTCAGCCTGGATCATTCCGTTTATGTAAAATTTGACAATATCAGTTAATTTAAGGTATTTTCAATTTTCATTCCAGGACTGCTCGAATGGACTTTAATCTTTTTTGTTTATTACTATTTTAATCTCAACTTATGACTGTAATTTTTTTTTAATTAAAATAAGCTTATTCATAAGTTTTACAGTGACCGCTGTAATTTTATATAAAGGATCACATGAATGGCTAGAGATACTGTAGCCCACCGAGTTAAACATGGGGAAGCTCAAATTTCGTTTGCAACAGTTACAATCTTTTTAATTGGTTCTTTGAATGTATTCAATACAGTTGCGACTGTGCTGTATAATCAACTTTTACTTTTGGTCTAAATGTTAACGGACAAGTCTGGAAAAGTGCATGGGGCAAATGTAAGGTTGAAGCCACATTTGATGTCTATATTGAGTAGACGAAAAAGGTCATTTAAAATAAAAGAATTAATTGCATGCTGTATCAAAAATCAAAACTTAAATTATAAAAGTAAATGTAAAACTTGACACGTAATGTAAAAAAGCTATTTTCTCAAATCTTGAGGTTTATGTTTACAAGTTGCGTTATTTATTGGTACAAGACGTTATAAGAATTCCTCAGCACATTCCATAGTTATGCTAGGGCTATAGAACCAATCAAAAAATTATCAATTATTCCAAGCCATAAGCTGATAATAAACATTCTATCGGAATGCTGAAAGTCGAACACCTATGTAGATTTACTTCTGCACGCTTTGAAAATTTTGTATTTTCATTCTATTAAACTGTAATTTGTTCGATCTCTATTCATTTCTTTGAAAAGTTTGATTCTTGTCTCTATCTTTAATATCCATGAATAAAATACATGTCATGAAAAATCTCTTTTAAGTAAACATTGCACACGGCAGAAGTCAAAATGGATATATCTTTTTTTTAGGATTGCATATGCCAATTTCTTTAATGCCAATTGATAAGCAATTTATTTTATACTTGTCCTAGGATTATAACAAATTTCTGCAAAAACAACTTCATCAAGAAGTAATAGGGTCATGATATTTTGCTTCTTAAATTCCCATGTTCATCAAGAACACATGGGATAATTCAGTGTTCTACTATGGTATGTATGTCATATCTTTTGTAGTATGCAGCTTAAATGTGGCCACTGCAAAATCTGTATAAGATGAGTGCCAACAATATAACAATCGCTACAGTACCTCATGGAACCACTTTAAAACTAAATATAATACAGCAAGCACAAGAACAGACCATCGAACAATAAATATTTAACTTAAAAAGCAATTCAGTCTACAAGGGGGTCAATGGCTTCAGAGGAGTGAGAGGGGGTCTCCTTCTCCCCACTTGTACCTTGGTTTATGGTAAATTACAGAATTTTCCCAGAAATTTTATGCTACTTCAGAATAAATTTATGCAATATATACATATACACACACACACGCGCGCACACACTCTCACACTCATATATAATAATGTTTTTAAGATTAATTCACACAGTTTGGAATAAAATATGTTTTAACAAATATAGTTTTCCAGATATAAACATAATAAAAAGGCCATTCGGCAGTGGAAATGGAAGTAGATTTCATTTTATTTTCATATGTAATTTTCGGATTATCAAAATTTTAGAATGGTATAATTTCTAAACTAGTTAACCGGTTTGGCTCAAATTTGAACTTGATCTTTGTAATTGTCCATAGAACATATATGTTGAGATTCATTGAGATCTCTAAAGAATTGTAGACGCTATCGTGTTAACAAACCCCCGTATCATATATACATACATATATAAATATATATATGCATGTATAAATTTTTGAATCACATATACTTTTTGACTCAATCCGTTGAGTTAACTCAGAAAACAGCAAATTTTTTCTAAAATTGCATCATACGGACAAATAAAATACTTAGATTTTTATGAAATCAACTAAAAAGGTGTTTTTAAATATTTTTTTCTCTCCTATGTCTCTCTAGTAATTAGGTAAATGTAAATTATTCAATTACAGGTTTGATATAATGAAAGACATTCAATGTCAAATACAAACATTTTATGTGGCTACAAAAAATCTTAATTTCTTCTTTTTTATATTTCATATAGTTATTGACAAATTTGTGTTATTCGCTACACTTAAAACTTTGATTCCGTCCAGACAAGAAATATTGTAGATGGTTGGCATAACTATGTTCATTTTAATAATTCCTATCGTGTAATTTAGGCAATATTTTTGCCAATTTTTTTTAATCTTCTTTTCCAATTAGGAAGATTTTCATTTTTATGTGCTATTTAGCAGTATATTTGAAGATGTAGAAAAGAACATATAATGTAAAAAAAATAAGTAAATCATATATGACACAAAAGAAGAAAAACAAAAGTACTGTACTACACTAGTTAATAGGGCTACCAAACAAAATTTAATAATCAAGTCACTTGCCATGACTTGATTTTATTATAAACTTGTATTTACAATTTTTATATAGATTTATAGCTTTTTATAAAAGGTGTGAAGAAAAATATTTCCTAAAGACAGACAAAATTATTTTTTAACATTCAACAATGCATTATGAAAAATAAAATAAAAAGACTAGATATTAAATATTAAAGATTTATTTCAAACACAAAGTTGTAAGAATGACAGTTAAGTCGGCCCAAATCGATAGAAGCGACCAGGCTTCTGTAATCCCAAACCATCAATGAGATTAGTTTGATATTAAAATAAAACATAAAAAAATAAATGTCACTAATGGTAATCAACACTGAAAAGAATTTCTGCCTATATCTACGACATTCATTAATACTCCAATGCTGCGGCGCACATACTATCTCCGACAATCTTATGATTCCATCACAGAGAAATTAATAGTCTGAAGATTACCTTAAAACAAAGAAACATGCTATTTCATCCTATCATCATAATTGTTAAAGGACAACATCTATAATATGCTTGTGTTTACAAAATATACCTCTTTTTTGTGAATTACTACTATAGTACAATGTTCACTTTCACGCATCATTCTTTCGCCGATTCATGCAGTAGTCTTAACAAACTAATAAAGGTAAATATTTTGCATGCACAAGATATTCTACCAGCGAATCTATACAATGAATAACAGATCACCTACTGCAGACCAATCATTGAATTTAAAACATTTTATGCAATCATATCATTTATAGTGGATTCCATTAAACCAGTACAGACATCGTTTCAATGTATTTTCTCAATACTTCAGCCTAAAATATATTATGTATTATATATTATGTTTTATAATATATAATAATTCTCTTCATTGTTGTTATATTATTGTATATTATACTACAAAGAAAATAATTTCTTAAACTAGATATAATAGAGAACATACATGAATACTTATTTCATTATAACAAATAAATTTAAAACAACAAAAGCTAAAGTGTTTATATGTAAAAAGCCTCTTATCTATTGAAGAGTAAAAAGCTAATTCAGTTAATGACTGGTCTTAAAAGGGAACTGTTATCATATGTAAAGTACACATCAAAAATGCAGCCCAACGACCAGTAGAGACTCTAATCCTGCATCTCCTCAGGGAGCTCATGAGGGTTGAGGATGCCCGGCACAGATAATTGCACTCTCCTTTTTTCCTCCTGTGCTTGTCTCAGAGCGAACAGACGTTCTTCCAGATAAAGATCACTGTCGTCCTCGCCAGTGAATTCCTAAAAATACATTAGATAGTTATTATAAATTTTTCAAATACAAACGTGAATCTATGCAATTAACATATAAAATAGGGAGTACAATAAATATTACAACATTATAAATAAAATATTTTATTTCATTCGACTTTTAATTAGACATGCGTATAACGCAAAGCTAAAGTCTCGCCTTTTTGTCTATATGAGTGTTTGTCCTAGTTTATCACTGGATTCATAAACCATTAAATTCTAACATTCATATTAGGGTCACTCTAAAATCATTGAGAAACAAGAAATTAAGCAAGATACACCAGATTTACATTTGTTCTAAGTAGTCTTCTTCAGTTTCAATACATGTCTGTAGAAAAATTTTCCACATATAGAAAGCATCGTGCCAGTTGTTTACAGAAATAGTCAAAATATTTAATAATAGTGGAGCACTCTTCTTTTGATGTAAAATGATGACCACACAACGATCAAAAGTCTCAAATTATGAGATCCAATAAATCAGGCAGATGCTCTGACTACAATGTTATTTCCGTCAAAAAGTTAATAGTAAGTACTGCAGTTGAGAGGATGCATTGCCACAGTGCAGCATCAAGCCTTTTATTTATTTCATTAATTATTTATTATCATTAATATTCTCTTATTATTAGCTATAAGTTTGAAGAACTTCTGGAAAGCAGAGTTGTGTGTACCGGGCTGCAGTGATAGTTTTCTGTCCTTTTAATTTAATAGCTTTGACTAGTCTGTACTACTAAAAAATACAGTATATATAACTATTTCATTCCACACAGTTTTTTCACAATAGTTGGCATTAGATCATCTTCGAGAATCCATATTCTGTTGTAGGCAAATCATAAAAGGAAATGTATGTTTCATCACCTGTTACAATTTCAGATATTGATAGTGAATGCCTTTTATTTAGTAACTGTAATGATCGTCAGCTGATCCTTACAAGTTCGGTTTTTTCGTGTTGCGTAAGATGATGAACACTATGAGAAACAATCTTTTCTTATTTCAAATTCATCATGCAAGATCTTATACACCTCTGCATAATTCCTAGAGTATTCTGAATCTGTGGTTGGTCCATTGATTATCATCTTTTATCATTTTGTGAACATAGGCAACATTATCTGGAGTCACTGTTAAAACAGGCCTTCCCATATGTTCTTCATGTTGAAGTGAGTTGCACCCTCTCTGATTTAAAAAAAAAATCATTTAAAAAACCAGAACAATAGCTCGAGATGGCACTTCATTATTAAACACTGACTGTAACTGCTGCATTGCTTTTCGGATAAACTAAATTTAAAACGATAATATATCATGGCTCACCAGTTCTAACTTTTCAAATACATTACTCGTCTCACAGAAACACACTTTACGACACCTATCTTTAAGACTGGGAAATGACTACTGCGTATGCTTTTGCAGTGAAATGGACTCGCACTTATGCATAATCATAACTGTGGGAGAACTGGCATTTGACAGTATCTCTATAATTCCAGAGTGGCCCTCGTCAAAGTAATTTCTTAAATTCTAAACATAAGTAAATTCTATGGTCAATTAGGAGGATTATATCAAATATTCTCACACACTACAATTTTACAAACATTTCAATTTTCAGTGATTATTTTTTAAAATTATTTGTTTATATCGATTTTTTAATTTTGCTGCTACAAAGTTAAAATAGAAATGAAAAACAAATGGTTTTTTACATGGATAGTATGGAAAACTGTTATATATTCAGAAATTAATTTAGAAGACGGTTATTAAATTACAAAAGTTTCATGCATTATGAATTTGGTCCATCCATCAAATGTAAAATAAAAAAATGTTTTATTTAAGAGAAGAATAGAAAAAAGTTTAACTTTTTCTGATTTTGCACTTATTTTCTATAAAAAAACAGTAGATCATTCTAAGGTTATACTATAAACGATATTATTAAACTAACTATAATTCTGTGGATATATTTTTTTTTTTAGTTTTTATATCAACAATATCTCTTTCAATCATGATCACCATCCTGATGTCTTTAATCAATTTCAATCCTAATTAGTTACTTTATTTTTACAAAGAGATTTTCAGAACATAAAATTTTCAAAAGAACAACATAAACAACAGAATATTGATTTTCCATGAAACTAAATAAAAAAGATCAATTCTCAGTATTACATGAAATATTTTATCACAATGTTAATTATAGCAAAATCAGCATCAGGATACTAATCAATTAAGATTCATATAGAATTCAGTGAATAAATACATTGGAAAAAATATTATAACAAGTAATATTGCAATTGTAATATTAGTTACAATCAGAAAATTTAAATTGGCAAATTTTTTACATTAAAAATAAATAATGCAACATTTACCTTCATTTTAAATTTCTAATTTAAGTTTTTATTATATTACAAAGTTTATTTCTTATTCTGATTAATTTTATTTATACATTAATATTAGTAACTATATCACCCATGTTGTGAATATTAGAAATTGTACTTCTAGAAATATGATTTCAACTTACTCTTATCTGTACTAAGAAATCTCTCAAATGATCTTTAAATGCAGGTATGTCTTGGTTCAAACTGAACAGGCCTTGAACTGTTATTTTAATTTGGTTGTCGGTTAGATGAGGATATGCACTCTTCAATAAATTAGCAACATAATCCTGAAAATTATGAAGTTATATAGGTTAATTTATACATGGAAACAAATGAAAATAGGCAATGAATAAAACAATAACTCTTTTCTTTTATACTTCTATACAAGCAATAAAAACAATCAGTTTGGTTTCTTATAAATGCTCATATATCTATAAGAAACAATAAATTATGTATCATAACTATAATAATTTTGGAAAAAAAATACACTGAAATATTGCACTCCAACTTGTGTATTACAAGAATTTAAGACAATATAAAGTACATAAGTGCATACCTGAATGTAAAGTGTATTATCTGGAGTCGGGCCGAGTGGGACTGTCACACGTCCAGCCTCCACCAGTGAAAAAATGTATGCCAAAATCGTAGCATGCATGGTGAGGCCTGCGCCATGCGACGTGTCGGTCACCACGCTAAATACATGATCCAAAATGTCACACAGGTAAGTTTGGTAGAAGCTTTGTGCTGCTTGTGGATGCTGCTCCACATTCTGTAGCAGTCGATATAAAATTTGGAGACCAGTGTCGGCGACATTTCTCATTGTATGCTTGAACGCCCAGATAATGGAGTCTAACACCAGTTTAAATTGTGCTGGTGGTATACTCAGGAATGCTTTGAAACAATGTGTGTTTACTGCTTGTAGCAGTAGGAAAAACTCTGTTCTATGCTCGGGATATTCTTCAAAATCTTTATTTATCATATCGAGTGTACATTCAAATACGGCATCGAAAATCTTCGGGATTTCGGAAGTGATGTTAGGACCCAGTTTATAAACAATTGCACCCATACAAGACAATACTTCAGGTTCGCGCGCATCAGGCACTACAGTTCTTTGATAATCTAATAACACTGCATCCAGTAATGGAGGAATGAAATTTTCTAACACCATGTTATGGTCGGTAGAACGTGACACCCAGCCAGCTATTAATTTCAGAGTCTCTTTTTTGATTATCCTCATGTTCTTTATCAGAGGTTGCTTTGTAACAGCTATTCCATTTAGACTTATAGCTTGACTTATGTTCTCTGACATAACTTTGTACACATTAAGCATATCTAAGTATATACGACCTAGTTGAACAACATATGGATGACCCAGAGCACGACAAGCACGGACATTTGTTTTAAGAATGCTGACCAACTGTTTAACAGCCTCGGGATCTTTAAGTATATCTACATTGTGAGATGCCTGCGATATTATGTCATCCCAAACCTGATTTGGTAATGCCATATATTTTTCAATTAGCTGTTCCTGGGCCACTTGATCTACTTGGGCATTAATCATATAACCTACGGCTTCATAGAAAGTATGCACTTGAAGTGTTTGAAGATCACATATAATAGAACTTATGGTGCTCAAGATTTCTTCAATAAATGGACAAGCCTCACCAACTTGTGTTGTAACAAAATGTCGTCTACACTTGAGAGCAATCTTGATGAAAGTATCACAAGCCATATCCTGAACTCCATCATGTGTTTCATGCATAAATTCAAATAATTTATTTACAACAGTTTTTAAAAATTTCCAATGGGCTCGAAGAAATCTAGGGTATTGTCCAACAACATACATAATATTGCTAGCAATAATAGCTTTATTATCTTTTCCTTTCTTTTGTTCACACAAACCAAGAAGTTCTTTGATTACTACTACTAAAAATCGCTTCTCATCTTCCTCCATCATTGCTCCAGAAATAGAACCAATAGCCCAACATAACGTGTTTAAGTTTTTCCAAGACCATTCTGTACCATTTACTTGATTTTGCAGCTTTTCAGTCATAATACGCTCAGTATCCTGATAATCTAAATGAGTAAGATAAACTAATGTTTCTCTCATATTTTTGTATAGGTTAATCGAATCCGTATCCTTCATGAATTCTCTAACAACTTCCCCATTTTCATTTTCCACGACAAGAACCTCTTCAGGTTTGGCCATTCTAGATATCATGATATAACGCACACTGCTCAAGACATCTGCATACAATGCTTTTCTGCCCATTGTTTTCCCCAAAAGTAAAGTAGATGAGTGAGAACATGGAGCTATTTTGTACAAATCAACAGCCAGAGCGTTCCAAAACTCCAAACAAATCTTAAATATTTCCACGTCTTCCACTTCAGAGATAAGCACAAGGTATCTTAAGGCATTCATCAATGTGTTAGTAAGTCCTCTCCGTTCGATAAGTTGTCCATGTTCTTTTAAATAAGTGCAAAGAAATAGAGCTAGATTTTGTATGAAAACCTGTTCCTGATCTCGACCGGCAGAATAGGCTTCACGTATATTTGTTGACAGTGGCAACATTATTTCTAATTGCTCCATTGTTTGTACTAGTAATGCCACAAACTGTTCTTCATAGTTTGACACAGTTACACCCGCTATTTCCGTTAAACAACTTAATGTTACATTACGAAACATAGGTACATTTAGAAATTTAAAAATCAAGGTGCTAATCAATTTCATTTCAAAAATATAGCCCAAAGGAATCCAATTCAAAAACCTTAAAAGTGTGTGGAGGGTGGCATCTACCAGAGGAGCATTCTGAGAGTTCTCTAAGACAAATTGACATAATTGAAAAATCTGACTGAATTCTGAACACATGGTATCCTTTAAATGTTTTGCTTTTGTTTGTGTCAATTGTCCTGTACTAAAAACAAACACTTCTTCACTTAATAACTTCAAAATCACCATATTATTTTGACAAAGGCTTTCGTTGGTTTTAGACGCACCCACAATATCACTAATAAAAGTTTCCCAGTTGTGTGGCCATTCTCTTTTTAATACTTGTATCAAAATCATATTGAGTTTCTTTAAATATACCTTGTTATTTTCCATTGTAATAGGATCACTGGAGTTTTTAATAATGAGGCCTACTATATACTTTTTTATGCCTTCACATTGGTTTCGAGGTAATACTTTCCATCGAGTCTGTATAACTTGCTCAAGTATTTGAAGAGCATAATACTTAGTTTCTTGATTTTGTGAGAACTCTAATATCGTATCAACTCTCGTCCAGGCATCTGGATGTTCTTTAAGAGCCGTTAAAACATCTTGTGCTACTCGTTGCTGTTCTCCAACCGTAGAATATAAGCATCCAACAATGGTGTCAAGTAGTGTGATATCCAATTTTTGATTGAAATCTAATAGTTTAGATGCTTGTTGTTCCAAAGTTGCCATTGTTAATTGTTATAATAAAACTACCTTAAAATTTGTTCCCCTTATATAAAAAGAATTTTGGATCTATCAACATTCATTCCTCACCATGCGAAACACCGAAAACAAACAAAAATTATTGCTTTACTTGGTCTAACCTTTCACTGTTGATATAAGACTTCTAATGAGATATGAAATTAAACATTGTATAATTACAGATCAAAAAGCACGTTCAATAAATTATTAATAAATAAAGTGGAAAAACATTGTATTTCAAGTTAAATAATGCTAACTCAAGCACATAAAGAACACACCCCATGGACTATATTACAGTGTGTCTTACGCGATCCATCGGAGTTATACGATAAAATTTAAGCACGAATGATGTAGAATTGTATAATATACAGTAAATCTAAGCTGATTACAAACATTACACATCTTACCCGAAAAAACCATTTGCGGCGCAATCAGCCTAACGCACTTCCATACACACTGGTCCGTTGTTTTCGTGATTTAGCTTGAAAAGCCGGCAACACACGATGATAAGAGTAAAGATAAATAATTTATTTCCACAAAATAAAACGATGTAAAATTATTTCTGAGATTTTGAAGTGAAATAACATATTTGGAATAGAATTTACGTATTAAAAAAAATTAAATTTACATTAATAAAATGAAAAAAAAATGAAAAAATGGCATAAAAAATTTCGCGCTAACATTTTTTAATATAGTAACACTGCATCCATAGAGTATCAATTTGTGCAGTTATTTTTTTAAATTGGAGTGCACTGGCTTTTAATACAAAAATAGATAACTATTATAGAACTAGCTATAATATAAATATATGTATTTATTATCTATTTAGAAATATCTTAGATCGAATTACTGTTCAATACCATTTTATATAAATCTCAGATATAAATGTGTTAAAGTTGGTTATAAATTAATAATGTGCACTTTTAGCTATTGGATATCCATCTAGATTTTCACGACATACAATTCTCAGGTACTTGTAACTACCAGTGGGTTTCAACTTTTACTACATCATCAGTTCACGTAGTTGAGGGCTGCTTCATACTGTAACATTCAGTTTGTGGTTGCCAAAACCTGCGAGAACTTGTTTTTGTCAATTGGGTTATTTGACAATTTTTTAAAAAGTATTTTATTGTATTCTTAGGACACCAAAGATACGTTTGATAATTGTCTATTTCGTTTTAAAGTTAATTTATAACAAAACAGTCATTTTAAATAATACGATTCAAAATTCCCGCCAAAACAGCGTTCACGTCAAGAAACGTGACAAATTAGGCCGTGAAGTCACGATTCAATAAACAGTGAGTGAAATGAATGATCCGTGAGTGTGAAAACTGTTTTCTTGAAATCTCAAAGAAATGGCTTCGTTATCATACAAAGTTTGCACAGTTCCTTGCTGTACAAGTACAACAATAAAAATCCCAATAAATTATTTATTCATGTGCCACAATCGGGGCCACTTCGTAAAAGTGGCTGCAATTAGCACGACGATCCGTCCACTGTATCACCTAAATCTTCAATTTATTTTTGCGAGGACCATTTTGATGTGAGTATTATTCATTTATTTAGTCGTCAAATACTAGTATTATAGTGATAAATACCAAATAACTTTAAAATAAAATTACTTGTGAGGTTAGTATTTTCCATTTAAATAATACTTGTTTGTTTTATTACAGCTGCCAAATGACATGGAAAATTACATGGAGTACGTACCATATTAAGGGCTCTGTCTCAGCAATAAGACATTGGCATTTTTTGGCATTCTAAAACTACGTCAGTTAATTATAAATTATTACCTACCGCATTAAAACCCAAAATACATTTTTGACACACATAACCTACAAAGTAAATAATGACAAAAAATATCAAAATGTTAAGGCTAAGAACATCGATTGAATTAGAACATTATGAATATATATATTGGATAGATTCCGTTTTTTGTACTTACACTGAAGTTTTCACGTTTCTAAATTCTGCAGAGCAGAAGTCCGGGTTTGATGCAAAGAAATTTGCAATCATAAACGAATCAACTTTTGGCAGATTAGCACTATCAGCTTTTATAAAGTCTTTCTCCACTTTCACTTTGACTGAATAACTAATAAAATCTAACAAAAAATTATTATTAAAATAACACCACCGTACAAAAGTAACACTGAAATTTGTTTGTTTATTGAATCGTGACGTCACGCGTTCTGATTGGCTAGTGAGCCGTTTAAGTTTTGTTATTCTACTGATGCAAAATTTCTTATTTATTTTTAAGAAATAAAAATATTTATAGTGTTTAATTTGTAAATTCACATAGATATTCTGAATCAGCATCTTGAAATCTACATAATTCAATTATTTTCTTATTTAATTGTTAACCATGTCAAATATCGAATTGTCAATTCGTTCTATGAACAATGAAGAAGCCTGATCATTACCATTTCCATTTACTAATATTGTATTTGCTTTTTTCTGCGGATTTCCTCATTTGAAATTTAATTTCCACTTCACGATGATGACTCAGAGTTTCCTTATAATCTGCTTCTTATGAAATTTTGTGGAGGTTCTGAGCATAGATCCTAAGCCCGAGGAATTGGTCCTTGATCTATGTAATTAATAAATTGAAGGTGAGTGACGTATTTGCCACTGATGTTGATGCTATATTTTCCGTATATTAAAAGCCCAAAAACATTTTCAAATATCGTGATGAACAATTTCAGAAATATGGCATTTCCTTTTTTTAAACTTCTCAACAATAGAATTGCTTTTGTGATAATAATGTAATATTGCATATATAATAACCTTTGAAATAAAAATTCTAAAAAAATAAAATAACGGAATACTACTTTTTGTACTTAGTGTGTGTAATGAACAGGGGCGTAGCTACCGCCGTATCTGCCGTATCAACTATACGGGGCCCCCGGACCACGGGGAGCCCCCAACGTGCGTAAGCAAAAATTAATAAAAACTTCCCAATTTTTTTTTATTTAGTATAAGTCAAAAAAGGCAATTTTTTTTTCCCGCGTAAAGCGTGCGTTCGAAAGTTGGCAGCATTCCCTAACAGCAATCATGAGCTAAGAAAGCACGTTGAAGTGATAAGGTTGAAGTTTGAACTTTTTGGCTTTAAATGACAGACGTACTATGATCTATTTGACAGTGAAAGAAAAAAAATATTAATGTAATCCGCCGCACATAAATAATTACTGTTGCTATGGCAACAACGAAGATGGCGTACAAAGCCCTTTAGTACTTAATGTATGAATAAAATTATTAAGATCATAACTTATTTTTTAATGAAGTTTTTTCAATTTTTTAATGGTTGTTTTGTTATCCGGAGCACAGACGAATCCGAAAAAATCTCAAAAATCGCTCTAGCCGTTCTCGAGTTATAAATGGTGTAACTAACACAACTTTCTTTTATATATATATATATATATATTTAGATTTGAATTGTATGTAAAAAATTTGGAAAGAGAGACAAATAGATAATTATGATGAATAAATATTTCTTTTAATTTCATGCAATTTTTTTTCTTTTATGAGAAATCTTTACCCTTCCTAAGGGCCCTCTAACAATTTTTTATACGGGGCCCCGCCAAGGCACGCTACGCTTCTGGTAATGAATGCATTTTTTCTTCTTTACTTGTAGATTTAACAAATGCCGAACTAAACACATAAGCCAAGGAGTATGCGTGTAGCGCCCTGAAGGTAGCTACTAATAAAAAAGAACCTAAGATGATAATAATGACTACGTTAGCGACTTTAACGAATACGTTAGTAAATGTGGCGACTACGTTAGCGGCTGCGTAAGTGTCATCTTTAGTTTTTGAAGTTATACTTCTTTAGGCGCGTTATGAAAAAATGATAAGAGTGAAATTTTAAGATGAGCACGCATCAGTGTAACACAAAATTAACAGGTTGAAGCTGCCTGCTTCGAATTTAAATTTTGCATGCATGTATAAATGGGGTGACAATGCAAAATTATTATGACAGAGAGCTGATCTGATGATGGAGCTGGAAGGTGGCCTTAGGAACTCCGTAATTGTACGACGCAACCCCATCGAGTTTGGGCTCGTTTGATTCGTCTTGACGAGTACTTTGATACTATATGGTAATCAGGGTCTGATGATGGAGCTGGAAGGTGGTCATAGGAACTCCGTAATTAAACGACGCAACCCCATCGAGTTTGGGCTCGTTTGATTCGTCTTGACGAGTATCTTGGTTGGCGTGAATATGCAACTTCAACAACTTTCGGAAAAACGTTCGTTCCCTTCGTTATGAACGTGGATTATATCTGATTGATTAGATGGATTACCCAATGCCAAGGTGAGCACGTACCGAGGGCTGAATGGTATGAGGGTGTATAAACATTTCTTAAACTGAATTTTAATGACTGTGTTGACTACCCTTTTCCAGTTCTTTTATTATTTCATTATAATTAATTATTTGCATGCAATTAAAAACTATTTTTTAATAATGCCAAAGAAGTATAACTTCTCACGCGCGTACATAAGTACACGCACCCATTTTTTTGCTATTTGATAATAATACCGTTTTTTAGAAAGTTTTTATGAATTATACATAAATAACTCATAGTAAAAATAGTATAAAACATGTGATAAAGTAGCAACACACTCCTTTATACATGGTTTTGAGGACTTCGTCTATCGCGGTCGATCAGCATGGGATGCCGCCAGCATGTGAATACCCTATGGATACCTTAAGGTAGGCATCTCGGCATAGGAAATCAGGTAGCACGGGCTGAATCCCCTAGCGGGGTGCCGGGAGCACAGGAAGCGCACCGGGTGGGTGACCGTTTAAGGTCGTAATATGAGGGTGTCTGCGTCTAGACTTCTGACATATTCTTATTGATTTCTATTAGCCTTTCTACCTCTGAGGTAAGCTCGTCGGGTGGATCTGAAAGAACATTCCGTGGCCTTTGTATGAAATGGTCTAGAGGAGGTGCCCCGTATGATAGGACTGACTGTAATAACGGGTTCAGGTGATTTGCAGCTATGTTGAAGAATTTTTTCTACATGTCTTGCATGTATTTGGAGATTTTAGGAAGTTCGAGATCCTTATGAAGTATGTCATTCCGGACGTACCAGGGTGTGCCAGAAGTTCTTCCGCAGAAGTTGTTTTGCAGAATTTTGAGTTGGTAGAATACGTTTGGGTCTGCATGGGCGAATACTGGCACTGCGTACGTTGTATTATTTGCTGATGATACCTCCTTACTTTTTCAGATTGATAGGCATCAACCAGATTTTGACGAAGTAAACAGTACAATCTCTGAAATCGTTGAGTGGTTTAGTATTAATAATCTACTGCTCAATAAAAGGAAAACAAAACTTGTAAAATTTTACCTAGCTGATTACAAATCGATCGACACAAATGTAATGGCCAAAAACAAGGCACTGAATATTGTGGACACGACCCTATTTCTTGGTCTCACTTTAGATTCTATGTTATGTTGGAATTCTCATATTACGAGATTAGCGAAAAGACTTGGTTCTGCAGCATATGCAGTCAAAAGAATTCGGCGAATTACAGATGAAAGCACCGCGAGACTGATTTATTTCAATTTTTTTCATAGTCTTATGACCTATGGAATTTTTTTATGGAGTCACGTAGCCGATATTAACACAATTTTCGTGCTGCAGAAGCGAGCTATTCGTGCTGTTTATGATTTAGACCAATGACATATCTCAAAGAAAAATTTAAGGAAATTAATGTCCTAACTTTAGCATCACAATACATATAAGAAAACCTGGTATATGTCAAGAGAAATATAGAATCATTCCAAAAAAGGAGCGACATCCATAACATTAACATTAGACATAAGAACGATCTTGTTGCTCATAAGACCCGTTTAAGTAACGTTAATAAATCATTTAAAAAGATGCGTGTGCGCTTTTATTATAAGATCCCATCTGAAATTCAAAATTTGCCATTTGCTGAGCTTAAACGTTTCGTTAAAAGAAAATTATATGGCAAGGGCTATTATACCGTGTTGGAATATCTTAATGAAAAAAGCCTATGGGATTGAGCTGCTCGCCTATAAGGTTATTTTATATTATTTTTAAATGTCGAGAAAATTATAAATTACTAAATCCTTTGTATTGATGAGTAAAAGAGCAAGCCTTGAGTTTCTTGCCCATTCTTATTAAGATGAATCAGCATTTGGAATGGGCGGTAATGTCGAAACGAATTTATTAATGACGTATTCCAAGTGTGATTTCATTACCTACGAAATAAAGATAATTTTGATTTTGATTTTTACGTCATCACCAGTCGTATAAATATCTTGTAAGGTGTGCATTTATTCCTAAGACTCATTTTGCTCTTTTTATCGATCATACCGCTAAGGCATGAAAAGTATAATTAAACATTTTTTCTAACATGCTTGATGTGATCTTTGAATTGAAGATGTTTGTCGAGCGTGATTCCTAAATTTTTTTAATTGTGATGACACGGAATAGGTGAATTACACATTCGAAAAGTTGGGGAAGTTGTATGGTACAACTTCAATCTTTTTGATTTTACTGTAGGTAAAGAAGATGGCTGCTGATTTTCCGAGTTTACCTCGATTCTCCAGGTTTGGAACCATCGCGTCAGCTCGTCGATTTTACCTCCTGGGGGCGAGGAGTGATTTATATAAAATTGCTACCGCGCAGGTAAAGAGTGGTGTCGTCGGCGAAGAGCGCAAGTTTGACGCCTGTTTGTGGACGCGGGATGTCGTTTGTGTACGCAGCAGCGGGGAGGGTGTGGAGCCTTGAGGAACTCCGGTTCTAATCAGTCTTTTGGCAGATATGCTGTTCTTAAGCAGGAAGGAGAAGTGTCTGTTCATTATGCATTGATGAATGATGAAGACAAGACGATCTGGGACTTGTAGTTGGTGGAGTTTATAATTAGCCCTGCGTGCCATATTTTGTCGCATGCCTTAGCGATATCGAAGAAGACAGCAACAGTTTTCGTTTATAACCTTTCGAGACGCGTTCGACTAGTCGGAGGCTTGTCGGGGGCAAGAGTGATTTGGCCTGAATCCGAACTGTTCGTTGATAATCAGGCCGTTTCCTAATAGGTGACCACTGAGTTTAGTTTTGAGAAATTTCTCGATTAGCTTGCCTAGACGGCTCAAGAGGCTGATCGGTCTATAGCTAGTGGGGAGGTTGTGAAGTTTCCCTGGTTTCGGGATGCCAATAACGACGGTTTCTTTCCAGGCCTCGGGAAAGTTGCCATTTTTAATGCAAGCATTGATAATTGCAACCAACAGCGCCAGTAATGTCGCAGAAAAGCATTTAATTGCTTTATTGTTTATCCCGTCCAGGCCTGGTGCCTTTCTGGGTTTTTGGTTTTTAATAAGTTTTTGGACCTCGTCTGGCGAGACCGAAGATAAGTCGTCTTTGGGAAGTAATAAAAACCTACGAAGAATTTCGTTTTCGACAGAGTTTAGTCAAATTAGGTTGGACGTGCTCCGGATTATATAGACGGGAGTGCATTACCCCCTCTACCATGCGACCGACCAGCGCCCCCCGAAGGAGATTTGTCTTCCCTTGCGTTACTTTCTATTTACAAATTACAATATTTATACACAAAAACTATTAAAACATCTATTTACAATTAACATTACTTATTCTAGACCGTGTCCGTGGATTTATTATAATTTTGCGCGCCTATATTCGTGTATAAACAGGTCGCGTGCGAACACCGTGAACTTGCATTATTCCGTGTTTTCCCTTAATTTATCTTATCGATGTCCTCCTTTATAACATTCGTATATGGTAGTGAACTGGTTGTATGCCCTAAGTACTTAAATATCTCGAAACTGGATCATACAGCCATACGATCCCATGCTGCTACTACAGTGGAATCTCAATAACTCGAATGTCAAGGGAAATGCAAAGACATTCGAGTAAACGAGTTTTCGACGTAACAAGAACTTCGAGATACATATGACTGTGTCGACAAAAAACAAACATAACGTTCACAGGTGTGTTACTTAGAAAGTTTCATGAATGTATTCATTCATTGCACGTGTACAAGACGAAAACAATGAATTAGAAGCCCCGAACCCGAACATTCATTTTGGAATTTATTGCTATTATTTCGGGGAATTCTAAGTAAGACGTCATTATATTTTATCAATTATGACTTACGGAGTCTCCTTTTTGAAATTCGAGTTGTAGAGTATAAATATATATTGTCAATACTTCGTAAGGAAATAACATTTTATTCGAGTTACAAAGTCTAAATAATTCGAGATACCGCGTATTTAGGGGTTCATCGGAAGGGAATTGTGAGAACGGTTGGCGTGTTCATTTACTTTAAAATAAAATAACATAACTGACTCTAATTTCGGTTTAATTGGTTTCACATTTATATCACTTAATTGAATACTAAGTACTACTGGTGAGCATTAGCTGGCTGACGACCTTTAACGAGAGTCTGCCTGCGAGAGGCACCGGGACTAGACGCGACTCGACTGACTGGCGGGCAGGATCGCCACCGGCGCTGTGCCGCATATAGGTGGGAGCGAGGGCTTTGCTATTCGCTGCCGATCCGTCATAACTTCCTTCAGAACATCGGCCGGCGTTTCTTACCATATAAGGTAATGAATTTGTTCCCGGGCCGCGTTCTGGGAAAGTGCCGTGTGCAGCCTGAGCCCGTCGCGCAATCGCTGTCGCATCGTTTGTGTATGTGGTGCAACCGCTACAGGAATGGCAATTTTTTTCGACTTACTGAGGATTTCGACTTAACGAGGTTCGAGTTATTGATATTCCACTGTATATGATTCGGTCATATGCCTATCGAGTATATCCCAAGATGTATTGACAGCCTAAGGACTAATAATGAATCGAATATATTCTTCAGGTGACCGCATCGCCTATCCCCTCTCTACCTGCTATGTATTTCTATTTTGCTGTATGCATCCCTTTCACTCTAGGATGATACAATACCTAGTGAAATTGCATCATACATTTTACAAATGGACGCTTGTCTGCAATATGCATTAACATGCAGCATGCAACACACCGTAGACCCTCGAATCTGCCCTTCCACTACGAATCTCTATCCAAAGAATTGAATATTGATTCGAGAGGATTGACGGATGACACCTAAGCAAGTGCTAATTTTATAATTATCTTGGTCCGCCAATCGTTATAATGTTATAATAATAGTTATTATATATATAATTATATAATCTATAATTAATTAAAAGATAATAATAAAATTAACACTTGCTTAGGTGTTCGATATCTGTCAATCCTCTCGAATCAATATTCAATCCTTTGGATCAGGGTTTCCCAAACTTATTTTACTGTGACGCCCTTGGAACTTTACCATATTTTTACGACGCCTCTCAACTCAGCCCTCAAAAATATTTACTAATTTTAGTATTAACTTAGGGATGTTTGTCAAAATGCGCACGGCGTTCCCTAAAGTACCCTGTGGCTCACTCGACTTGGTCGCATCGACATGCGACGCCCCTTGGCGTCGCGACGCAGTTTGGGAAGCCCTGCTTTGGATAGAGATTCGTAATGGAGGGGCAGATTCGAGGATCAGCGGTGGGTTGTATGCTGCATGTTAATGCATATTGCAGGCAAGCGTCTATTATGGATTTTGGCGAATTAACGCCTCACACAATAGAATATTTTACAAATTTGCATCCTTTATGCTATATTATATTATACAAACTGAAATAAGCTGAAATTGACTATATCGTTACGAAATAAAAGTTATTACAATTTCATGCACCCATGGACACGGTCGCCCACAACTCACTTATATATATATATACAATATCATTATGTATCATTTTGCAAGTGAAACTATACAATACTATGTATATATTTTCATACGATAACGTTCCTTATATATTTCGGTATACATTTACTATTGAAATGCGACTAAACTTACGAAAATATAATTTAGCAATATTCATATACAACATCTTAAACTAGTTATTTCGGGTATATTTGTTCGTAGCAATCATTAATATAAAATATCTTTTTTTTTCTAAAATTGAAAATATGATAAGTTCATTCAAATGTTACAAGCCTGACGTCAACAGTGTCATTTATTCAAAAGTTAATCGACATTTACAACCACTCACACCACATACGTACACGTACACACAATTACAATTATACACACACACACTTGTTGAAAATACTATTTACAAAAATCAAGCCCAAAATAATATCTTATCGAATCATATAAAAAACTTTTAAATTTTTTTAGCGGGGAGTTAAAGACAACGAAAGCACCACCATATTTTTATAACTTTGTAGCTAATGAAAATGGCGGATCCAAGCGATGGCGGCCGAAATTTTACTTTTCCGAAAATAACGTGGCGAGTGTTTTCGTAATAATAAACATCGCTATAGAACATCACGCTATGCGTTCTTTTCGAGACCTGTTTAGATAAGATTAATGGTTAACGCAATGTTTCGTCTCACAACTTTTAATTCGCATCGCGACAATTGATAACGAAACGGAAGTAGATTTCTACAACGCGACAGAGTTAAAGGAAATGACTTGCTTCGTAAACCAGTTTATTTACTATGCTACTGATATTTATATAAGAACCCTGGAAACGATAGCATTTTGAAAGCCTTTCCAGCAAAAGGGTGTACACGAAAATAATGATTTCTATCATTGTCATTATTAGTTTGGTGGCTACCCAAACGTTGTCTTTAGGTGAGCAATATTTTTTTAACGATTAACGAAACGTCACTCAAATGATGCGTTATCTCAAGAATTAACGCGGGAGCAAGACATACATTATTTTCCCATAGCGAAACACTGTAAATGTCCCGCTCTTTCAGCTCTCAAGATAGAACACCGTACTACTTAAGTTTGCTTTATTAGAAGCTAATTTAGATTATTTTAGTAGTTTTGCGAAATAAGCGTACAGACGGAAAGCTAAAAAAAATCTCATGCGCTTTTTTTTTGCATTTAATTTGCTTTTATGATCTGATACTATTTATAATATTGTCAACATTCATTTTAAGTGCCATGAGAGTCGAAATAACTGTTAGCTATAATATTTTTCTCAAAGTTGATCTCGTATTTTAAACAGATTTTCTGACAATATTAAAAGTAAATTCAAGTAATACGAATACTTTTCTTATTAAATCACAAGAAAAGTCAAAGAAGAACAATAATTATTATATTTGTTTTTCTATTGCCAAAATAAATATAATTTGATAGGAATGTTATTATATAAATCTGTATATAGGGACTGTCTGTGTGTACATATATACATTTTTTTGTTAAATTTTCATTTATTTATGACTCACTGAACTCACTGACCCTAATTGTATCATTTTTGATATTTATGTTTGTCTCTTTTATGTGATATTATAACTTAAGAAATGTTTGACAGATCTAGATGAAAAATATACAGTAAGAACATGTAATTGAGCAATCGATAGGCTATATATGACTCAGTTAAATAAGTCTGTTTGTTTGTACTGGCTAATCTCCAAAAGAGCTTTGAATTGTTTGCTCTTCCCGCGTAGGCATTAAAGTGAATTCCTTCATAATGTATACATGACAATTTTTTTTAGGTAGGACTTGCGTAAAACATGTTTTTTGGTGAGCGTCTATACCCTGAAAAGACTAACTTCGCTAAATTTCACGTTAACCGGAGCCATAGTTTCGGAGATCTCGTGATGAGTCATTCAGTCAGCGGTATTTCGCTTATATGTATATAGACAGCACGCGTAATAATAATAGGTTAGTACTTTTACATAGTTTCGCTTGCCGATAACGGAATTTGACGAGGGATGTAGGAATTTAATTTACGTCCAAGCAAATCAAGTTACGGGTTAAAGGGAGTATTGGTATGTTGATGAGTTATTCATTATACATGAAAATATTATTAATTAGCTATCATAATAATAACTTATTATTATTAGTAACATCACATAAAATCCCTTTTGGGATAGCAGGGTAGAAGATATTCACACTATTTCATAATGTAAACACTTAGAGGAAATAGTATTTATTCATTAAAAGACAAAAGGTGTTTATGTACCTGCTTTATTGCTATTCAAAAACGAACATCTATCTGTTTAGCTTTTGCAATCGTATGATCTCTATCTACCTCTTTCTAACGTATACTCTTTATCTTTTTCTAACCTCTAACTGCGCACACGCCGCCATAAAATTCCAAGAATTTGCAACTATAAACCCTTTATGGACACGCAAACTGATTAGTTAATTACAATCAGCAACAACAATTTATGAAAGGTTTTTGTTTAGTACATTCGCATTTTTTTTGTGACTAGTTTTCTCAGAGCATTTTACCATTTTAGAATCTTGGTTAGTTGCGCCAATTTTTAAAAAGACTTGCCATACCTATGTCCATACTTTTTTTTTGCACCACGATGAGTGAAAGTAGTCTGTAAGTAAAATTCTTATAAGATTTAAAGAAGGAAAATTATTTTGAGGGTTTGTTGTTTAAAAACTACAAACATTCTGGGATATTTAGGGGTTGTAGTGCATAGCAGCACTATTTAGGTTGCTGACACAAAAAAAAAATCAAAAACATTTGGAAAACTGTGGCTATGGTAGTTAAAACTATCATAAGGGGTGTACATTTTCAGAAAACTTCAATTTTATTTCTTTTTTCATAAAAAAGTAAATAGATAAAAAATAAATCTATTTTATTCCTGAATAGTCATGGGCAGGTCCGCCCGTCGGAGCCCGCTTATCGTTGAATTTTGGGACACGTATATTATATCAACGTTTATACATAGACAAAATTCAATCTACAGTAATGGACTTTGTGGTTCAGATTTTGGATATGAGAACACTTACGGTGAAAATTATGGAAAACGTTGGATATTTTTCCCTGACGGCGACGAAAAACCTCATTACGTTGATTTAACGACGGACAATTTTCATCTTAAAGCTAGCTCCAGCGAAAGTGTTCAATTCAGATTGTACACGAGGTAAGATCATTTGTTATCAGTATTGTGTTTTATCCAGTAGTTTGTTTTTTGTTTCACTGTTTGTTTGTTCGGCATGTATTATGATTTATTTATTTGTGCAAATATGCAATGTTTTCGTAAATTAGGATACTTAGTGCTTAAACAATATTGTTATAAATTGAATCATCGGAATCATCGGTATGTACATTCACAGCGTATATAACTTTAGGTACTCGTAATTTTATTTGGAAATATAATTACATCCATTTATATTTTTACTTATCAAATTATTAAAATGTAATTTTTTGCAGATATAAATCTATACATATTATAAAACTCTATGTCTCTTTGTCTGATTGTCTGTATGTTTATATACTTTTCGCGGGAGAAGCACTTATCCGGTTTAAATTTTTTTTTTCCGGATTTGACCAGCTTATAAGATATATTTTGTTGCATAAAGTAACGTACGAAATAAGCAGTGATGATAAAATAATTTTGTAAATAAGGTGAATCAAGTGGGTAAAAATTCTCTTTTTGAGCGCCTAAATGGCTTACACTGAGTAAACCATGAAGATAGGTTACACTGAGTAAACCATGAGAGATAGGTATATCAAATTAATGTTTATACATTATTGTAAATCTTAAAAAGACGTACAATAAAGCCCGCGATAGCATTGCATGTCTATCTTCTAAGCGTTCTTAATGCTTAGTGTACGTCATTATGTACACTCAGCATTTTTAGGGTTCCACAGTCTACAAGGATCCTTACAGTTTTGTCTGTCAGCGGCTTAGCTCCGGGACTAGAAAGATGTAAATTTAGTTTGCATACGCATATTAATTACGTTGATAAAGTGGTAGAATAATATCTTGAAATATTTTTTTCCGGGAGTAACTCCCCTACCCGCAAAGTGGGGATGATTTACTTTCTCTCGTCTATCCCATGTTGTAGGGATATCGACGGATAGCTCATTCAAAAACATCGCGGTTCTGTCAAAATTATTTTTCAATTTAAGTTTAAAAATGCTCATATTTGTTAGAATTAATTGCCAGTAATTTAAATGGTTATTCTTGAATATGTGGAAAAATTCATGGCAATAGTATAGATATATAATTATAATATTATTAAAAAAAATTGGAACCGGCTTCAAAAAAGAGATAAGGAACTCACTAAAAAGTAAAAAATAATCAAACTTAGATTTTTAACACAAAACCGTTTTAACAAAAACAATTTTATTTTTAAACGTTTTTTATTTTAAGAAAACGTTTTGAAATATATATGTGCATAATAATCGTTGTAATAACTAAATAAAAATAAACATAAACCTTATTCAACCATCTACAACGCTTATGTTATATTCTACTATATACACACAATTTAGCTTAAGACGTATTTAAATCTATTTATTTATTTACAATATTATCTTAACTGCTATCAACTGATCAGTTTGAAGTCGGTGCCGAGCCCAAACAAAATAAAAATAACAATATAATTTTGTTAATACTGGGCAAAATATGCGCACGATTCACTTACTGTACTACTGGTACCACGACAGACAGTATGTTGGCGAGCGGCAATCAACTCGCGAGATGATTATATGTATTCTATTTGGCTCGGTAAATATATTACATATATATACATAAAAAATATATATACAGTCGAACATAGAACCTCCTCCTTTTTTGAAGTCGGTTAAAAAGAAAAACTATCACAACTAGTAACAATCTAACAACTTATAAAATGTACTTAAAAAAAGTAAAATGCAACATTTCATTCAAAATTTTTTTGAAATTAATTACCGTTGTCCGTTTTGTAAAAGTGGTAATAAATATAAGTTCATGAACCATGTAAAATTTTAGTAAAATGGAATCATAATATTCTTAACACCCGTCTTACCTGAGCCCGTAGATAGACCTTATAATCCGCTAAACCGAGAACTCAATTAATAGTATCAAACATAAAGCCCACTTTTGAGTACTCACATTGTGACGGGAAACCATATTTATAAAAATAATCTGAACAACGTGCGAGCAGAACCGCGGATATATAATAGCTAGTCGAAATATAAATTCTATATTTTGTATTTTAACAATGAAATGTTATTAACCCACAACTGAAAGTAAAGGAAAACTAAGCAATATATTTAGAAGTGAAACCGACGTGGTTAAAAAAAAAGTTAGATGTTGTACTTTGGTGTATACTGTATTTAAAGTAGATGTGAGTCGGGTTAACTTAATGTACATTTTAAATTATTAAAGTAATTAATATCTATTTGATTGATTGTATTTGTATAATCCGTTATATTTAATGCCTCATAGGTTGCAGGTTCTAAGAAGTCATTGAGCATGAGTCTCCTGTTACTGCAAATAATATTGGGGCCTTTACACACTACAGACATTAATGAATGCCTGTTATATACTTTATCACGATTTTCTTTCGCCTTTAAAGAAAGTATCTAATAATTGATATTCCAATCCGCACAAAAGTTGGAAAAACGCTCATACGATGCTGAAACTAATGTTCTTTGTGGCTAAATAGACATGCTAACTATTAAACTATCAAGACCTTTAATTTAGAAATAAGTAGTTGTTCTAGACTCAAATTAGGTCTTTTGTAGAATTAATACGATTTATAACGGTTAAGAGGCACAAGTAGTACATAATCGGTGTTATGAACTGGATGACTATATTCTTCGAGTAGAAAAATTAGGAGTATAATTTACAGTTATCTGATCGAGAATTGTCTAATCCAGAACCTACCACACCAGATGGTAAGCATATAGGACACGGGTTTTGTCAATGTAAGGGTTACATCTAGTTTTTGAAAATTCGAGATGCATTTACTTGATTTTTTTTGCATAGTCAAAACCGTTTGTAAGAATTTCTTATTTAATTTACATACAATTTGTCAGGAAAAACCTCGAAGAACACGTGGCATTAGACGACGACTCCGAATCAGATGACACTAGCAGTTTCATCAAAAAAGCAGCCGTGAAGGTGATCACCCACGGATGGAGATCGTCCGCCGACAAGGACGTCGTAGTGAATATAAAAAATGCATATTTAGAAAAGGCCGACATCAATGTAATAGCTGTCGACTGGAGCGAAGTCGCCGATTCTATATTCTACCCATGGGTAGCGCTCCAAGTTCCGAACGTGGGTAAGACTGTGGGGAAATTTTTAGCAGCTTTGTCCAAAAGGTACGACGTCACCGGGGAGCAAATCCACCTGATAGGCCATAGCCTCGGCGCTCACATCGTTGGAGTGGCCGCTTCGACAAGTAAACTAAACGTTTCTAGAATTTCAGGTTAGTTTAATTCATCGATACACGATCTCAATTAGTTACAAATGTATTATGACCGAGAAGAAAAAATAAGAGAATTGTCGTGAGACACCTTAGTCTGGTCAACATGTTAAAAACAGTGTTAATTCTTGATGAAGATCCTAAAAATATGATAGATAGCTCATTCAATTCGGAATGACCTTTAGAAATTTTGTTTTTAAAATCTTACTGCATATAAAAAAATAGTAAAAGTTGTAAAGAAATTAAAGAAAAAAAAAGTATTTAGTTTTTTGTCTATATCTTGAAAACTATTAACATTTAAGAAAACGGAAAAAAGATCCTTAAAGAGGAGGAAATTTCCAATAAAAAAGTTTTACGTTCCAAAACTCTATCTCCATTATTTATAATCTTAATTTAGTTCTGAAAATAGGGCTCCTAGCGGCCGTTTCGACACTTGCGCGTCGCCGCTAAACAGAGAGTGCGATAAAAAAATGTTTTTTATTAACTATTAAATATTAATTTAAAATTAAAAAAAAAACGGTGTCATCAGAATACTTCAAAGAAAATAGTTCCGTAGAAAAAAATTTAAAACCTAATTTTCAAAAAGTTGTACAATTCTTTATTTAACTAATTTTTGTTGGACTTTCGTTCTCATAAAAGGTCACGTAAAAGTTTAAATAATTGTCCGTTTCTTTGAGTATTCATAAAATTCATAAACAGAGAAATTGAAGATCTGATCAAATAAATATAGTTGTCTTCCCGCCGTTTTTAATTCAAGATCCCGGATTCGCTGAAGATCATGAAGGGCACTCCGACTCATCATCCGTGTTACGCCGGTGGACGCTCCGCAGTAAGAGGAAAGGAAGACACAAATCACATAAAAATTAAAAACAGCAGGAAGATAATTATATTTATTTGATCTGTTCTTCAATTTCTCTGTTTATGAATGTTATATATACTGAAACTAACAAATTAAGCATTTCACATTCCAATTTCTATTACTATCGAGACCACTGTACGTGGGCAGGAGCCCAGTTCAACTCTTTCTCTATATACCGACTGTTTTTATTTGTCGTCCTGACTATTCTTCTACAATCAAATTCGAATACAAATAAAACCCACGTTCGCGGGACTGAGCACGGAGGCGGGATGCCTCACAAGCCACCTACACCCAACTCGGTTACCACAATATGCACCATCAATTAGAGTTCAAATAGACGTATTTTGGTTTTCATTTTGAGAAGTATTGTTAGTTGATAGCAAAATTAATATTTTCAAAACAAAAATCTAAAATTATCTTATAAAAGTTTCATAGAAAATAAAATTCATACGGTTGCGTTCATCTCACAGCATCACTTTTGACACCTGGCTCAAATTGTATTGTACTGATGCAACATATGTGATGTTAAATACATATAACAATAAATGTTCTAAATAACAATTAACTGTTTCTTCGAAATAACTAAAAACTATGAAAAGTGAATCAATCAATTTTATAGCATTTATTGCTGTAATTTCTATAATTTATTGCTGTAATTCCTATAATATTTAAATACAAAAGCAATCATCGCAACAAAAACATATAAGTTATCACAATGGTATTAATCTTTCATTAGCACCAAGTGATACCTATACACTAATCAGACATATCAAAATCGCGCCATCTTAAATATTTTAGATGCTGGCTGTTTTATATTTATGTTGGTTGCTTTGATATTCCTTCTTTACTTTCATTATGAAATATAACGCATGCGATGATCAATAAAAAATATTTAATTAAATGTGTGCAGGTTTAGATCCAGCGCGGCCTTTGTTCGAATTTCCCGAACGAGATGCTACGGAGCGGTTAGATAAAAGCGATGCACAGTTTGTCGATGTGATCCACACGTGCGCAGGAGTCCTTGGATATCTTGAACCTTTGGGGCATATCGATTTTTATCCAAATCACGGAACGGCTCCACAACCTGGCTGTCTAGGACCACAGGCTATATTTGGTAATAACGTCATAATATATTGTTTTTTATCAGAAAAAACGATTTAGGTATATTTAAACTTTCTCAAAATTTGAATAGTGATATGTTAAAATTTACGAGAAAATATTCCATCACTAAGAAATATTCTAATTTCATTTTTTATAACTGTAATACAAATTGAAATCGAATAAGACGTTAGTCTTAAACGTGAACTTAAATTAGGCGCATTTAAAAGGCGTTCATTTGTACTCGCTGATGTCATTCGCGCGATAAAAAAACTTCGTGAATCAATTTCCTTGTTTCGTAAAGAGTTCGCAGTTCGAGTAGAACGTATTTGTTATGGTCATTAGGAAATTCCATTATCCTCTAGTAATTTCAATAAGGACATTTCTAATGTACTTATAGTTGATTGACGGTTTTTGTGTTATTCAATTTTTAAGGGTTGTCAACTTCTCGTTAAACAAAATTCTCGGAAAACCTAAGCATAGCGTGGAAAGAGCGATAAAATAGCAACAAACTCCTTTGTACTTGGACTTGTTTTTTTTTTTATGACGTCTGTAATATAATTGACAAGCACACCTGACAAAGGTGTGAGTTCGGTTGGCGTATTCATTTAATTTAAAATAAAGTAACCGACTCCAATCATACATTTATTTCGTTTCACATTATATATAGATACCACTTAATTAAATACTGATGATCCATATGTTGAGTGAGAGTTGGTCGGCAATTTTGGCAAAGAATATTATATTTATAAAATATATTATATTTTGAATTTCGGCGCCGGCGCTGTGGTGCATGTAGGTGGGAGCGACGGCTTTTCTATTGGCCGCCGATCACGTCATAACTTCCCTCGGAACATCGTCCTGCGCTTCTTACCATATAAGGTAATGTTTTTCCCGGGCCGCGTTCTGGGAAGGTGCCGTGTGCAGCCTGAGCCCGTCGCGCGATCGCTGACGCATCGCCTGTGTATGTGATGCAACCGCTACATAATACTTTGTCTATGTTTATAAAAAAAGTTTAATGATGTGCCTTATCAAAACTATTATTGACAATTTTTGCACTTCATCTTTACCATAAATTGATATAAAAATTCTTATATTTTCAGAATGTGTTTTGGTATCAGTAAACAATCCCATTTTAAAACGAACAAAGTTCATGCTAATGAAATGTTTGTTCAGGTTAATCTCCAAAACGGTGGATTGGATTATGATAAAAAAATTAATCTGTTCCAATGTATTATTTGCCTAAGCACCAAAATGATGAAAACTTTTTTCTACATTCCAAATAATTATTATATACCCTAAAATCCACTTAGAGTAAGGATACTTCTGACATTTTATTTAGGTCCAAAAAACTATAAGGGTTTTGTGGATATAAAGATTAAATCTGTTCTACAAAAACAGTAAAATATAATAAAAATAAATCTATATCTAATTAATCATGATATTAATGACATATAATATTCGCTTCTTTATTAATCTTATTTAATTACTTAATTATTAATGTTAAATGAAAAATGTCAATGTTCAAATTTCTAGAGGGTATTTAAATAATGTTGTCGGATCCAAAGAAAATATATGCAACGTGCTCCTGACTTTTTCCGTTAATTTCCGCAAATGACTCTAATGATGATAACTAACAAAAGTTGTCAAAGAACCATCAAAGAACATATATGCAGAAACACTTAGTTACTGAGATTTTTTAAATTTACAAAAACGAAATGTTTCGCTCGTGCAACAAATACTTTAGTGCATTATTGGCGTTGCCTCGTCTCGTTCATAATGTGTTCCGTCGTGAGGCGGCCGCCTGTAGCCCGAATCCCGCGCACCGAAGCGATGGCGATGATACCACGTTGTCCTTAGTGGTAATTTGCATTTCGCAACGGTAATTTTCGGTAATTTTCGGTAACGGCCTTTCGCATTAGGCGTCATTGACTTATATGTATACTTTAGGCGTTGATTTATTATGTTTGAAAAGTTAAAAAATATTAAAACTTAATGTTTAGGCATTAAAGTTATTTGAGAACTTTTGATAGTTATCATTCATTCAAAGTTAACGGAAAACGTCAAGAGCACCTTGTTTACAAATTTTAAAAAATACACCTGAGGACACTGAGGAAATGAAATGGTACAACTTTTATGAGTTCCATAAGTGAGAAGTATTAAATATTATTATGGGATCCTGTTGTCTTTTAATTAAAATAAAATTTTACTTTTAATATCAGAAATATTACATTTTGTAAACTCTCCGATTCGCTTTTTATACCAAATCGTCACTGTTCAGTTAATATTTATTCATTAATTCATTTATTTATTCATTCAAAAATTCAGTTGAGAATAAATAAAATAATAAATGTATTGCGCCAACAAAATGAATAAAGATACAATAACGGTTTGAATAATAAATCAATGATATTTGTTACTTAACTGATCTTTATGACACAATTATTTTTATTTTACTCATTATATCTAATGTTAGCTCAATAGTTTCAGCTATTTTAGTGTTGAATTTTATGTGTTCAATATAACAGTAATGGTGAAACAGAAGGATCCATTACAATTGTAACATATAAAACAAGCTGAACACTTTTACTTGTCAAATATGCACTGCTGCGTTATTGAAACTTAACAATGTACTTTGTAGAAAAATAGATTATTTGCTGGAATACGAAATAGGAGAATTTTTTAAGAACGAAGTAAGGAAGGAAGGAATGATCAAGATCGGTATTGGAATAGAAAAATAGGCTACAATCGCAACAGAGGGTGGGATCAGGATCACAAACAATCATCACTAAATTGTAATTTACTCAAAGCGTAACTAGTGAATAAAACAGCTACTACAAGATACAGTCTGTTTACAAGTTTTGAAAAATATCGACATTGATACCATTTAAACATCATTAGAGCATTTCTCTGTAACCTTAAAGCAAATTATAGTAATATTGGTGTTTGTTGGTTTTCTGTTATGAAGAACTGTCTACACATAATAGTAATATTAAAAAGTAGTCATTGTTCTTGACATGTTCCTGATAGAAAAATTTAATTTTGAATTTTTAAAGACATTTTTATATTTTAAAAACTCCTGTAATCGATAATATTTTGAATTCATCTTGAATGAAAGTTGAACTCTCGCAAGAAACAGTTTTTTTCATATTTCATATGAAATTGAAGATAATTTTTCATCATATTTTATTTACATTTAATTATAATATATGTATGTATGTCATTTTGTTATATAACTTGTTGCCGTTTTTTAGGTAGACTCATAATCCCATTGCTGTAGAAATTTTGAGACTTTTAATCAAAAAATTGCGGCAGTCTAAACAGTCATCTTTTAATGTTAATCTAATACTATCTAAAGAATTCCGAAGAGATCAAGGTGAAAATCTGAGGGTGCAAGGTCAGGGCTATATGGTTTATATATTAAAACTTCTCAATAAATCTCTCAATATTTGTTGAGTGGCTAGAGATGTAGTCTGGGGTTATCATGATGAAAACCACACCAGTTTCTGTTGATTAATTCTGGCCGTTTTATCTCCATTTTTTTCTTGAGACTCATCAGCTATTGGCAGTAGACATCCGAAATGATGAATGCTTGGTGCTGTGGAATGTTGAAGAAACTGTGAAATGCCGACAGCCTTAACTTATACATAATGTCAGCTCTTATTTGTTTCAGAGTCGTGTAGTCACGGTAAATCACACCGATACTTTACAGAGTCCATACTAAACCCGGTGAAATTTCATGCTAATCACTGCAAAAATAAAGACTCCGAAACAAAAGACTGCATTCCCGAGAACATAGTCATGGGGGATTCAGTTCGTAAGGATTTGAGCGGAGTTTTTTATTTGACCACAGACTTTGACGGCATCGCTCCTATGGGAAGAAACGGCACATCATGACATGAAAAATGAATGTAGTTTTCTGCCTGGTATTAAATGCCTTTAAAATCTTTTGGATGTTCCTTATGCCTCATTCACAAAAGTCCTCATTTAAAGTGAATAAGAAGTAGAAAATAAACGAAACAACTGTAAATTATTTCCAATTTAAACTGAAATCAAATAGTTAAAGTTACACTATTCAACATAATTAATGTAGAAAGAAAATCAAATAATTATTTATTAGCATTTTCGTCGTTCGTATATAAACTATAAAAATCACAAATAAGGACTAAAATCTGGGCAACGGCTGATCTTACAGGCCAGTCCCAAATTTTCCGCGTGATTTTGAGCAATACTATTTTCGAGTTAGGACAGCGCGAAACATTATTGCTCAGATTTCCAAGCTCAAAAATTACCAGTATTCTCTTTCAGTATTTCAAAAAACAAATTGGCTGATTGTTATTTTTTAAATATTTTATCTAAGATATCGTTTAAAAAGGATCAGGTTCGAACAATGATTGTAGCATTATATGCACTCCCTTGAGTTAATAAAAAGCCACAGATTAAGAAATCCACAATTTCAATCATTAATTTCTAAACAATGATATCTTTTGATCAATGTCATCGATGTCAACGAGGCTTAGAATGTTCGAAGCAATTTTTTAAGCGGAAAAATAAATATCATTTAAACATTGTTCCTTTGAAAAATCTAACAATTATTGTGAAAAATCACTTTTTGAAACTTATTTGCTAAAGATAATTCTCGAAGAAACAAACCGATATTCATGAAATTTACAGAATTCAATGCAGTTTTATTAGAAATAGAACTGAATAGATAGTAGAATCGTTTGGTTTATTAATTTAAATATTATTAAAAAAAAGCTTTTTTTTTAATTTGCGATTTCTCAAGGTCTATTTAGTTGAACAATGTTAATTTTTTAGTAAATCTAAGTCCAGTCACAAACGCAAACAGGTTCAAAGGCACATAGATAGGTAAATTTAATATGGTAGATCGGCACTAGTGATTCTGAGGTTTGTTCACGTTATCTTTTTGTCACAGTTATCAATTCACATTTAGCTATTCATAGAATCACCATTCATAGCCCAGCATTGAAGAGAGTTGTAGAGAGAATACAAAACAGCTTCTGTTATTGCGTTTCGTTCAGTGATTTTTAAGTGCGTGCTGGTGGCTCATTCTTTTCTCCATTACCTAACTTCCCGATTCACCCCGCCCCCCTAACCTTTTCATCAGTACGCTCCCTCTCGATCACATAATATGGGATCGAAGCGATATTATCCTATTTCTACTCCAGAGCCTTACAACTCACTAGGGTTGCGAATGCTCATGGGCGGCAGTGACCATTTGCTTTTTAGAGGCTCGCTTGCTCGTTTGCTCCTCGATTTGCTATAAAAGAGTTTCTTTTTACAGTTCCACGGTAAATAACAAATTCAGTTTAAGTGCCATAGCAGTATGCGCGCGATTGGTTTGTAAGAAGACGCGAAAGCGCATAAAGGAGAAAAAACCAACTGGCTAATACCTACGGCACTTTCTATTGTGGCGGATGTCGGCGTTTGTATATAGAAATATATAATAATAAATTTCTCTAATTAATATGAGCAATCAAAAAAATAATCTCTAACGTTAATTTTTGTCCAATAATAAATTTAAATACTAAATTGGTGGCTGAATACTCTAGCTTTTGTATTTCAAACTGCAATACACGCGAAATATTCATATAACTTGTTATAGTATATTCGGCCTATAATATGTATTATATTTAATTTTATTGGATAGCCATGAATTAGACGTCACAGCGTAGGATAAAAATTAGTGGACTGACGTATTCATAACGGCAGCATTACAACACACATTATCAGGAAATATAAACTAAAATACAAAAAAGATATAAAAAAATATATCTGCAGTGATGAGGTGTTTAAATGGTCAATATCATTGCTTTTGAATCGGAAGGTACTAGGTTTCAATACTGACTACAGATGAAATGGCCAAATGGCCGATGAATTCTCAACTAAGTTAAACCAGTGGCGGCGCTAGGCGTCGGCGACGTCGGCGACCGCCGACGGCCTCGCGCCTGAAGGGGCCTCGCAAACAAAAAAGTTTTGCCTACAAGTTATTAAAAAGAGGCCTCGCAAAAAGTTTTGCCTACAAGTTATTAAAAAGAGGCCTCGCAAACCTGATGTCGCCGACGTCCACGAGTGGTGTAGCGCCGCCACTGAGTTAAACTAAACCAATCGTTTTGTGCTTTTGAATACGTACTATACCATCAGTCGCGAACATTTTCAACGTACTGGTGATATCGTAATGGCGATTGTCAATAACCACAACCTCGCTCTGGGTTAAAGTTAAATATAAATATCAAACCTTTTGGTCTGAAATAAAAGATTGTGGGAGGATATACCTTAGGAGTGAACTGATAATAAACTGACATCATAATCTTGATTAACACCCTGGTAAAACTTACTGCTCAACCTACTAAAATAAAATTTAAAGAAATGGTAATAAATCATCAATAGATATAATATTGTTAAAGAAAGAAAATCGAAAATATTTTTCATTACATAAGTATAAGATGTTAATTAAATTCTTATTGTAAATCATAAATATTACGAAGATATAATTTCAAACTTTCAAAACACCCCTTATTCAAAGATTTTTTTTACACATGAAAATAAGATAGAACTCGAAATAAAAATTTCATTTTTCCAGATGAGATAATAGCTAATAATAGTATGCCATACGGAATCGATCGTGCATCTTTCCGAAAATATTCCTAATTTCCTTTTTTAGAAAAACTTTGCTAAAGAAACCATAGTCATTGAAGTAGCTGTTCTGAGAAAAATACCTAAAAAAATTTTGCATTCAAAAAAAACAGGTGCGTGATGCCGCGCCTTCCGCCCCTCACCCTCAGTTCTACGTTGTGGCCTGAGACTCCTGCACAATAACGCAGTCGATCGTGACTCAACGTGCGCGGTGGGTGGACGTATCCATGCGCGCGTGCTTATCCTTGAACTACACGAAGTTTAATGACAAATAAGTATTTTGTTAGTATAAGTGTTATGTTTACGATATTGACGTTTTTGAAACTACTATTGCGTGTGTGTTAAATATTAATTTAACTGTTAAAAACAATGCCTTCCACTGCTATCGAATATGCAAAGATGATTTATTGTTGGGGCGTTTGTAGAGGTGACATTGTTGCGGTTTTAAGACTTCAGAATGAAACTTATCTTGACACTTAATGATCTGAGAGTCCGTAAGTAATTTTGCGTGCTGTGTATAGTTTACGCGATAACTTGTCTTAGTTTGCCAAGTTTGCTCAGAGGTGGATGGAACACGTGTAAAATCAGAGACAGATTTAATAACACCTTCACCTACGGTTACATCACTGACAACATCAAGTATCATTTTAAGTCAATGACTAGATGCCGCCACCCTCGCAGGCGGTGGCGCGCGGCACTCGCGTTTCAAGCTAACTGAGCATATAGTGGGGTCTTGTTTTATTATAATTATTTTATATTATTTATAAGCATATTTCCAACGAAACATTTATGTTTTAATTACTTTGTTGTTTTAAAAAAAAGAGAAATTTATAAATATTTGCTGAAAGATGCATATTGATTCTATCCTGTATATAAATATGTAGGTACTATTATTAGTATAAACATATATACTATAGTAACAACCACAATACTGATACAAGTATTAGTAGTTCACGAGAATAGGATACTTAATGGAAAGGAGAATAGGCCACCAGCACTTTTATTTCTTGAATTAAAGACGAAAAGTGCTACTTTACATCTATATTCGGTTTGTGTGTAATATCACACTGATGGGGTTGGCTTATTTTTATGCTGCAACCAAGTGGGTTTCAGTATGTCTCCACCACATGGACATATAAATGTAATATATAAACACAGCATATATTCATAGAAAGCGATTTTTTATCATAAAAATTTAATAAAAGAAACTTTTTTGAATTACTGACTAATTTTTAGATTTTATAAAAAATATATACATATTTGTATTTATAAGATTTTACACTACGTGCAGTTCTACACATATTGACAGATATTCTTATATTTTTTCTGAAAAGAATTCTCAGACGAATAATGTACTGAGTTCTTTGGTTTTATAAAGCCTATTTAAACCAATAAATACTTTTGAGAAAGTTGGATATTGAAAAATACCACAAAATGTCAAATTTATTGAATACTCTAAAAAAATCTTTGCTACTAAATTGTTTTAGTTCAATACCATATAATCCACTTAAAAAACTAGTTTCTATTAATTGAACAAACATAGCCAGTAGTTTAAATTTATGTTCTATTAATTAATGAATATTTGTTCTATCTAAAAACCGAATTGTTTACTTAGGAATGTATTCTAAACCTATTTAACTTATGTTATTATATGATATTTCCTAAATTTATGTTGGTCAATAAAATCACAGAGAATTCTGTATGTATTTACTGTTCTTTATTAAGAAGCTTCTTTCGTTCACCAGGAGTTTCGGAATGCTCCACTTAAAGTAATATATGAGTAGACTGTGTAGTGAAGATTTTGTCTTTTCATATTCAACCTGTGATTGAATTCATTCAATAATTCACTCCAATATTTTCTACCATTCAATCAACGAGTCATCGCATCACATTAAGTTTTTCGAGTTCGATCCATGGTTTGATCGTGGTATTAATCGGTTTGTAAAACTAGGTATATCGAATGTGACCTATTTTTCAGTACATTTTTGTCGTTAGTCATTAATACTATGTGCTTACTAATACTCGTATAAAAAAAGCTAATATTACATCAGTCATCGATTTTAACTAAAATGCCTGTCGATCAAGATTTAACTGCACTCGAGGCCGAGGATAGGCTTGTTACGACTCAGTCTGATGTCACTTCAGGGTCTCCAGAAAACACAGAAGTAAGTATTGATGTCTTTTCACGAACATGAAATATAACAAAATGGAGATTTTCTATAGCATACTAATCTGTGCTACATTTGCTCTGACATTTTTTTTTTATTTAAGAAGTATAATGTAATTTCTTTCATGTTCATAAGAGCACATCCTCAAGTATATATTTGTATATAAAGTAACAGCGCCCTCGCGAAACACGTTTAAATTCCCAAGTAAGCTTTGTTTAGGGAGCTATTACTTTTCTGCAATGCCATTAGACGAACATCTGTGCGTCTGCTCAAGTAAAAGCGTGGAAATTCAACTGCAGTCCAGGTTTAAGCAAGTCAATGCTCAAGTTGCGCGTTTGCGCTTCTATGTTGCTGTCCTTTGGTATGTTTTATTCCATAAAGTGAATTGCAGAGTAAGGTGTAGGTAATCATAAAAGCAACTCTGTGGATGGGCTCTTAAGTTTTTGATGAAAGTTATGACAAATGTAAGTGCTCATTAAATCACAAATAATTCAAACAAAAAAGAATGTAAAGGTATTTTCATGTCATAGAATTTGATGTAACATACACAAAGAATAATTTGTCTGATAGCAATTGTAATTTTTTTATATTTTGCCCTTGGTTTAATATTTTACATGTAATGCAGGGAATTATACATGTAATGCTATATTATTTTTTAGGTTAGTGCACAAACCGAGGAGGAGCTCCTGAGGCCACAGCCATCGAAATTAGAGTCATTTTTTGCAATCACAAAGTCTTTGATCATTCGTGCATTGATTGTGTACTTCATAACATCTATGTTCAGACAGTCAGCTCCACCAAAGGCTGACTTAAAAAGTCCATCAGGAGGAGTCCGTGGTCCATCTGTTAATATGTTCAATAATGGTACTAAATTGGACATGTATTGTTACATCTCTGAGAGAGAGTTCCTTAAGAACTTTGAGGACGCTGATTTAATTTGGAAACATACAGGCTTAATTTATGGCGACTGGTACGGGGGTGAAAATGGGGATGGTACTTTTACATATCATACTAATATTACACCATCTCATTCCTTAAAACATAATGGTTCTATATATCTCCATGTATACTTAGTGAAATCAGGTAATTCTCCAGATCCCAGAGACAAGGAATTATATGCTGGCCATTTTGCTACTTATTCTAAAAAAGTTTTGAATAAGTATAAGAAGTTGTATTACCAAAAGACCCATAATTTGCTTACTGGACAGACTGAAAAATCTGAAGAAGAAGTGAGGAAGGCAGAAACTGTGAAAAATGAAATAGTATCGCATTGGCATCCCAATTTGACAATTAATTTGGTGACAGATCAAACTAATTGGATGCAGGGAAGTGTACCGCCCCCTTTAGATGAATTCATCTATTTCTTGCCAGATGGAAAGTACTATAAGCCGGCTGTTTTTTTAAATGATTATTGGAACATGATGAGAGACTATGTACCTATAAATGAGACAACAGAGACACTTGAATTACATCTGACATACCAGCCTTTGAGTTTGTTTAAATGGCAATTGTATACGGCACAAGCGATGCGAGATAAACTGAGTATGTTTTCAGCTCTTGGTGGGGAAGAACAAGACGAGGAACAGGACACAGTTAAGGAACTCTTGTTAGATACATCCCCTTATTTGCTCGCACTGACAATTACTGTCTCTATTCTGCATTCCATATTTGAATTGTTAGCTTTCAAAAATGATATTCAATTCTGGAACAATAGACAGTCTCTAGAAGGTCTCTCAGTACGTTCGGTGTTTTTCAACGTCTTTCAGTCTACAATTGTATTGTTATATGTTTTGGACAATGAAACCAATGTGATGGTCAGGATATCTTGTTTCATAGGATTGATTATTGAAATATGGAAAATAAATAAAGTCATGGATGTCAAACTGAATAGAGATGACAAGATATTGGGATTAATTCCAAAGTTGACCTTCAAAGACAAAGGTTCTTATGTCGAATCTAGTACTAAAGAGTATGATACACTAGCATTCCGTTATTTAAGCTGGGCATGTTTCCCCCTTTTGATTGGCTATAGTATTTATTCATTGTTGTATCAAGAACATAAAGGCTGGTACTCGTTTGTACTGAACATGATGTATGGATATTTATTGACATTCGGTTTTATAATGATGACTCCACAGTTATTCATTAATTACAAATTAAAATCTGTGGCACATTTACCTTGGAGGATGATGACATATAAATTTTTGAACACATTCATTGATGATATTTTTGCTTTTGTAATTAAAATGCCAACAATGTATCGTTTAGGATGCTTCCGTGATGGTTAGTATTAAACATTATTTTAAAACATATAGTTATTCAATGTTATTATTTAGAATTAATGTGCTACTGTTATGTTCATGTTTTCAATTTTCATCTTTTTTTACAGATATTGTGTTCTTCATATTCCTGTACCAGCGCTGGATCTATAAAGTGGACCACAAGCGCGTCAACGAATTTGGTTTCTCAGGAGAGATGGAGCAGATCGCTAAGAATGGTACTCCAGCAATAACAGAATCTGACAAGAAAAATGATTAGGTCCACCAATTGCACACACCAAATACTTAAAAATATATATATTGTAATAGTGTTAAAACTCCAGTATTAGTAAAATTGTTGATGTATAAATTCAGTGCATTTTTTTATAGCATTTTAGACTTTAATTAAACAAATATGTAATATTTCAAACTTGGACATCTATTTGCGTTCAGACTTTTATTTTCATCTATTACGATTATTCTTATGTTGCATAATTGATGTAGTAAACTTTTTGTACACAATAAGTTTTACATTAATTTATAATTACAAAATATGGGGAGTGTATTATGCTGCAATTAGAGTGGAAAACAATATTTATTCTATGAATATGAAGAGTTATGTGGGAAAAAAATTAAAAACTGTATAAAACATTTATTTATCTCTATTCATTTGTTGACAAATATTACAAATGCCCGACTAATGTCTTCAAGCTTTTGTTTCATTTCACTGTAGGCAATAATGATTTCAGTAACATAACATTAACCTACATTATGGGTAAGTAATGTATTGATGTAACTACTATAGATGTGTTATCTATTAAAATTGTAATGTCATTTTATTCTTGGAAAGACCTTTAAAGTAATCCATTACAATTTCATAGAGTTGTATACTACTCTTATCGTGGCATGATAAGAAAATCTTTGTTTGAGATAAATTTTAAATTTAAACTCGAACGGTAGTTAGGAGTGGTTATAGAAAATAAGTTAAATATAATAATTCCATTTAAGATGATCGAAGCTAATATAGACTTGCCTCTCAGTGATGAATTGTCAAAATTTACAATCTATATGTGTAATGATATAATGGCTTTTAATATTTGTTTTCAATGGTGTGATCAAAGGATATAGCTGATTTAAGTATATGGAAATGCCCCAGCTTCCGATGAAGAGTTGTTACCTTGTATTTATTATCTTTCATTTAAAGCATCTATACACAATTTGAGACTTCTATTAGTTAGGGAATAATGAGAGGGGCAACCTTTAAGGTCAATTTTTTTTTCAAAATTACGTATTTGAATGAGGTTGGAACTATTTATACATGTTTATGTATAACTATTGATCCATGGATACATTATATATGCATTTTTCCCAGAATTTACACTAGTTTAAAAATGGTAGAAAACCAGAATTATGTTTTTGGGGAATGATTTGTACACCAACCCCTGAAGTAACATAACAAAAAAATATAGTTTATTCATTACTTGGTCAGCCAGTATGTATATACAAAAATTAAAGAGTTGAATTGATGAAACACAGTTAAAAAAATTAAATCCATATGTAAAAGTATTATTTAACAGTAACAATCATAAAAAAATATATATATATTAGGGGGCATGGAGTCAAAACAGGGACTCTTAAGTACATTGTATACAATTTATTTTGGGGAACCCCATTTTGTTCTCTACCTTACATACGAAATATAAGAATTGTTTAGACTCTGTGCTTAATGGGCATCACTATTTTATTCAACAATTGTAGTTGTTTTCGTCAAATATTGAGGTCAATACCCACACTGATGATTGATGAATTTTTTTGATGTGATAAGTTACTATTTCAAAGAGTCTCATAGTTTGTAATTCGTAAATAGTGATGGAGGAGCAGGCAGCGACAAGTTACACCAAATTGCTCTTGTTACGTGAGTGACGCGCCAAAGTGACATTACACGTACGTTAGACTACCGCAGGCTATCTAATATCGTCTTAGAAAAAAATATTAACTATTAATAAAAATCACAATTTTTACTTGATGATTTTACCATATGTTTTATTATTAAAAAATAATTTTTATTCTTTAACTCCGATTCACCTCATCTATAATTTTATGTATAATAGCTAACTTAGAAATGCATAAACTGTATTTTTGTTAGTAAATGTTAATTAGGGTTTGGTATAAAAAATCCCTCACCAACAAACATATTTCTGGTTTTCTACTGTTTTTAATTTAGTGAAAATTCTGGAAGAAAAATATAATGTGTAATTCGAAGACATGTATAATAGTTTCAACCTCATCCAGATATCCCGAGTAGTTTAAAAAAAAATATGTCCATTTTGCTACCTCCATTATTTCCTATTTAATGGGGGTAGAAGTCTGAAATTAAATGAGATGTTGTAGACGAAAAACAATAAATACGAGGTGAGAGCTCTTCATCGGATGCTCTTGTAGTTTTCATTTGTTTAATCGGCTATACTCTTGTTATATTTAGTTTTTGGAAGTCATTTGAGTGAATGTTTATTATATTGTTATTTTTTGCATATAATAAGCAAAATTGAATATTGATCAACCATCACATTGAATTGAATGCATTAAAAATCTAGGAGTGAAAAATATTCTTAAATGTAAACCGACTATCCTGTTGATATATGGTGTGAATTATGTAGATGTTGTCATTGTGTATTAAATGTAATTGTCATTGAGAACAACGTTATTTTTTTCTTTTCAGAGTTTGATTGTCAGATCATATTTTGATTTACCTTTGTTTGGTAATCATAAACTGATCGATAAGTTTTTAGCTAAATTATATTTTTCTACAAAATTGTTCGATGTTTTAGTTAGATGTAAAAGGGATTAATTGCATTTTATATTCGTCATTCTATACTTTTGTTATTAATTTGAAGGAGATAACTTTGTATTGTTGACTATATTATTGAATTACACGGATTGATGTGAAATGTTTTTTAATAATTATTATGCAAAGTCTGGAATATATTTTACTATTTTGTAACAAATGGGGACACAAATTATTTTTATTATACAGGATCGTTTGTTACTGAAATATGAAGTTTGTATGAAGTAATTGTTGGTGAGAGGTTGCTGATATCACAAAAGCCGTGAAAAGCCTTATGTCAAATGATAAAGTCATATGGATCAGGCAGTGGTGTTTTTTCTTTGTTGTCGTGTCTATATATATATATATATATATATATATATATATATATATATATATATATATATATCTATAATTTTATATTTTCGATCGGTTGACTGAGTAACTTATCAATGCAAAACGGAAGGTATTGACGTTGATAATGTGAAGATACATATTTGAATGTATGCCTGAGGAACAACAATAATGGGAAATTAATTTCATCTTTTCCAATTATATCTATATACCCTTGAAAACCAATAACTAGAAAAAGATAAACTTGACTGACCACGTAATCCTGACATTCCCAATCTTGGAATAAGGATACCTAAAAACTACCAACTAAATGAGAATATTATATTTTGTGAGATTTGGATAAAACTTGATGAAATCAATTTTAAATCTGTAGTTTCAATTGCTAAAGTGACTTCTTTAATGGTGATTGCGTAAATATGCAATATAATATTGTTTCAGATTCTGACTGTCTAATGTGCAATCATCATGCACATAGGTAGTCGGAAATAGTTTAGATTCAACTTTTTAATCTAGGTATTAAAAAGCATCCATTGTGATGAAATGACAAGCGATCGTGTTACAAACTACCATGGGGTGTTTATGGAAATAGGTAAGTGCGAATTGTTGCAAAATATAGAAAGCGTATGTAGTTATTTTAAACTAGCTTGCCAACGGTCTCCGCCCGCGTAGGAGTCGATTCAGATTTTTATCATACCGAATCTGGATTCTGCACCTGATCATGGCATTACCAATAACGAGTACAATCACTATCCCTGTTTGTCGCGCGCTTCAACCGCTCACTCTATATCTCTATGTCGCCTATATATTTTTTATTAAAATCTTTTAGCAAGTCTCGGTAAAAGTGTCACTAATTGGAATATCTAATGTTCGTGTATATAAATTAAATATATTTGGGACGTTTTAAATGTATAAGTGCTAATTTAAAATTATGAACCAATCTCTTGTTTTGAAGACTATTCTCGAATTGCAATTTTCGTATTTATATCTATGCAACATATTTGCTGTCTGTAAACCAATCAATGATTCTTTTTTGTTTAGGATTTACAGGTGTAAGAGGTAAGTTTTTATACATCCTACGGAAAATTTTAAATTTTTTCAGTTAAATTGTATTTAAGGTACATAGGACGCATCCTATATCTCATATAACAAAACAGCAGCGGGACCAGATTTATACATTATGGTCATTCTTAACTAGGTGACAAATAAGCAATTTATTTTGGAAATTTTTGTTTGTACGCGCATCACGCGAAAACTATTCGTCCAATTTACTTAAAATTGGATCTTATTTAAAATTTGTGATGGGAGGGGTATCTTTTATGTATAGTTAACATGTCATATACCCACAATTTACCCCGGAAAGATGTAAGGTTTCTATGGGGATTATCAAAAAAAAACTACAGCACGAATTCATTTAAGCAAACTTTAGACCGCGTAATGAAACTACGATAGGTTCAATTCTAACTCGTAGACTATGGTCTATGCCACTGTCATTATCAATAATAATAATTAGCAAGGAAAAACGAATATAGTTATCTTGAGAAGCATTTCATTAATTAAGGCTGCTATGAATGTATTTTATCACTTTTACTTTAAATATTTTCACATAGGTACTTAACATGCTTAATACTGATATTATTTATTATTTGTTCTGACATCAGCTTTCAGGAAAAATACTTCTAGGGAGTTATGTTGAATAAAATAAATTGAGTGCTTTATATGTTGATAAAATATCTATTCAAAGGCAGATAGATTTCCTTTGTGACGAAAAGGGTTTTTAGCAATATTTACCATAAAATACGTAATGTATAGTACAACGCACAAAATTCTGCCGCTGTGACGTTAGTAGCGAGAGCGTTCAATGACGTAAAATAGGAAGGCGGGCGAGAAGAACGAAGAGACGGGGGCTGTTGAACCTGCTCATTGCATCATTCGCAGGCAATTCAGAGCGGCATAGTTTCGTGCGTTGTAGTACTACTGTAAGGATGCTTTTTTGTTAGGATTAAAAAAAGCAACCAATTAATCTTATTCTTGCAATGTTTTTATAAACTTTCCTTAAAGGCATACATTGGGACAAGTTCGCGCTATAGACCCGTTATTTACAAATTTAGAAAAACTAATTTGATACCTATGCAGGCTTTTGGTTAAAACAAATAAAAATGTTTTCGGGAATATTAAACTTTTGTTAGCTTTTTTTTTTATTAAAAGCGTTGAAATTTTTACCTAAATTATTTTGATATAAAATTGACAATCATTTGTTTTGGAATTTTCGGAGATACAATGATTAAGGCGCTATAGTGGGGGATAAAAGTATATATGGAAGTTCCGTCATTACCCGATTAAACCTATCGGGTAGGTAATGATTTTAGCAAGCTATGTATGTATGCATGCATGTTCGTCTATTCGAAGGAGTGGATCCGGGCGGGTGGTCATTGGGATCATGACTCCTGGGACTGCGACTCCACTTCTGATTCGAAGGCTGGATCCGCCCGTGTCTGCTCCAGTCACATTAATCTAAGCTGCTTATCGAATTTTGAAAAACGAGAAGTCGTTAGCTGCGTGTTATGAGCTATGTTACGTTATATAATTTCCAAGATGGATATGATTGTTTAAATATTGCATAATATTTAAGCAACAAAAAAAAAATCGTTTGGTTTCAATTAAGAGTTTTCGAAACATTATATTATATATATAAAAATATATATCTTTACTTTGTGACAGAAACTTTCGATTTTAGTTTTCATGAGATTCGAACGTCTCGTTACGTATGGAAGTCAAGCTCACAAACGTCCCAACCCATCAAGTTCGAAGGCCATTAAATCAAAATTTTGAAGGAATTACACAAATATTTAATATAATTTCAAGTATTTGTAAACAATTTGAGCTTTCTTTTCAACCTTTAAGAAGAGTTAAAAAATTAAGTTTAAGAAAATCAGTTAATAAAACATAAATGCCATAAATTAACCTTAGATAATAATTTAATTCGTTTAGATTCTGGTAGTTATTACAAGAAAAAATCATTTGATAATATTTTTACAATGACATCTCTTGATAAAATTGACGAAATTTAATGAATTTTGTTTCTTTGGACAATAGACCTGATTAGTTTTTAGAATTGCTCGTGGTTAATTAGTTTCTAAATTTTTTTTACATTGCTTGACTAAACCTGATCGAATTTTTAGAACTAATAAACTGAACAAAACTCTATAGTCTAAAATTGAAAGACACAGTTTCCGTTTTCACTTTGACACGGAGTCAATGAGCGGGGAACGCCCACTATTGCACCAACGATGTTTCCATCGAGGTGACTCGACGAGATAATACCGACTGAGGGCCCTCTGTGATCGGAATTGGCTACGGGTGTCCGGGCTCCAGTTAATGCAGACAATCAAAACAATCCAGATGATGAGACAGTCTCCACGTCTTATTCAGTATCGTTCCGCTGGCGATGATAGAGCAGGCGAACGATGACGACCACCAGACCGCGGCCACGAGGCGAGCGTTACGGAGCGGCGGTGGGGCGAGGCGGCTGCTATTATGACGACAGCACAAAATATTACGGCGAGTCTACAGCGCGGCCTGTGGGCCTAGCATGACGCCCTAGACAAAAGTCTCTATATAGGGCTGTCATCGCGCTAATGTGATGAGTGAACGGGACTCTTGTCTAGGGCGTCATGCTAGGCCCGCTGGAGCACAGCGGCTGCGGGCGGGCGCGCTAACATTAATCTTAACTGTGTTATCAAAAATCAGTTATATGAAACGGAAAAATCAACATCATAAGAATAGTTAAATGTTTGTATACTCATTCTTGTATATTTATAATATTTTTGAAGGTATTGTCTTAAAACTCCCTAATTGTAGAATTCACCTTTCGTCTTCTTTTTTTGTTCAAAGGATAATACTTCTTTACACCATAATAAATCGTATGTAAACAACGAAACTTTTTTCTAACAAATATTCTCGTTAACGTATGTTAATATTAAGATGTCTTTTTACCACACTAATTACGGGCGATCTAATCGCCCGCCTCGAGGCCACTAAAGATCGCTGTCGCTGCATCACCGCCTCGCCCCGCTGCCCGCTTGTCTCCAGGCCGCGGTCTCATGGACCCACCATTCCACAAGCGTTGACTGATTGTTGGTTCAGTAAAGTGAGTGAGACCAGTCGGTCGCTCCCATTGTTTGAAAACTTCGCGATGCTCATTTTACACAGGCGATCCCCAGGCCACGTATTTGGCGTTGAGGTCGCCGAGAATGACAATGAAGCGAGGGTGGCTTCGTGTAATGGAAGTCCTCCTCGGACTGGGCCAAGGATCTACTTAGGTAGAAATACACCGCCCCGATCACTACTGTCTGCGCACGAGCCTGCCAGATATCTCGTTTCCGATCGTGGTCCCGCTCACAGTTCTGATCTTAATTCTATGGTCGCTCATCGGTTGCTATATTCGGGTTTAAAGCCCAAGGACATTAGGGTTGAAAGTTGAGTCACCACTATGCTTTTTAATATTATTTTTTATATATACCATTTATTTACAATAAAAATTTAAACTTTATTTGATTTCCAATAAAAGATGACACAATACCTTATTGGAAATGTAAAATACAATACTTTATTTTAAATAAAGAGTAAAACTCCGATAAAATGTTATTGGATAAGAGATTTACAATAATTAAAAAAAAATCATTTTTATGATAAAAAATCATCTATTATTACATCTCTATTGTACACAGTTCTTAACATAAACACCTTAAGTTAACATGTAAAGTGCTTTAAGACGATAAATAAAATGAGAATTAAATTAATGTTTTTATACAGATTAAGGCTAAAATGTGCTAAACAGACCAAAAAATAATATTACAATTTATTATTATTGTTTTTAAAATCTCACATTTACTGGAATGAATTTTTATCAATATTAATAGATATTCATAAACATAATTATATCAGTTGTCATGTTAAAAAATAAACAATTCTTCATGGAACTTATTAAAATTCTTTTACCATTAGTGTATCTAATATACAAATTGAATACAGTTTTAAATGCATCTCATGTTCGGCCTTATTAACATTCCTTATTTTAACGATAGAATTTAGACATTGATTAAACAATGTATAGTGAGTGGACGTATTTGAAATTATTTTTTAAATAACTAAATGGATATTAGTTTCAATTCACTAGTTTCCCCTTCAAGTTTTTTGATTTTATGTAATTTTTTTTGTTAACAAAACATTTATTTTCAGTACTACAGTTGAACCTCGATAAGTTAAAGTCCAAGGGAAACACAAAATATTTTAAGTTATAGAGGTTTTAAGTTATCAAGGGTCTATGTTAGGGGTAGGTTAATATAGAGGTAGGTATGCACATATGTATGTATGTACCCTTGTTCCACCCTTTATCAGCGTATGTGAGTATTGTTAGTTTTCTTTTTGAACTCATTTTAAGCCAGTTTTATCACACAGTAAGTAAAGCGATGTTTCCAGGACAATGATCAAAAACTTATGATCCAAGGCTTACTTATGTCTTAAGGCTAACCGCCGCAAAGCTTTAAAGAATTTCGAAGAAGCAAACAATAGGTGACATATGTATTGTTTACGTTAACAATTTAACTAGTGAACACGTGCAAGCAATAAATACAGAAACCTTCTGTTTTGCACACTCTTTCAAAATGACTCATTGACAAACAATTTTATGTTATAGAGGTTGTGGAAATATTTCTTTAAGTTACTGAGGGCCAATACAGAGATTACTTATTTCAGTTATAATGGTTCCGTATTTTAAGTTATAGAGGTTTTGGGCTCTGATGGGAAGGAAACATATTATTTTTTGAAGTAATAGAGGTTTTTAAGTTACCGAGGTTTGAGTTATCGAGGTTCAACTGTATTATTTTAATATTTTTTGCTTCATAATGTCAATAGTAGTTAAACATAAGGGAATAAATAATATATGCACAAAAGAACAAAAACAATAATATCTACATAATCCTGTGTAAGCTTGGTTCTGATAAGCGCTGTAAACAGAAACGGGAAGGAACTTATACATTTTAGACTGTTATTGAGAAAATGAATTTCAAAGATTTAAAATATCTATCACGCAACTAACACAGCGCACATCCATCTATAATGGCGTGGCAGTAGTTTCAATGATCATCGGTAGCGAGCTTCTGGAACTGAACATCATAAAGTTTTTGAACGAAATTTCTAAAAAATCAAAAATATCGTTATTTTCTAGGTAATGAAATTACACTTGAAATACGTCATTAATAAATTCGTTTCGACATTACCGCCCATTCCAAATAACCTGATAGGCGGGCAGCTCAATCCCAGGGGCTTTTCATTAAGATATTTCGTCACTGTAAATCGACAATCCATGATTGGATGAGAATCATGAGTAAAATTTCAATGATAAGTCACGTTTAGGAACATTTCGTTACATGAAAGAGAAGATATTGAGGGAGAGAGAGAAGAGAGATTGGGTGGGAGAGGTGAGTGGTTTCTTTTTTATTTCTATTATTAGATTATACGTATTCAAATTGGTGGGGCATAAAATTTGTAATAAATGAAGTAATTTTGTAAAAGATAAGTATTAATGGCAAAAAAGATAATAATAGTAAAACTGAAAACAACATAAATAAAAGTAAAGGATACTTTACATAGCCGTTGCTATAATCGTTTTGTAGCCAATGAGATACGTTTATTGTTTCGATGCGTTCATCTGTCCACGAGCCGACATGTAACTTCATTTTGGGTCTATCTTGGCATATTGAATTAAAAATTGGAATATAAAATTAAATATGAAAGACAACTTTTTGTCTTAAACTGTTTTGTAGTAGTTTAACATATAACAAAGATCAATGATGTTATGAAGTTTTGCTACTCAATTATTGAATCAGATTTAAGAGATTTGTTTTTAATATTGTGAAATAATTCTGAATCTAAAGAGAAAAAAAATGTAAATACATATATGTAGCTTCTAACCTCTTAAATGACTAATGCACTGAAATTATAATCAATGTTAAAGCTACTATTAAGAAAAAAATACTGCTATTTCTGTCAATGTGTTTGTTTTTTTTTTTTATTTTAATGTATAAAGAGATGAATTAAGGAGAAACCAGAACTTATTGAAAAAAACCAAAAGTTATTTACTTAAATTAATTTTACACAGTGAATAAATTATGGATCATTTACTTCGTGATTACATACATTGTTATGCATCTTTTCGCAAATATTCATAATTTCCTCCCTTTATAAAACAATTTTGCCAAAGAAATCATAGTTATTGTAGTAGCTGTTTCTAAGAAAAATAGCTTATAAAATTTATGTAGAAATGTGGTATTGACAACCTTAGAACAGCTGACGCGTAGATACTGCGCCGCATTGCGACTTGCGGTCGGCCACCCGATCGCACCTGCGCTAGAGTTGTATCTATATTATTTTATATTCTTAATAAATATATTTTCAATGACATATTTTTATTATAGTTACTTTGGCAAAGTTGTTCCAAAAAAGAAGGGCTCTATATTATACTAATATGCCTAAATGATGAAATTTATAATGACACCAGTAAGTGAAATAATTTTGTCATTTTATAAATGCCCTATTTATAAATAAATAAAAAGTTAGATGAAGTGTTTCATGCTTAGTATCCAATTGGTCATTTCCTTAATGTATCCAATTGGATATATTTGTATAGTTTTATTTTTGTAGTAAATTGCAGATTTTTTAAGGCCTATGCGACGACTTAGTAATGGAATAAAAAAAATATGTCACAATGCTTTCTTACTGTTTATATATTTTTTTAGTTATTTGTAATTTCTCTTTAACATACAACAACTATACACCGAAATTAACACACCATATCGCAATTACGGTGTTTTTACTGCAATTGTGAATTAGTAGCGTGATGTAAACCTTTTAAGATCTATGAATTTAGTTGCGCATGAGAGCTAACGTATCTACAGTCACTCGTAAAATTTGATTAAATAACAGTTTGTTAGCAAAACTTGTGTTTATGACTAGACATTGGAATAAGAGTATAATTTTTAGGGCTCCTTTATCAATAAGGGTCGCGAAGGGCCTTAATTGCTATGTGCGTTGGCCGTCCTCATTTTCATCTGAACTTATCTTCTAAATCAGGTATGGGCAACCTTTGACACGTTGTGGGCCAAACTTTAGTGTGTAAGAACGCCTGCGTTCAAAAGTAGGTGCATATTAAAGTAGTGTTCATAATTTTTAGCGATAGATATCAGACATTAAATTTTTCAAAATGTCTCGCGGGCCGGATCAAATCTTACAGCGGGCCGGCTTTTGCCCACATATGTTCTAAATGATAGACTTTTGAATTTTACATATACATGTATTGGTTTTACTGAAATTTAGAAACGGTATTTGAAAATATCGCAGAATCATAATTTTGGATTTTATTCTTCATATAAATATGATTTTTCTTCAGGTCAATGGAACAAGATGTTAATTAAGATTATTCAGTAGATAAATCATCAATACTGTTTTTGGTTTCGTTTTAATTTTGAAATGTACCAGGCCACACATGTGCTTTTAAATGTTTTTGTATGTATTTTAATTTAAGTTAAACAACACAAATTAAAATTTTGAAACCAAAAACCAACATTAGGCACATGTTATAATAAAATAATTAATCAATCACAATTAACAGATAAAACACATTTTAAATATCAAAAGCCTTTAACGGAAACTGAATTGCGCGTTTACGGCATTTTTCTTACAGAGTTTAGGAGTCATGTTTTTTAATTTTTAAACTTTAATAAGTCCAAATCAATATATTCAATTCAAAGAAAACCATCAAAAGTATATCAGAGGAGTAGAAAAAAAAATGTTATGGACAGAAATGAAGTAGAGGAGTGTGTGCTTCACATTAATTAATAAAAAAAAATATAATAAAAATATTTAAATAAGACATTTTAGCATTGTCTATTCCAATACTGATATAATATAAAATCAGTTCTAGAAAAAGGCCAGTTTGTCATGATGTAACGTTTGATACATAATGCGTGCAGAGCGGGAGAGTGCAGTGGGCACTAGATGCGCGGACAGCCGGGCGCCCAGTGGCCGCGCGCGCCGCAGCGGAAACAACGCCCGTACCCGCCATAGTACGCGCCTGGCAGGCCTTCAACGCGCTCCGTATCTTCAAGTTCGCCATTAAAGAAAAACCATAGAAAAAGTCAATAAAAATGAAAATGTGCTTAGATTGCAAAGGAATCAGATGATTTTATTTATCATTCGTACAATAAACCTATATAATGGTAAGTGGTTATATAGAATTGTAAGGTTTAAAATGTCATTCTACAAATTAAACATTATATAAATTATCACCTTCGACATCTGAAGATTCTAGGGTATCATCCGAGTCAGATCCACCAGTGGTATCGGAGTTGGTGCTCGATTCCCTGCAACAAGAAATAAATAGGAGTAAGAATCTATACATATAACACAATTGTAAAGATACCAAATCTGTACATTAACCTTTCCACAGCCAAGTCTGCATTGAGAATAAATGCTCTTAAAGCCATCATCGTTTTTATATGAATAAAGTTAATGACGCGAAATGATAAAATAAATATTATCGATTTATATTTTCTTATTGAAAAATTAACCATTTAAAAACGGTAATGCAGGCGACACCTATGGCGTGATTATGTTATCCGGTACTTCTAAATAATACCCCCTATCTCTATCATCATGTAAAATAAATAGCTCTCTTTTATTCTAGTGTATATCATACAACAACCTGATATTCACTCGGAAAGCTGAAAATATTGGCTTAACCTATAAATTCGCATAAGGCATGGCCTTATGTGGAGCTCAATTCCTTAATTAAGAATTCTCGACATAACAATAAGTGATATATGGTTCACAAATATTATTTTATTCAAGTTTGTCATCGAGAGCAATTTTTTGGGCGGTTGGTGTCATATTATGTTACCACTTTTAGTTAAACTTATTTAACCATATTCCAGTATTAATTTTTGACAAAATGTTATTTAATTTGACCACTATTCTTGTTGGCAGTGAGTATCAATTACTATAGTAGGATTTTGATGTGAAACATCTATTGGCGCGCTTCAACGGCGACCGTCTTATGTCATCATGCGCTCTCCGCCGCCGTTTTCTATTGTCTTGTGTATGCGAGGCACGTGTATCATATACTTCGTTTATTCTCCGTACATCTTGTATTATATTCTGTATATTATTATTATTCTGATAAGAATAATAATAATATACAGTAAGTAAAAATAAACATATATAATAATCTGTTACATTAATTGCTCTTGAGTTTTAATGTATGCAACAAATTGAACAAACTGAAATGGAGTTTTAGTTACTTACTCACTCTCCGCCTGTATGATCTGCGCCCGCGACCAGAATAAGAGCTCGGCGAAAAGGTTGCTGTTCCTGCAAGATTATTATTTATAAATAAAATTTTTTAGGTAGATAGTGAAAATAAACTACATAAATGTTACATCTAATATAATTAAATTTTTAGCATTTTGAAGTAATTATATTGTTACTATGTTATTGGTACTCAACAAATAGCACTACATGATATAAACTAAACAAATTGCATTATACATAGATAAAATATGTAGATAATGATGATCTAAATATTTATTATTGGAAATGAACATAAATAACTTGTTCCGAAGTAATTTATTATTTTTCCACGGCCAATTCAAATTGACGTCGAAGAAAGCTCGGTTGCCCATGTACTGTTAAAGAATTATTTTCGACATTAACATTTCCGTGGGTTTTTATTATGAACATATTCAGACATGGTAAAATAGCCCTGACCATATAACTTCTTTTTATAAAAAGTTTGAAATCATAAAATGGTGATTTCGCATTTCAGCAGGGATCTTATTATAAAAATACACACATCCCTTAAATGGTTTGGTAACTTTGCTTAGATGGGTTTTATAAGATCGGCAACAAGATCATACTTATGTCTAATGTTAATCTTATGGGGATGTTAAATTTTTGGAACGATTCTATATTTCTCTAGATATGCATATTTCAGCTTTTCATAAACATATTGTAATATTTCAGTTAAAATATTAATTTTATTCAATTCTGAGGGATACTTTTTGTCCCAAATTATAAATGATATGAACTAAATTACAAATGCTGAAGAACCTCTCCAAATATTAACCTTAAGATTATTGATTGTAATAAAACAATGTCTCTAAACAAATTTGTTCTTCGAGACAAGCATTTAATAACAAGTGATTAAATGCTCGGTGGGTAAATTCCGACTGAATGAATGAACATCCTTGTGGATTGCTGCAAGACTGAATTCGCTGTGAGCGATTTTTTCATAGTTGAAATATGTATTATATGTCGTAACCAAAGTAAGTGGGAAGAAATGACGCTTCTAAAGTATTTAAGTTGAAGAAATCATCAAAATGGCCACAGCTTCGGGTACCTTTTTTAGACGATATAATTGTTTCGATAAGTTGAAATTGTCAAAAATTTGACCATGATATTGTTGTATAACTTATTACATATAATAATTCCAAATTATGCACACAAGTATTCCTTTAATAATACATATTATAACATTGTAAGATATGTGCTTTTTCTTTGTTTTGTATAGACAAACGAGCACCAACGACATTTTTTATTATTGTCCATGGATGCGATCCATAAGTCTCTTTATTTTCAACTTACCACTGGTTTCGCTCTGATTCAGATGTTGTTGCATTTCCGCTTCCTCCACTGTAAAGAAACAATACCATTTTGTATCTGGATATAGCGTTCACAATAATACAGACTTTCTACGCAAGAGATGTTGTCAAGGGATAGCAAGGGTGGGCAGTCGAATCCCTCGTGAGATTAAAAAAAAAATAGAAAAAATGAAAAAAAAAAGTAACATTTCTCTAATAGTCTTACATCTTACAGCCGACCCTTTTGCATGGTGGTGGTACAAGTATACTTAGATTTTTTATTCATTAGCTACTAAGACATACATTGCTTTTATGAAAAAAAAAAGAAGAATTTATTACTGTACGTATCCCACAATTAAACATGACAATTTTTGCAAGAGATTCGTATATGATTAGAACTATATTTATTTGTGGATCACAATAACAAAGTTTGACCTTTATGAATGATAATTTTTTTTTTATTCCAATTTTTGGTAACTATTTTAAAACTGTTAAATTATGAGGCCGTTGAATTCTCATTTGACAAGTTGCAAGTAATGGACTATAATGGAGAATATCACCAAATTAGAGGTATGTGAAAAATTTACAAAGCTGTGTTAACTAAATAATAATTTCTAGGCATTTTGTATCATTAATGAAATAACATTGCCTTTTATTAATTAGATCCTTATGATATCACAAATGTAACTAACTACTAAAAAAAGTGTTTTCAATTCTGAGGAAATGCTTGGATCGGTAGGAGATAAAAACAATTTTGGTATTTCAATAATTTTCATCTAAAACCAAAACGTCAAAATTTAAAAAAGATCTCTAGACTTTATTTGAAATCGTTTATCTCTGAGGTTAAGGAATAAAAAAATTTTGTGTCGAAAGCCACATCTTAATTAATAATAATTTTAACAAAAATAAAAAGTGCTTTAAAAATAATAGAATTATATATCTCATGGATTAAATACTTAAGAGGTTTCCTCATTCTAATTATGATACAAAACATAAAATATTATTATTTATAATCCAGGTTTTACCTCTAATTTTAATTATATCTATTGACAGGCTTTTTCCAAATTCATTGACAACTCTATCTAGAGATAATTGAAAAAAAAAACAATTTAAAGTCCATTTAAGCTTTTTAGGGTGGGCTTTTTTAGTATGGCAAGGCTGTATTTTGGTATGAGTATAAATATTAATCATGCCGAAAAAATCATAGGATAAAATTCAGGGCAGTAGTATTCATACCGAAGTTAAAAGGAAAGCTATCACAGTTAAGTAGGGTATACAAGTTACATGTCATAGTTGATCGAATTATAAATATACTCAAAAAGTAAAAAGTGAAATTTCACGCAAATTCCATTGAGAATAATTTAGATGATGTTGTTGGTTATGTAAAATAGGCAGTAGATATAAGTTTATGAACTGTAAAAATTATGAAAATATAAAATCATAATCTCCTTAACATCTGTTCTATGTGGACTCATTTTTAGACATTATTAATAGTTAAACCGTGAATTTAATGGATAGAGTCATATATCAAATAAAAAGCCCTCTTCCAAATTTGTATATTACGATGGACAACGACAGAACCCTACATTGTTTGTGATCCAACACACATCTGGCTGTTTTTTTATTGTATATTTATAACAATAACTTATACTTTTACTTACCATAACATACTTCTTACTTTACTCTTAATATAAAATAATAATATAAACTCACGCCTATTTCCCAGAAGGGTAGGCAGACTATAGATTTCCTTATGGGACAACATTTGCATATCTCTCTTGCCTCACCGACATCCATCAATCTTTTCATGCAAGCTCGTCGGTATCAGTTGCTTAAAATTTGGCCCTTTTTTAATATGCCATCAATATGGCCTGCATAAGTTTTTCTAGGGCGACCCTTCCATCACACACATTCGCTCCATAGATTTGTTTTGGCAATGTACTTTCACTCATCCTTTCCAGATGGCCAAACCACTGCAACATATCTCTTTCTACACTAGTCACTACATCTTCCTTCAAACCACACCACTCTCTAAGATCACTCTTTCTAGATCTATGTTTCCGTGATACTCCACACTACCACGCAGCGATCGCATCTCCACTGCATTGATTCTACTTTCATTTTTCTTCTGCCATACCCAGCTTTGACTACCATACATAAGGGTAGGGATTAGGATCCCATTATGGATAGCCAAATACGCTTGTCGTGAGACGCTTTTACTATTCATAATAGCGATGAAATACATATGCGAAATCTATACATATATAATGAAAATAGGTTGTCTTTGTTCGCCAATCACGTAAAAACTACTAAACGTATAGACATGGGACTGGAACCATTCGATGCGGAATGATTTGTAGACGGTTCTGGGCTACTCATTTTTCGAATTCCGTAAATCCTTCGCCATTTTATTTATAAATAAAAATTAGCCAGCGAAGCGGGCGGGACAGCTAGTAAGTAATATGTTGACACTTTTATATAATAAACAACAGGTGGATGCAAGTTTAATATGTCTTTATTTCTTTAAGAGTAAAATTTGAAAACGCTGGGCTTATATATACAGGTGATGACAAACCATATTTTATAGGTTTTACATCTATAATAATTGTTGAATAGTGCCCCACAAATTAAACGAGATTCAAGTGAAACGTCGAGTAGAAGTGTGCAAACAGCTCCTTGCCTTGCCGGAAGATGAACGTTTTATTAAACGCATTGTTGCTTGCGATGAAAAATTGATTTATCTAACCAATCTGAATCTGGAAATACATAGGTTCGGCAAAGAATCTGAATACATCAAAATTCAAGCCGAAGTCTTGTTATATATCTGGTGGTATGAAGGTTTAGTGTGCTTTGAAATTATTTTGGTTGGTTGAACTATCATTGCTGAGATATATAATGAACAGCTGACACCAATGTATGAGGCTTTGTCACAGAAATATTCAAGTTTAGTAATCTGAAAACATGTGCTTTTACAACATGAAACTACTAAACCACATACTGTGAATGTTATGCGGGATAAGATCGAAAAACTTGGTGTCATTGAACTCCTACCACATCCATTTAGTTCAGACCTTGCACCATCAGACTAATCCATGGCAAAATTTTGTGGAAAAAAAATTTCAGTTCAAAGGAAATATTGATAATGTAGTGCGACAATTCTGTGTGTTTAAATCCAAGGAATGGTTTTAACTAGGTCTAAAAAAGCTTGCTGAACGTTGGGATAGTATACGATGGACTATACTTTGAATATTAAGCTTTTCTTTTTGTATGATTATTTAATAAGCAAAAATAATTTTAAAAACCAAAATTATTTATGAGCCACCTTAATACATTGTTTTAATTCCTTACAGCAATAAATTTGATTTACAATACATTTATCCACCCCATAATTCACCCAATGATATTGACAGAGAATATTTTCCATAAGATATTATATACAATTATATACCTTCCATTATCATTACTTCACTTATCGAAAAAAAAAAAATATTTTGTCTCATTATATATTCTTAAATATATAAACTGTTTCAATATTATGAATAGAATATAAGATGTTATACAAACATTATTAGAAATTTTATACCAGCAAGTATGGCGAGTTAAAATGAGTTTCTATTGAATGATGAGTGTGTGCTGTCAATGTCACACACTCGTCATTCAATCAACATCGTCATTGAGTCAACTTAACAAACTAAATTTAGCTACTGGGGCTTTTGGTGTTAAGATGGCGTGGTCAACATAATTTAATTATAAAACTCTTTTTTTCGAAAATGTATGTAAACAACTATGATTTAGCTTCCAACTTTTGTACTATAAAAGTTGAATTTACATTTTGTAGTCAGCGTAAATAATCAGTTCAATCCTTGTATTTTACATACCGTAGTTTTAATATAATCTAACTTATACTGGCTACAGTATGGCATATATACCTAGGAGAGTCTCCTGTTTTTCCTCGAGCTAGCTCTGCTTCGAGTTCTGTAAACAATACAGCTTCATGTAAATGGTGGCCAATTCCAAGATCTTTGTTAATATACAATTTTTTTATTTTTGTTGTATTATTATTAACTTCTCTTTTGTAGCAACTAATTGAAATAAATAGTTCAAAATCATTTGTTTATAAGGTTTTTTATTGCTCTATAATTTTATCAAGCTCTAATATTATATTTCGATTTTTATTATGTACATCATTAAATTTGTTTTATGATATATTTGTACAGGTGGCCAAGTAATTTTGAAATGAAACTTCTTAGGTGACGATTTGATAATCGATAACTGGACGAGAATTAAGAGTGAACGAGAAAGATAATTTCGAAGCCATGGAAGTGGAGCAAAAGAGAGGGACGTATACACACAACGATAAAAGCGATAGAATAAAATAATATCGCGCATTGTAGGTGTACATGTCAAACACTATCATGCTACCACGCATTTTGAAACTAATATTTATAATTGTGTTTTGTGATTATTTAGGTTCTTTATGTTTATGTCCTCTGATTGTAATAATATTTCAACTATTAAAATTCTATTAATAATGATATTTCTAAGCTTAGGAAGTTTCACTTGTATCACATGTATGATACTGCATGTGTAATTTTACATTTAATTTTTAATTAATTTTCAATTTAAATTCTAAAATATTTAAGAAACTAGTCTTGCTTTTTTATGACAAATGTTATCTGAGCTACTTTTACGTTACATAAACTAATACATTTTATCTAATCTAATAAATAATTAATTGATAATTTCTAAAATGATTAATGCAATTGGTTAAACATAACTGTTACTACATACTGAAATCATAATATCAGCTACTTTCTTTTCCTTACAATAGGTTCAATTTTCAATTATGAAGTAGTACAAGTTTATATGATTCAGGGACCTTTAATATTAAAACAGTAATTCTATTAATCTACTCATACTAAGAAAAAGTTTGATAATTGTCAAAAGGAACTTATTGCGATAACCATCATTATACCTCTGTATTATCATAATCAAATGCATAAATAAAATATACTTTTATTTTATTAACTTTATAATTATTATCAACAGTTTACTACCACGGTTTTAAAACAAAAAATATATCCTAGGCAGACAAATATTAAATGCCATATTAAGAGAATGTCTATAGGAGGGTCAAACATGTATAAAGCAAATGATGTAGAAAATACCTTATTTGTGTTTCACAAAAAAAAAAAAAATCTGTTGACCATTTGATTCAACCGGGATGAATGGAAGTTATTAAATTAAGTTTTAATTGTAAAATGCACAGAATCGACATATTAATACAATTAGTATTTGACAGTTTGACAATTATATCCACCAGCAATGGCTTTTACATAAAATAGCAGCTACTTGACAGATATCTAAAAAATTTTGTAATTTGTTTCTTAAATAGCTTGATAAATAACATACAATACTTATTGACAGTTACTATATCCAAAAATATAAGAAATCATTGTAGTAAAACACTCGAGGTTAAATGTTGGTAGTATTATTTGTTGAATATAAGTGCTACACTTGAAAATTGGCCAAGTGCGAGTCGGAATTGCATACGAGGGGTTCCGTACTACCGCACAATATTGAACAAAATATACTTTCTAAGAATAGTTAATGAAAAACATGAACAAAAAACTTCGAAAACAACACATTCATACAGGGACCCCTTTCAATTTGAACTTGCTTTTATTTTTATTATTTGTTTTTATAGAGACTGTAGTAATATGCACAGTGTGAATATTTCAAGTTTCTGCCCATTGCCATTATTAAAATGAGCAAAATACGCCAAGAGAAAAACATGCTTTTTGTAAGGAACCCCTGCAATATATAATTTCATTTGATTTTTATTATGGCGGTTATATTAATACATTCTCTGTGAAAATTTCAGTCTCCCTATTGCAGTTCGAGATACAGCCTGCTGATATTGATATCTTCTGGTACAGAACCCTAAAAATCATTAAATTTTTCATAAAATCAATAAACTTTTCTTATAATGAAGTTAAATTTATCAAATAGACATTTTTTTTTATGTTAATGATTTCTATGGAAAACTTAGTTCGGTTCAAAGCATCAATATAAACTCAAAAACTGAAATGAATCGATTTTTTTGAAATTTGGGTAGAAAGTTCATTAATTTTATAATTCGAACTTTTGAACTTTGTATTTGTGTCATATCTTTGATTAATATGTGTCTAAACTTCTTACATTGTGGGCATTGCCCTTTATTGGGATTTTCCTGTGCAATATTCTACATTATAACTCACAGGTGAGATTTCAATTATACATGTATTATCAGCAAAATATTATCGGGACCTTGAATAAGTTCTCACTGTTTCTTATACAAAATAAAAACTTTATTTAAATTATGAGGAAGAAAAACATTTCATTCAAAGTATTGCCCATAACTAGCGACAACTTTCTCCCATCTTTCTAGCAGTATATGAATTCCGCGACGGAAAAACGACATATCTTTTGAGGCTATCTAAGAATGGATCCATTTTTTAGCTTTTTTCATGAGAATGAAAGCGCTGGTCAGCTAGGCCATGTGCCATCGAACAGAATAGGTAAAATCAGAAGGGGCTATGTCAGGTGAATACGGCGGGTGGGGTAGAACTTCCCACTGAAGCGTTTCCAGGTAGGTTTTCACTGGTTTTGTAACATGAGGCCAAGCATTGTCATGTAGCAAAATCACTTTGTTGTGTCTCTGCTTGTATAGCGGCTGTTTTTCTTTTAAGGATCGATTTAAACGCATCAATTAAAGTCGATAGCGATCCTCCGTGATAGTCTCATTTGGTTTGAGCAGCTTATAATAAATTATACATTTTTGATCCCACCAAATACTTCTATGTATTTGATGGGATCAGCAGGGCTTCGAATCATGGATATTTGGTTTTGCAGATGATGTTGATGCATGGCTGGGCTTAACCCACGATTTTCTACACTTTGGATTATCGTAGTGTATCCACTTTTCATCGCTAGTCACGATGCGGTGCAAAAAACTTTAGCTTTTCTGCCATTGAAGCAGTAGTTCACACGTGAGAAAACGCCGTTCGATGTCTCTCGGCTTAAATTCATAGTATCTCGGCGTCATTTCATATGGTACCCAATGTCCTTGCTTCTGGATCATTCCTAAAACTTTTAAATGTTTTGAAACAGTTGACTCATCTACTTGTAATGTTTTTTCAAGTTCTGTTAGCGTCTTCGATTTTGATGGAGTAATTCCTCCAACTTTTCATCTTCAAACGTTTCCGGTGCGCCAGAACGTTCTTCATCATAAAGTTCAAAATCATTATTTTTGAAGAATCGAAACCAGTCTCTGCGTGTAGTATCCGACAAAGCATTGTCACCATAAGTCTCAGCAAGAATTCTATGTGCTTCAGCTGCAGATTTCTTTTAAATAAAGTTATGCAATAAAATCCCCTCAAATACACTTTATTTGGCACAAAAGTAGACATTTTCAGAACTAAGAAAAAATTATTTTGTTTACACTAAAGTGAACTACCATACACTGAAATTTAAGGTTAGATATACTACTGCCTTGCATTTGTGTTATCATTAGAAATTTCATGAATGGGGTACTGCTACTGCCATCTTTGAAGAAACAGCAAGAACTTATTCAAGGTCCCAATATAATAGAAGTTGCGATTTCAAATTTTTAATGGAGTTTACTGTTTATTTTAATTTACGCAATTGTATATTATATATAAAATATATTTATTGGGCTTGGAAAAACTTCACATTTGAATAAGGCGTTTTGTTTTTCTTAAAGAAAAATTCTCTGTATATTAGTTGCAAAAACTACATAAAGGTAAAAAAATTTTTTTTTTCTACACCATTAAATTTAAAAAAATATATATTTACAATAATTTTTTTATCTATTATATAGTGATAACATAGGCATTCAACTATTAGACAAATATGGAAATATTATTAACATTATGAATATGTTTCTAAATGTGAAGCTGGATTGTTTACAAATAACATACATACATAATAATACAAACTAAACAAATGGACATATACAGGAGAATAAAAAAAAATAAATAGGAAAAATTAGCATAAAAATTGATCAACAAAATAATCATTGTGGTATAAAATAAAACTTGAACATATTGGAAAAAAAAACAAATTGCAGCCAATAATCTTAATATTGCAGTTGTAAGAAAAATTGTTGATTTCGTCTTAAATAAAAAAAAATCATAGAAATTATTTAAATTTTTTAGGAAAAATTAGCAATAAATGCTGCAAGTTAGGGCTTGCAGAATTTAGTGTTACCTCCTCTAACTGCCAAAACTGCCTGCATCTACATAGACAGTTTATAAAATCATCAATAAACATTTGTGGCATTCCTTTTCATCCTTCTAATCTCACCTTTTTAACCTCCTAATAACCGCACTTTTAAAGTTTGTGAAATTAACTGGTGTTGGATTACTTTGTTTGTTTATCCATTCCTTTAGGTTTGACAACATACAAGCCACTCTTAAAGCATCATAAGCATCATCATCCTGGATTCGGTGTAAGAGATCAAAGTTGGCTCGATCTACTTGATGACTTGCAAGGTTTTCTGGTAGGCAAGTGTGTCCCTACGCCAGTTATATTCTGGCGGTTTTGGTACTGTCATTTGTTGGATTGCTTGGAATATATTTTTGACCTCGGAAGAAATATATTATTAAGGTGCAGTTTCTTAGCACACTACTTTCAATAGATTTGTTATATCTGGCTGATGTTACTAATTTGAGATCTTACCTTTTGCATATCTTACATACACTCTCTAGTCTACTGACATCATTTAACATTGTGAATAATGACAAATTTTGAAATTCACAAAGTTTGGGCAACAGACAGTAATTTCAAACTTAATTGTTAAAATGATGTTTATGCAAGTAACAATATTTTGGTAACTTACTAGAAAATAAACTGGAATTCAATGGGTACAACAAAAATCAGCATCATCCTTTATAATACATATTAATGGAATTCACAGGTGAAAAAAACCAAAAAAATCTCAAAGACAAAACAATAACAATCCTTTTTTCTGATTACACACATGCTATAGATAGCTAGTAGGTAATGAGAACACAGAACATATACAACCAATTGTTTTATTCCCCTAAATATATCCATGTGTTATCTATCGTGTAATATTGATTAAGAAACAAACCTTCTCTTTCTTTCAGCATTTCTTCCCTTTTCTTCTTCATGTCATCACTGAGGTTTTTTACCATTTTTTCGATGAATGTCTCTATTGCTAAACTCTTGGCATCCGATTTAATTGTTACCCTAGAATAGAAGAATGTGTGTTTTGAGCATGATATGGAGTTTGTGTTGTGTTAGGAGCATTTTAAGGTATCCAGTGTGATAATGAAACAATACAAAGATGTAAAGGCTCCGATAAAGGATATTGTTAACATTATATTAATTAATTATTTCTAATTTATTAAATACCAATCTCAATAATTTCAATTACTTTTACAGTAATTTCTAAAATCAATATTTATTGTTTGCTTACTTGTTATGTAGTAACAATTAGCTTGTAATGTAGTGTATTTCATTTCAACTTTTAATAAAGATGTCGTAAGTACTTGATATTGTATAAAAATGTTTCTTATAAAAATAATGTAAAAATATTGGGCAAAATACAAAAGTAAATACTTTAAAAATAAATTCTATTGTTGATTGTCAAGTAAAATGGAGAACAAAAAAATATTATCCTGAAGAATTGATAAGAAAAAAAAAACAAAACAGACAAGTAAATTTGTTAAAGAGAGATCTGGAAACTTGATTGATTGAGATTGATTTTAGAGGCGCCTCCACTCTCACGTTAGAAAAAATACGAAAACTGAATTTTATATATATATACACATAATATAATATACATGAAAATTTCGACAAATATAATTTATACTATTATAGAAGTTAATAATGGTAAAAAAAAGACCCCGATCCACAAAGTTTTCGGCCATTATCGTGACTACATACAGGATCCACAAACAAAGACATCCCTACGTCCATTGAATATTTATTTAATCAGTTTTTTATATTAAATCGAATAAATGTTTTTAGTAATATCACATGTAATAATAATCGTTTTTTCTTGAGATACATGTACTTTTATTATCCTATATCCATTATAAATATTATTCTATAAATGCATTATCAATACAATGGAGGCAATTTAAATCAGAGTAGAGCACAACTAAACCCTTCGAATTATGAGGCCTGGCAATACCAATATTTAAATTTCAAACTCTTTCATAAGAAAATTAATATGTATAAAGCTAGATAAACCTATATTAGTCATACTAATTTACAAATAGGCACAAAAAAAAAAACATGAGTAACTCGCAATGTTAATATCAATTAATGTCTTATTATTCAGATTTAATATTATGCACAAATTTTAATTTTTATGTTTCATAATTTAAAAAACAATTCTATGACAGACAGATATGAGCATAGTCTTTTTCCTTTTACTGTACAAAATCCTATAAAGTATAGCTACAATTTGAAATAGTAATTTTAGATAAATATTTTTATAGTGAAAAAGAGTAGATAATATACAGATGAACAGATTTTTATTAAAGAAATAAACTGAAACCTGCAGTTGGGACAGTTATTGGACTTCTGTCTCCATCGAGTTATGCAATAATGGCAGAAGGTGTGGGAGCAGCCCAAAGTGACTGGGTGCACCAGCAACTCTGCGCATATGCTACACTGCAGCTCACTCTCCATCAATGCGCCGACCTCCGCTAATGCGCTCTCCTTAGATGTTTCTCCTACTTCGATGTATTCCGCTACCTCAACTGTATTATTCCTTTCTTCCATAGTTTGTAGTTGGGATCGCATCTATAACAAAAACCAATTGACAAATTGGAGAAATAATAGCACATAGGAAGAAAGAACCTAAAAAAAGAATAGAGTAGAAATCACATGAAAAGTACTGTCACACATACCTTTTAGGTAAACTTTTAGTGTAATTATTTAAGAGTCTATTTTAAATACTTGACAAGTTACTATCTGCTTGCCGGTAACAAAAGAGATTAAATGAGTATTGAAATTTAAAGACCAAATAGTAATTGGACAAAAGAATTTTTAAGTATTCATGATGAAAATTTATATATTTTCATAAATTGGAAGGATATTGTTTTATGATTTTTGAAAAGCGAGTTTTTATTACATCTTGACATTTCAGGGTCATAGGGATTTATTTTGATAATTTTGCAAGTAATGTTTATGTATGTATGGATGCTTGTGTGTGTGTAAACCTCCCATAAATGAACCGATCGTAACGTAGTTTACTGCATTTAAGTGTTTTACATAACTTAGACTTTCTGAAAATTTTAAGTGATTCCTCCAGATAAACTTTGAGAATACTCAAAAGTAAAATTTCCAAAATAATTATTTTGGAAATAAATTTTAGCCTACTCTACCAATCAATACCAAAATATAATCAACTCTTTTTCCATACACTTGTATTTATTACTGCAAATAACATAAAAATCGGTTAATCTGTTCAAGAGACATAGTCGGAGAAAATATTTTAGGAGATATTGTTAAAATTTTTTTCAAAGTACTTTTTTACAATACGCCTTAAACTGCTGTACTGATAAATTTAAAAAACCACATTTTAAATATAAGCATTAATTGTTTCAAACTGCATCAAAATTTATTAGGTGGTCCGAGAAATATCGTTGATGAAAAGTTTATAAAAAAAGTAATTTTTTTGAAATAACAATTCTTGGTGAATGTTTGTTGTTTGGGCATCTTTTTTTCCTTAAGAAATTGCGTCGAAAACAGAATAGCGGGCCATGATCGAATAACGTGTTCGAAAGATATGGATTTTTTTAATAACATTTTATTTAAAAAATAATAGGGATATTTGTACTTGAAATCTCAAAAAAGCATGATTTACTGCTAACTAAATTTTTGGACATTTTAAAGATCGAAAGTAGTAAGGATGGTGGGGGAACCAAAGATTATAAGTGCGGAAGGGATACTAGAGCGCTAGACGTTTGTTGACTTGTTGCATAAGACGCCCATCGGTACAACGGCATACACATCACTAGGCGATACAATATTTTCAATACAAATATAAAAAAAAAAATGTATCTGCATTTCGAAACACCGGGTCGTATCGACCCTTCCCTATGTAACAGGGAACAACATGAGAGTATACCTCTCCCCCATATCATGTGAGTTACATGGTTTGTAGATTACTCCATAGTAAATCTTGGTTTGCAGAAAACATTTTAAGTATCATACATTTAGTATTACATTAATTTATTTTTTACAGCATTGCTTTCAAAAGTAATAATATACAGAATGGAATCAATCATGCATCTTTTCGCAAATATTCATAATCTCCTCTTTTTTCAGAACAACGTTACCAAAGTAACTATAATAAAAATGTATAATTGAAAATATATTTATAAATAATATAAAAAAATTTAGTAGCAAACCTACGAAATGCACGGCCAGACGGCGCCCGCACGCCGTGTCCGGTCACGTGACGGACTCGAATTCTGTCTCGCGCTCGGGCTATGCATTGTATTATTTTAAAAAAAATTATCTAGTCACTTACCTATAAATGACACTTGATGTTATCAGCGATGTAAAGGTCGCCAAAGGTATTATTACGTTAATCTCTATTTTCTACATGTGTTCCACTCACTTCTAGACAAACAAGGCAAATTAAGGTGAATTATTGCGTAAACGATTCTTCACGCAGCTTATGGACTCGTAGGCAGCAATGTTACCACTGCAAACTCCCCAACAATAACTCGTGTTTGCATATTCGATAGCAGTAAAAGGCATTGTTATTAAACATTTGAACATTACTCACATACAATCTTAGTTTCGAAAACATCAATATCGTAAACGTAAACACTAACGCATTCGCTAAGTGTGCGCGTCAGCTATTACTAAGGGATAAAGATGTACTTCATAAGTTTACATGTTTACGTTTCAAGCTATTTTTTTCAGAAACGGCTAATTCAGTGACCTTTGGCAAAATTATTCTATAAAAGAATATTATGAATATTTGTGGAAAGATGCCTTACGGTATTACACAATTTTAGATTTGATTATACATTATTCTTTAATTTATTTACTAAAATATTTTATGCACTGAATAAATATTTACATAAATATAAAAGAAAGCATATAATCATAGTATCTGTTTCACTTGTACAACCATTTAAAAACTACTATTACTATAGCTGAAAACATGGAGGTCCTCAATGAAACAAAAATGTCTCCCAATAGTTTCTCGCAATAACGAATCTAATTCTTTTATCAAATACCAACACTTTGATAGCTTGATTGCTTTTTTTTTACCTTCTCAACAACCAGAAAAAGATACTAAGTCCTTCAGAAATATCAACGAAATAGTAGTAATGTCAGATGCTCTCCAGACCTATAATGTTTTAGTTCCAGAAGCCAATCTGTGATATATAATAATATTTTTATATTTGAGAATAGTTTAGTCTGCCTGTTAACATCATCACTATATAGGGAAAAACATAGGTCAAAAAGACTATATAAATATAGCAGTCACTATAAAAAATAAACATACCACTTCTAATTGTTTTTGCAGATTATATATAACTTCATTAGATTGTTCTGCCTGCAACTGTATCCTGTCAGCAGCTAATGTTGCGAGTTCTATTTCTCTTTCCTTCATTTTTTTCTGTGAAACCCAAAATAAACAATTAATTCTTAAATAAATGAATTTTCTAAATTTGTTTTATTGTTGCCTAAGCAATGATCTTCAGGGTTTTGTATTCAACAAGCATTTTTATACTATTAATGTTAACAAATCAATCCATTGTGTAATGAAAAATGTCTAACAAGTTTCATGTTATAATTTTCATTCCATTTTATTGCTTATATTATATTAATAACATCAATAAAATTAAATTTGTACATTGATAATTTTTTTATCTATTAGATGATAAAAAAAACTATATTATACATTATGATACAAAATCTAGGTTTGGTGTTTTTAAAAAAATTAAACAGTAAAATAAAATAAAATTTGATTAAAATTGTCAGTTTAAAAATATAGGCCTTTTTTGCACGGCACTAATTAAGTCTGCACAAAATTTTCTAGGACACTTCTTGCTGATACTTTCATCATATACATACACATTCCATAAATTTATCATTCTACCTTCATTCATTTTTCAAATCACACTATTGTATTACATCTGTTCTTAATTTTTTATAGAATATGTTATAGCATAAGATGCATTTGCCTTTGCCACAACATATTTTACTTTCAATAGTTCGTACTTACTGTGTCTCTGATCAACAAAAAATCTGTAAAACAATTGACTCTGCAGGTCATTCCTAAACCTTTCTTCAAAAATATACTGGTTTGAGCTCAGATGATTAATTTTTGTGCTTTTACAAAGTTCTCCGAGCCCAATAATGTACTCTGAATAGATTTGCAGTTATTCAAAAGTTTAAACATCTATATCTATTTAAAACAAAAAGTTATTTTTTTAAATTTTTCAGCTAAACAAGTTTGTTGTTACACCTCTGCTTCTTTTTAACATTTCTAATGATATCCTATCATTTTGACAGATTTCTATGTTTTAATTTACATCATTACTCTAATATCTACATTAGAGACAGTCATATGTATGTACCATACACATAACCCTACCTTAAAAGAATCAAATCCATCAATAAAGTTGTACATAAAGTAATGTCCTCATACTTCCTTTTGCTTACAGATATGAACTCTGTTTAATGATTGTGCATAATAAAGTAGTTTTTGATTAGCCATGTTAAATTAACACTGTCTTTCTGATTTTAATACAATAAAGCTGGTTTGAGCCAACCTGTATGTAACATACATAAAGGAAAGAAAGGCTGCAATATTATTATTTCCATTAAATATACATTCTTCTATAGAGTGTTATAACTTCATAAGAACTACTGAATTTTCAGAAACATTTTTTAATAAAATCCACTGGTGACATAATCTCAACTACCTGTAATTCTTCTTCAGACTTTATTGCTCGGATTTGGGCTTCAGCTAGTTTCTTTTCAGCATCTTCTCTTGCCCTATCCTGAAACAAAAAAATGTTTGAAAGTTCCTATAAAGTATATTAAAATACTTTAAGGTGTTTGGCATCACACAAACTTTTGAAATTACCTCTTTTATATTTTTCACACAGTACTGTATTAAATAAAGATGTACATCATTACGAAACTCTTTTATATGAGTCAGAATACATATTCAAATCTAGAAATATTATTATACATATATTTTATTATAAATATACATATATATATATATATATATATATATATATATATATATATATATATATATATATATATATATATATATATGTATATGTATATTTATTGTGAAAATTCAAATCTCTATATTTGCTTATAGCATTAATAATGAGTAAAATTGTATTTTCTTTTGGTAGAAAATAAAAATATCAGATTTTTTTTTGATTCTGTACAAATAATTTTTAAATTATGAAAATAGAGTTCCTTTTTGTTTACATAAAACAAGTTTTTATGTGCATACATAAGTAAACAGTCTCTTTTTTTCAGTAATCATACAAAGTAAAAAACTATCCAAGAGTATATCGGACTATGTTAATTAGTGTTTCAAAGCCATTATTACAAAGATATGCACTACAGATGAAAAAGTTCATTGTTACACGGTTTTTATATTTATCGTACAGAATAGTTATAAGCTCTTCAGTCGCCTATAACTATAAAAACAAGTAGATATGTCAACTATTACTATTAAACTAGTGTAAACTAAAGTGCATCAGCAAAACAATGTATATTTATTGCATTTATGTCCTATGTTGAGAAGCACAGTTTTTCATAACTCAAAAACAGTATATCCGACCATGTTCATAATAATTTTTGTTGAAAGTATTTATTAAGCATTACCTTTGTTATTTTTTTCATATATTTTGGAAATAAAGTTTAGAAAATATAGGGGGAGGACACAATTTCTGTGAATTTCGTAGTGATTATTTTTGTAATTACAGTGTAAACTCTTTATAACGAAACTCAAGGGACTGAGCATTTTTTGTCGTTATAGAGAGTTATCGTTATATGGAGTGAACAAAAAAAAACCAAATTAACAAGAATTTTTAATATGTATGTATGTCTTAGATAATAAATGCTTATACATATAAATTATTGTTTATTATTGATTGCATATCGACATCCCGCGCCTCACCGTTCATTTTACCGTACGTAATTTGATGACGGATTACGACTGATATCGATAGGTACCCAGTATGCTTGGTCGAAGACCATCACTTCGAGAAACAATGCGTCATACTGCACGTGTTCAAGGTAATTAAGGATAACAAAGCTAGACCGACCTCGGATGTTTCGAGCTTCAAAGTCTTTTGTTACCTGATAACATAACATAAACAATAATACCGATAATAAATATTTACTGTCTAAAAATATGAACACATTTCTTCGTAATTCTTCGTAATAGAGAATGGCGTATCGCTATAAAGAGTGTTTCAATATGTGAGTTTTAATGCAAACCAACCAACTTGGGCTCACTCTAACGTTATAGGGAGTTTATCGTTATAAAGGATAACGTTATAAAGAGTTTACACTGTATTCATATAATCAAAAAAAATTGTTTAGAAACCTTAGTGTTTTTAAAAGGACTGTTAAAATATGTGCTATTCATTGATGTTTGCTGAAATTTTTTTTTTCAGTTTCTGTTATGTGTATGTAGTGCCCCCCCCTAGAAATATTTATTTTTGTTATTTAATAATCAAACTAAGTAGTAACTTATAAAAGACATCTACACTATTATTTTCATTAATATACGTCTTGTAGTTTTTAAATACAATGTCTGTGACACATAGATGGACGGACAGACGGACTAACCAGACAAAACTATAAGGTTCCGTTTTGGCCATTTTGGCTCGGGACCCTAAAAATGAGTAGATACAATGTTGAATATGGATAGGAAAAACAAGAAATAAATAATAGAATGTCATACTAGTTCTTCCATCTTTGTCTTGTCATGTTCCTTTATCTTGTTTATCTCTTCAGTTTTCTGATGGAGCTGTTGCTCAGCTTCAATTTGCTTGAGTTTTGTTTGCTCCAATTGGTTTTCAAGTAGAGTTTTCATGTGTTCTAAAGCTAGCTCTAATTCCTTTTCTCTTAGTTTCTTTTTCTCTTCCAAATCCTTTAGTTCCTAAAAAATATTGCATTTCCATAACATCCTGAGTTTCCTAAAGATGTTGACAAAACATTTTTTCAAAGGAATGATGTCATTATTACTAAATGTTGATGAAAAATTTAATAAGAACATAGTTTTCAAAAGTAAAATTACACAGCTTTCCAAATGTAGGTATGGCTAATTTAATTCTCACTATCTACATAAATATATACCTACAAATATCAGTACTGTATCAGCATGTTGGCATTGACCATGCTGAGAACTTAAATAGTGTTTATTATTTTAATTAAACTCAGCCTATTTCCCAGAAGGGCAAGTAAATATTACAGATATGACATAACTTTTCCTATATCTGTCTTTCAAAAACCCTCCACATATATTATACAGCGATTGCATCTCTACTGCATTGATTCTTTTTTTTTCTTTTGCCATATTAAACTTTCACTACTGTACGTAAGCATAGGGATTAGGGCCCCATTATGCATAGCCAAACACAGTTTCGTGAGATACTTTGATTATACATAATAGTAAGCAAGGCCCCTATAAAGTTTTATTGTCATTTGTAAATAGATGAGAGTATGAGTAGATATATAATCGATATACCATATGGAATCAATCATGCATCTTTATGGAAATATTCATAATCTCCTTATTATTTAGAAAAACTTTGCCAAATAAACCATAATCATTGAAGTAGCTGTTTGAGAATAATAGGTGAGAATGTAAACAGAATGTAAACCTTAGAGCTTAGTAACATGATGCGCGCTCCCAAACGCGCCCACCCTGTTATCCAAGGCTCGTACGCAGTGCTGGCAGGCAATGTCTGGCAGTTACGCCGCACGTCCGCGCGCGATTAAAGAACCGATGCGCGGCTTTATAGGTTTAGGTATTTTGTTATAAAGTATTACGTTTATGATATTGACGTTTTTGAAACTAAGATTGTGTGTGATTAATATTGAAGTGTTGAAAAACAATGCCTTTTACTGCTATCGAATATGCAAACATGGTTTATTGTTGAGAAGTTTGCAGACGTGGCATCGCTGCAGTTCTCTCATTTTATAGTGAAATTTACTCTAACAGTCTACAACCTGCGAGGTCACGAGTAATATTGCGTGCTCTTTATAGTTTACGCGATAATTTGACTACATATGAAAAGTCAGAGACTATAATACCGTCGGAGACCTTTATATCATTGACAACATCAAGTGTCATTATTAGATTAAGTAATTAGATAAGCGATTTAAAAACCGCATAGCCCGTTCGTCACATGCCTGGGCGCGCGTGTGCCGTCTGGCCGAGCATTTCGTAGGGTTTTCACTGTATTATTTATATTTTCAATGATATATTTTCGTTATAGTTACTTTTGCAAAATTGTTCTAAAAAAGGAGAGTATAAATATTTTCAGAAACACGCATGATTTATTCCATTCTGTATATATATATATCACATTCGATTGAGCTTTCACCTCTTTCAAACCTCACCACCATCACCTTAGTTTTGGTTACATTTACAGCTACCAAGTTACGACTACAATAACCAAGGATTCCTTGGTTATCAGCATACAGAAGAGATTTGATAAACAGCTCATCTATTCTTAGTTCATTCTCATATTCTTTTAAATCGTACAGACAGCTATTCATGAATAGGTTGAATAGCCATGGTGAAGCTACACATCCCTGCCTGACAATATACTGAAAGAATTATTTTAGATGCCTAACCTTGCCCTATTACAACATTGAATAGACATAAACATAAATTTCTAATAATTCCAATTACTAAAATTTGACAGATAATTAAAATAGTAAACTGGGACCTAATAGTAACAAATATTTGGAATAAACGATAATATGTACTTTTTCTTTAGTAATTCTTAATTGCTCTGTTTCTTCTCGAAGAGCATTTTCAAGGAGTTGTTTTTCCTGCATCCTTACAATTTCTTGCTTTCTAATTTTCTCTTCCAATTCAACCAACATGTCCTGTTTGGAGGAGTTCTCCTTGTTCAATTTTAATAGGAATTCATTTCTTTCTCTCATTAATCTCTCTTTTAAAATAGAATTTTCTCTCAATAAGGCTGCTTCTTTTGTATAATGTTCTTTAATTTTTTCCTAGAATATAAAAACTTTATACAATAAAATGAGATTATACAATATAAAATGATTAATTATTTGATTTTTCGTTTAGTGCTTTTTATAATTTTTTTGTTATTATATTATTGCAATAATTAAACATAATTCAATCAAATGTCTAACTTGCAATGCAAACTTTAATTTAAAACAAAAAATAATAAGAACAGGGCAAGTGTTAGTAGGGCCTGCTTAAGAATCCTAAACTGAATGAAAGAAAATCATAATGTTTTAGAAAATAGGTAACACAATATATTATAAATATATTGTGTTACCTATTTTAACATTACTATTAACATTACTTTTATAGGATAACATTACTTTTCAATATAAAAAAAACTGGCCAAGAGCATATCGGACCATGCTCATTATGGGGTTCCGAAGCCATTATTATAAAGAAATGGACTACAGATGAAAAAAGTATGTATTTACACTTCTTCCATGTTTTTTGCATAGAATAATAGTTCTAAGAGCATTAGTCGCCTATAACTAAAAAAACAAATAGGGATGTCGACTATTACTATTAAACTAGTGTAAACTAAAGTGTATCAGCAAGAGAGCATATTTTCATGACACTTACGTCCTTTTGTTGAGAAACACAATGTTTTGGCAATAATTCAAAAGCAGTATGTTCATCATTTTCAAAATAATTTTCATTATTTCAAGTAAGCTTAGAGTTTAACATCCTCATTAAAGAGTGTTAAAAAACATATTGATGATACTGTAATTTATTTACAAGTATTGTGACATATGAAAATAAACAAATATTTCAGATTTTTAAACATTCTTTTATGAAGGTGTTAAAATAATTAACAGTTTTATCAAAATAATTTTCAATAATCTTTGATAAGGACATTGAATTCAAAGCTTTCCTGAAAAGATGAAATAAATCAATAATTGTTATAAATTTTTAAAGATTTAAAATTTTATTTTTGATTGTTCCAATATCAGATAATTCATCACAGGTTATTGGTAACAGTCATAAGGGACATTGAGTTTAACTAAATTTAGAAAATGATGTTCTTAACGTGTTAATAAATAAATATGAAATATTTGATATTTTGCGGTGACTTGTGAGGGGGGTTCATTTAAAAAAATGATGATTCCTGATTTTTACAGAATGTTTGCATGTACTATCTGACATTATAAAGGCTAAATGTTTGTGAAATCACAATGAATGTTATGCATTTATTGAGATAAATTCCTAAAGCAATTTCTTTTAGCACTATTTTAATAGACAACTAAAAAAAATATTAAAATTTTACTTACCATGAGCTCACTTAATTTGCTATCCATCTCTTGTTTCATACAAACTATTTGAGCATCTCTCTCTTGTTCTAGTTGTAATTTTTGCATTTCTATTTCTTTTTTCTCACCTTTCAAGTTTTCAATTTGCAATGAATATTCGTCTTCTAAATGTTGAACATTTCTTTTTAACTCCAGGTTCAACCATCTTTTTCGTTCCAAGGAGACATATTGTAATTGTTGAGTACTGTGGATCTTGTTTTCCATTAACTGAATTTCATAGTTTTGAGATTCTTTAAATTTTTCACACACTGTATCAGAAGATATTTCATCAATTTTTCTTAGTTTTTTTGGAGGTTCTTCTTCTGGTACAACAAATTTATATTCAAATTCATTACATACATCCAGTGCAATGATATCATTAGAGTGAAGAGTATGTGTGCAGCCTTTAATTAAACTTTTCCCATTGAGTTTTATACCGAATGTACTTAAGTCTTCAAAGGTCCATTCATCATTTTCAGTCTTTTTAAATTTGCAATGTTTTCTTGACAAAGCTAAGTAAGATATATTAAGATCGTTATCCAGACCGCGTCCAATGGAGAACTGTAAGTTTTAAAGGATATTTTTAATAATGTATGTACATTAATGCAAATTGGTAACTATTTGTCTTGAAGCAACGGCAAAGTTTAACTCACTTCATTACATGAAATAGGGATTCTCTCCAAATGTTTAAATTCTGGTTTCAAAGTTTTTGTAGTAATTAAACTTGGAAATTTTTCCTCCATAGTAACAAAAAAACATAAATTTGAAAATAAAGCATACAAGGCATTTTTAGCTGTATGATTTTAATACATGGCTTTTTTACTGATGCAAATTAATCTAATTTAATGAATACAAATATTTTCACGTTTTACGGCTGTAAAGTACTTGTAATATACCACCAATCCTCAAAAAGTTATATTAATTATCTATAACTCTGTCAACTACAAGTTCGCTGACAGAGCGCGGTCACTAGTCATTGACAAACAATTCAGTGTTGTCGCCAGTGTCTAATAAAATAGTATGAAAAAAATATTTTTAAACATTATTAACATTTCATTGAAATTTAAGAGTACCTAATAATATTTAATGGTTTTACTTTAAACTACTGTTTTATAAACTACAGATTTTTTTTTTTTTTTTAACTTATATATAATGTAAATGTAAACTTTTTGGTAACAATAAACAAAGTAGCATGTTACTTATTTAAAATTTATTAATTTACTTTTATTTTTTAATTTGCTCCATTTTTATTTAAAATTTGTATACTCACATAGTAAAGCATTCATGCTTTTGTATTTTAGAGTTCGTATTCAGGTAGATTTTTGAAAAGGATCTTTTAAAGATCTTAGATTTTGAACAAAAATTTAACATTAAAACAACATGTATGAAACATAAATAAATATCTATAATGTAATATCAATAGGTTATGATATGAAAAAAATTATTATTTTATTTTAATAAAAAGTAAATCTAAACGGCACATGCCCGAATTACGAATTTGTGAAATATAAATATTTTTAAATATATAAAAACTACATACTAGTTTTGCATTTCTTTAAAATGTTACCCAAATACATATACCTAATCCCTATTAGTTGCAGGACAAGTTCAAAGCAAGGCACTGACGATGATAACGATATAGAATTTACATGGCTTAGCAACGAAATAAATAAATATAGTAAAAAAAGTGGCAGGATAGCGTTTTTAGGGCTTCGAGCCAAAATGGCAAAAACAGAACCCTTATAGTTTGTTATATCCGTCAGTCCGTTTGTTCATTCGAATGTTACAGGTGTTTTCTTTAAATACTATAAGATGTATATTCATGAAATGTATAGTATGGTGTTTTGAATAAACCGCTACTTAATTTAGTAGTTAAATAACTAAAACAAATATTGAGGAGGGGGATGCACTCTATACATGTAACAGAAGATGAAAAAAAATTTTTTTAGCAAACCTTAATATTTGACACATATTTCGAAAGTTCTTTAAAAGGAAATTAAAGTTTCTGAGCAATTTTTTTGATTTAGTGAATATTACTGAAAATAATAGCTCCGAAATATCAGAAATTGTGTTTCCCCTTTTAAGTTTAACAATGTAGTTTTTTCATCTGTAGTGCAGTTCTTTGTATTACTGGCTTCGGAATTCTATATTGAGCATGGTCCGACATACTCTTGGCCGATTTTAATTTTTGTTTTTCTTTTTTTTAAATGTAGTCTAATTAATGATATTGAAACCAGCCAGATACAAACAGTACAACCAAAAATATTTTACTGCGACTCTTTACTTATTGAATACGAAAAAAAAAAGCTTTTTTGTATTTTAAAAGCTCCAATTTAATATAATGGAAATATGAATTGATAAGAAATATTACCGCAACCATTGATTTTGTATCAGTTTAATAATGGCAAGTAGATTTTGATATATTTTAGAAATGATCTTATTTGTATAAAAGTTTCACCAACAAATATACACATATTTTCAATAATAACTTGTGTTATATTGTAACCATATATATTGTACATTCCGTAAATTATAGTATAATGCAGGTAGTTGAAAAAGTTTCTGGTGTTTTTATAGTGAAAATAATTAAAAAATAATCAATTACATGATAGCATCTAGGCTATCGAACTATTCTCGCAACATCTATACTAATATACAAAACTGAAAAGTGTATTTGCTTGAAGGTGCTAATCTCTGGAACTACCATTGAGATTGAAAAAAAAATCTTTTTGATCCAGGATTGGAATCGCAAGCAGGACCGGGATCAAAATTGAAAACGTAAGCGAATTCGTTTCAGAATAAAAATTAGCAACAGTACCTTTGTTTTCGCTGTAAGAGTGCGGAAACGTATCAAAGACAAAACTGTGATCTAGATCGACATCAGCATTGGAATGAAAAGCGAGACCAGGATCGAAATTAAGAGTGGAACCGAAGTCGGGATTACAGTTCGATGTAAAGTGATTAATCATTCTATGTCCACGAGGGCGAAGTCACGGGCGAAAGCGGGAGTAATAATTCTAGCCAGTTTTATTTTGTAACTCAGTTACTCATTTTCTATAAGTAGAAACTTATAAAAATATTAGGCCTTTTTTCAAATCCTCTCTGTTTGAAAGAGAAAACAGACGAAACATTAAATTACCATTATGTCTTAAAAAAATATACATTTTGCTGTGAGTAAAAAAGAAACAGCGTGTTCCAAAATCAAAAACAAACTTTAGCTAACTAGTTAGCTAAAGTTAGGCAAGCAAAAGTTGAGATTGAAAAGAAGGAAATTAAAAAAAAATCTTAGTCTGGTATCATTAAATATAGTATACATAACTCGTTTGATAACTGATGATTCATCAACATTTTACAACATAATATGTATGATAAATAAAAACCACAAAATAAAATTATTGTTAACATAGGTATTCGATATGTTCTTAAATAGTTCTTAAAAGTTTATGGTATAATCTATTACATAAATTTGATTTTATAAATAGAAAAAATCTGTGTGTACACAATTCACACACGATAGAAGTGATACTTCAAAAAGTAACCTACAAGAGTATGAGATGAATACAGAGTATCAAGAGTAGGATAAATGTAAGGTTTATTTTTTACACTACTTATAACAATTCTAAAAATTATTTTACATTTTAATGAGGTTATACATGTCATCAATGAGCAGTAAGAAACAAGATTAGAAAATATTGAAATACAAAATGAATATTTTGTATTATGTATTTAATAATTTTCTTTATTGATTAGAATATATTAAAATACAATTTTGTACTTAGAAAGTTAAGAAAAGATAATAACTTATATTATATACAATTGGCAGGCACCCATATTTCGTATACTTATTGTAATGTTCTGTAATCTGAGAACTGTTTGCTATACCGCCTAAAATTTAAAAAAGGCTTCTCAGAGACCTCTAACAACTACATCATAACCCCGTATCAAATGAATGTCACTTATGAATTATTTCACTTAGTTTTAATTAATACTCTATTTTATATATATATAGATATAAATTAGAATATTAATCTTGTAGTATAATCTTTGAAAAAACAATACACTTCTTTTCTAAGTCGAAATAACAGTCACAGTAACATCAAAAGCTTATGCCCATAACATTAAATTGTCAGTTTTTCTTTAAATTATTGTGCATATTGCATTGAAAATGAAAAAGAGCTGTATTCAGTGACCACTACGCCGCGCCGCCTGAATGTAGTACACGCAAGCACCGACAACGGAAACAAAGAAAGTGAGAGTAACATAATTCCACTTTTCTCCGATACCCGACGATAATCTACTTGAAAGCAAGCCAGAAACTGCTCTCACTCTACCCGTGTTTACCCCCACTACTTTTACACAAAAAGGTTGTGTATCAGAATTTCAAAGTCCTCCCATAAAAAGTTTCGTTTCAAAAATTTGTGACGCTTATGAACCTAATGCAGTATCGGTAAGAGTAGCACAAAACTGGTTCAAGCGTTTTTAGTTTTAGTGACAATGATGAACCTCGCTCTGGTTGTCCTGTTACGGATAAAGTCGATGCCATTTTGGAAAAAGTATAGCAAGATCAACATATTATTTCTTACAAAATAGCTGAATAGTTGGGGATTGATCACAAAATAGTTTTGACCCATTTTATAGAAGCTGGATATACAAAAGAGCTTGATAGTTGGGTTCGACATGAGTTTACTGAAAGAAATGCAATGAATTGTGTACTCATTTGCGATTCTCTTCTGAAACGTAATGAAAACAAACCGTTTTTTAAAAGGTTGATCACTGTTGACGAAGAATGGATTACTTACGGTAAAAACATACAAAAAAGATCATGGTCAAAAAGAAAGCAAGCTCTTAGCATTATAGCGAAACCCGGATTAATTCGTAAGAAGTCGATGCTATTATTCATTATGAGTTTTGCCGCCGGGAAACAATCATAACTTTGGATTTTTACTGCCAACAGATTATGAGACTCAAGCAAGAAGTAGAGAAAAATCGGCTGGAATTGATCAATAAAAAAGCGTGGGTTTTCATCACGATAGTGGCAACCACACACATTTTTGGCCACTCAGCAAATATTGAGAGAGTTTGGTAAGAAAGTGTTCATGGATCCACCATATAGCCCTAATCTTGAACTCTCAGATTTTCACCTGTTCTAGTCTCCTCAGAATTCTTTAAGTAGTTTTAGGTCATAACATTAAGAGAGGACTGTCAAAACTACTTGTCACAGTTTTTTGATCAGAAGTCTCAAAATTTTTACAGAAATGAGATTATGTCACTACCTATAAAATTGCATGTATATATATAATGAAACATAAATAAAATATGATAAAAAATTGTCTTGAATTTGTGTATAAAATACGAGAAACTTTTTTCACGACCTTCGATTTTATAATACATTAACCACAATTAAAATTAATTTAATATCTACAGACGTTCTTCAAAGGAATAAGTAAGTACCTATTATTCAAAATTGTATATGCAGGCGGAAAAATGTTAACTTGAAATATGGGGCAGAACTGAAAGTTGTAGCGGTGTGCCGGCGCATAACTCACGGCCCGCTGAAATATAACGCGGATGTTCTCATAATGTACGACGCGCGACTTAATCCGCTCCGCTGCGATGTTTTTCCGCTGCGGGCGCAGGCGAGGCTTCGTGGCTGAACGTCTCTCGTATATTCTAACATTATCGATGTAGCGGAGAAGAATTTACAGATTAGTCTAGAAAAACTTATTCGCGTCACTTTTGTTATCGATATCCCGTCACAGGAACAAATCTAATTGTTATAATTTCAAAAAAAGGATATGGTAAAGTTTATTTCACAAAATTTCACGTTCAAAAAATATATATGTCTGTATTCAGCAAAGAAGCAGCAAAGCATGGAGTAAAATTTAGGTAACCGTTTACGGAACTGTTCATAATGCAAAGAAAACTTAATTAAAATTCTCCTGAGACGTTGTAAAATGGCCAGAATTATAGTACATATTTTATTATTAATAAGGTGCAACTAAAAAATTTACTAACAGGGTTATCAAATAGTCATCCGCAAAGTCTACATTGATTCTTGTGAATATATTTAGCCTTCGCTTGTTGTTTCGTCGGTGTGGATTTGGAATTGATTCCAATATCTATTGATCGACGACGTTGTGTCCTCTACGATCCCGACGCCGATTTTACTCTCGATTCGAATTTCGGGTCCGTTCTCGATTGTGATTCCAGTCCTCCTCTCGATTCCGTCCCCGTTCTCGCTTTCAATCTAGCTTTTGCTCACAGTCCCCATACAGAAACCCCAAAGAAAGAAAAATGAGCTCCATATATCGGGTGTAAAGGACAGCCCTCCGCAAACTGATAGGGTGCATTCAGACCCTTATTTTGAATCAAAACCCACTGGAAATTTTCTCAGGAACTGACTACTTTATTTCTATGTAAAATCACATTTTCTGTATGCAGCATTCCACTTTTGTAAATAAAACAGGTAAAATAAAAAAAGCAGCAATGGGTCTTTAAATTACTTTAACGAACAACGCACGGAATCAGCTGTTCTACAATCTGTGGCGGGCGGCCGACAACTCGCTGTGCTGCGCGTCCGCGTGATTTAAAAATGGTAGCGATACATTGCGTAGTAGGTGATAAAACAAATCAGTTTCCTTGGATTCCCTTAACTTTCCTGAAATAATTTCATGCGTGGACCATCTTAGTATGACATACTGAGTTCACTCTATCAGTTTGCGGAAGGCTGTCCCTTACACCCGGTATTACGGACCATTAGGTAGACATAATGAACAGACTGCCAGGCATTTTTTTTAAAAGATTTATTTGGGTACTGGTTACGTTTATGGACATAAAAATATTCAATTACTTTGAAATTGAACATTTTTTTCCGTTTAAATTTTACTTAAGTGTATCCGTGAAGCTAGAGTAGCAAAGTATCATACCAATAATTATTACAACTCTTGTTTAGAATTTAATATTAATTTTTAGTGCTTATTTAGTGGTAGTTTAGTGCCAAAAGTAAAATTTAGCTCTCTAAAAAATAAGTGTAAAATTGGAACATTGCTAACTTTTAATTAAGCTAGAAGAGATCTACCTCAAACTATATAATGTATACAATATAGTACGAAGTTTAAGTACTAATAATTTAGAGCTCAATTAGTGCTGATCATAAATGATAGAAACGTGAAGTAAAATATGTATCTTTTAATATTTATATATTTTGCTACTACCTACAGCACGAATAGCAAGTTGTGGGTTGGAAAATGTCATCTCCTTAAATTGGATAATCGTTTAGAAACAGGAGGTATTTATTTAGTACTCGTTATAACAAAATATTGTCATAACACGTCAAAATATCGGTAATCTTAGAGACATTGATAATAAAAGTTGTTTTTTTTTTCAGTAGAAAAGAAAAATTGGAGAACTCAAAATAGCACGCCACTAGCGCTCATGTTATGACAAAAAATAAAAATTCTTATTCCTAGAAAGTATTTCTCTGAATAATGCCTATTAAATGCTAATGAAAGGAATAATTCTCATGAATAAGCGAGTGTTAATAAAAAAGTCTATTTTAAAGTCTGATGTGGCTGACGTCACTACCGACTGAATACTTAATAATTACTCCTTATCTCCAAGCGGTTATCCAAGGAGATGAGCATTTTCTAACTCACAACTTGTTATGGATGTCATGTTAGCAATGTATAGGTGTATGTAAAAATTATGTATATTTATATTGTTAATATTTCTCTTACTGTTAAATTTACCAACATTTTTCGAAATCATGGGGCATAGTTGATGCTGATATTTTCATATAAACTCTAGACGCTTGCCTGCAAAATGCATTAACATGCAGCATGTAACCCACCGCTGATCCTCGAATCTGTTCTTCCACTTCGAATCTCCATCTAAAGAATTAAATATTGATTCGAGAGGATTGATAGATATTGAACAACTAAGCCAGTGTTAATTTTTTATTTATCGCTAGTCGCTATATTGTTAATTTCTATGTACGTTTCATGCCAACTAGGCACATCCTCAGGAAAATGCAGAGAGTCATAGCCACCAGGGCGTAAGGAGTGTTAAAAACAACCGACAAAAGTGGATTCGATGGGTTATGGGTTATGTTCCCATGGGTTAGGTCCCCAGTTACCCAAGTGTTGTTTGATTGTCAGGTCTAACTTGGTCTGCTCAAATGAGTTTGAACATGACAAGAAAACGACATTTTGTGAGGCAAGACAAGGTCGCAAAAGTACACTGCTATCTAAAAAAATGTTCTTTTCAATCTAAAAAGGTGTCTTTTTTTGGAACAAAAGGAAGATTTTATACATAAAAGATAATATTTTCTGAACATCGTTTTATAGCGCTATTTCGTAGAATTTTGAGGTAATTACATTATTGTTATATTAGAGGTTCTCATCAAACAAACATCACTATGTGACATAGTTTAGGTAAATGCCACTACGTGACATTGTTAACATGAGACTAGGTAGTCAATGTAATCTATGAAGCGTATTATGCATCACAAGTTAAATGATTATTTTATTAAATATTTATTGTTGGAAACGAACATAAGTTATTTTTTCCGTTAAGAAATTGTTACATTCCCACGACAAACTCAAAGCATGCACTGCAAAGTTTGGTTACCCTGACACTGGGCGTGTGTATGAGAACATAGGGGGTGTTAAACTTTACAACAAATACTATGTATAGTATAATGACTACAATCCTCTATACTATTAGCAAGAAGCTCACTTTTAATAACGTTACTTAAAATTAATCAGGTGTCGACATCATTTATCCGGCTTGCAACTTTTTAATTTAAATTGAATCGATGTTCAAAATCGGCTGTAGTTAAAAGTATCGGGCTTTTGCTAATGCATTCCAACGCAGGTGTCGCAGCGAGAGACAATGAATGACAGTCCACATTGAATTTCATCCACTAATTATACTGCAGGTTGTATGACGAGATTTAATAGTTTTCGTCATACAAATAGATGGGGCGATGATCAGGAATATAAAGGATAAGGATAAGGAACAGAAGCGAGGTGTATCCCACACGTATATCCCCGGATACGACAGGCAGAAGTGCCTCGATTATAATGTTACCTTTCAACAGCATCACTAACAAATGTGATGAGACGGTTACCATTTTTGAAAATCTATTTCTTAGGCTTGTGTATAAACATATAAAAAATGTTTACAATATAATATGTAATATTAAGGATACAGAGCATATAGGTGAGCTGTATGCTGAGAAAACAGGTTGAATTTACTTTGGATGACTGTTTTTAAGAGAAGGAAGGAACAAATAAGGAAGAAAATATTTGCTAACAAATTTTAAGTGGAATAGTACGAGGTAACAAATTTGAGTGTGGTCTTCGACGCCATAGCTTGAAATCTGGATTGGAATCTAAATAGGTACTATCAACATATACATTTGAAAGCGACCATAGGTAAGTTTATTATAAAATTATTAATGAGAAATCAAAATAATTGGTCTCATATTTCGATATGGTGTGTCATATCTCAAAATTGTTAGTGCCTACCTTTTTAATTCGGCTAAATCAACTTACAAAAGCATCTACTTTGCTAATGTTCAAAAAATGTACGTAATATTTGGAAAAGTGATAAAACAAAAGGGAATTGATTATTACTAGATTTGACATTGGAATGAAGTTAGAGAGTTGAGAATGTTTGTTTGTCTATTACTTATGGCTTTTCTAAGTGACTATTTGTAAATGTGAAATATTGTTTGAAAAATATATTAGGTCATTTGTGATGTTGCAGCTATATACCTATTGAAATTTTTCATTCAAAATTCCTGTATGGGATTTGAACAGTGAAACCCACAAAGACAGACAAAATTTGTAAAGTTTACTCGTGCCTATTTTGTTGCTTGCCCTAAGCTTTTAATATTAAGATTTTATATGTTTAAATTCGATCCATAGTATAAAATTCTACAGAATTGTTGATGGCCCGGATAAAATGGCATTTCCCGTAACCATGTTGAATCAACACGGGACGAGGATAAAGTGAGGCTTAAGTAATACGTCCGGAGATGAGAACTGTGATGCCGCAAATCTCATATCGTGGAATATTAACATCTGTTTTTTTCCCTTTATCCGCACGGCCGGACGGCTGTGCGGATGTGATAGAATGTTATACTGTTATAGCGGTCCATTTTAACAATGAGATAACAGAATAAGATCTATACGGATACCGTCTAAATAATATACAAGAGACAGGAATGATTCGGGCCGTATGGTTCTTAATTAATGTGACGTAATAGATACGTATGTATGTCCTCATCTAAGATTATATAATATCATTTAATATAATGATATATCTTATATGTGTATATTAAATGTATCCTCCTTGGATATATTCCGATAATTAATTTACAAATAATGTAGAGATATACAACGGATGTCACACGACAAACAAGTGTCGAGAAAAAAGAGATATGTAATAGTATTCAGTTTCTACAATGGTTCTGACGTTGAACTCAAAGATTTTATTGGTTTTCGATTTATGAATGTCTACAGTCAAATTTTAATGTTGTTAATGCGATATAATGTCAATATTATTTGATATTTTATCAATATGATACAACATCATTATTTGGAAAATCGTCGAAGGTAGAGAAAAACAATTTTAGGCAAAAAAGTAAAGAAATTAAGTTATGTAGGTAAGCACGGAAATAGATGCAGAAGCATGTATTTGGTATATTTTATGAAGCGATTGCGCCTGCGCATGCAAACAGAGTACGTACTAGAGAAGAGAAAAACCCCATATAACGAAAACGGGTGTACAATTTAGTATGAATTTTAAATTTCTTTAACAATTTTTTTTAAAGAAAACTCGTATCTTACCCGCTGAAGTGTAAGGTACTTCATAGAAAACAATATCTAACAGGAGTCGATGCAGCGTTTTTCTTATCGAGAAAAGAATACCTACAAAATTTGTATCAGAAATTATTTTTGAATGGAACATATTGTTTGACGTAACAATTTAATCAAAAGGAAAATTGATCGACATGAAAAATGTTTACAATATACAATATTGTAATTTTTCATGTGCTCATGATACAGTTACACAATACAATATTGTATACCCGTATCATTTGCACGGTTCATTCGTTTGCAAAAGACTATAAGAGAGCTACATAATAAACTTTGAAATAGTTTAATTTTAAATAGCAACTTAAAACACATACGACATGTGGACACGACAGGGAACCGGCACTAAAATGCATCATTATAAGTTAACTAGCTTTTGCCCGTGGCTCCGCCCGCGTAGGCATAAAATGTATCCTTTCATCTTGTACATTTGGAAATTTTTTTATAGGGCCAATTTATACACATTGATGACATAACCACAGCCCCTATACATTCGTAGCTATTTCATTTACATGGCTGATGTTTTTTAAAGCGACAGCTTAAAAATTGTTGGAAGATAAACATAATCCATACCTACTGATTTTTTATATATTTCAGTTTACACATGACATCACTATTAATTAAAATAAAAATCGGTTCAGCTATTCTCCAGTTATAAGTGTTCGAACAATTATATTATGTATGTTGGAACTAAGCAAATCCAATGTAAATTGGAACTAAGTATTTTTTATGATGATCTCAATAATAGGTATTATAAACGCTATAGTTTGTAAGCGTCTAATGTTAGATAGGTACGGACGTATATGATGATTGATGGTAATGCAAAAGTTATAGGTGGCTACTGCAATATACTCCTATAAATTATGTTAAACGATTTATTTTGCTCAGTACAAACATGCAGATCTTGCGATTTAGAAACACGTGAGCAAGCCACATAGAGCTGGCCGTGAGAAAAACATTGCGTGCTCAAATGTGTGTCTGCTACCTTTATGGTCTGACCCTGCCGCCGGACCGCACCATAATATCGCGCACTCGCTTGTCTATCGCCATAACTATTCAAATATTTGTCCAAATGATGTAGCGTAAAAGACAAAGTTTATCTACTTTAAACACCAGATGCGATAAAAGCATTTATTTTGATATAAGGTTCAATTTGTTACTACCAAAAGTGCGTTAGAAATAAATTATCAATTATTATTGCATTTATAGTTAACTATTTTGGCGATAATGGCTTACACATAAAAGAAAGATATATGCTGTTGCGGGCTTTATTGTAGGACTATTTAAGATAAACATTTCCATTATACATTATATACGTATAATTCCAACGTTTTTTGCGGCGCACGCCAGAATAGCTCGCAGATGACAGATTTTTTTCTTCTTACTTGACACTTATCGTGATATTTTGGATAATTGACACTATATCTTTATAAATTATAGCCTATGTGTTATTTTGATGTGTAAGCTATATATTATTGTACGGTGTCATCAAAATCCATTCAGTAGTTTTTGCGTGAAAGAGCAACAAACATCGATCCATCCATCCATACTTACAAACTTTTGAATATTAGTTAGATGCATTGCTCACGCACAATGTGTAGGCGTTCATATCGTCATCTCAAGACTATTTGCTCGTATTAATAAATCGCTCTTATCTCTAAGAGCTGTATTCAGTACAGTTTTAAGATCTGTTGCTCATTAATAAACGTTACTTAAGTTCGGTTTGTGGTAAAACATATCAGCGGAGTGCTGTCAAATGACATCTGTGTATTGACGTATTAATAAACGTAATTGCGTTCTTTAAGTAACGTTTTAAGATACCGTATTGAAGAATATCAGCTGAGTGTGGTCATTAGTTCACTTAAGATTGAGCATAGACAAAAAGAGGGAATAATGGAAGATATTGATATCTATAATCATTATGATTATTATAAATATCATTATTTATGATGAATTTTTCGCTGCGGTGACTAAAAACCTCGAAAGAAATAAAAATTATTTAGAAATTTTCATGTATATTTTATATATGTCAAAGCTAAATACTTCAAACATTAAAAATTATTATTCAGAATTATATTCTCGTGTTATCCGATCCCATGCTACGTGCTTTGATTCGAGGATGTTAGTGCTCGTATCCTTGCATTCGACTATGTTTTTATATTTGCTTAAGATACTTAAAAAGTATTTTTTGCTAATACTGAGAATATGTGTTTTTTATCCATTACAGTAATAAAATAATAACTGCACACAAAAATACTAGAAAGCAAAAAAATAATTAAATTCTATAAATTTTTCAAAAATGTACTCTTGTAGTTCACAACACAATAAACAACCATAAACACTGCACCAATGGCGCACGACAACGTTACGTTCCGACAAAATAAAATATTCATACAAAAATATGTTAGTTAACATTATTTACTAATGTGTGCATTAAATGCATTGAAACATAACAATAAAATAATGACTTTTATGATTGTAATATATTATAATATTTATAATGATTATATAATGCCATTAATATAATAATTTTCATTTATATTGTATTACTGATGTCATTTTTCGATTTTTTTTTTTCTATAATGGAACGTACTAGTTCGTTCCGACAAAATAAAATGTTCATTATTTTTGACAGATACTTAAGATACTCTACTTGAGTTAGACATTATATAAGTATGACTTAGGATTGGTTTATTAATTCGTCCATGACTTAAAACTAATATTGGCAGCTGAGATGTTATCGTTTGATATAAGCCATAAGATCTAATGTGAGAGCGATTTATTAATACGAGCAATAGAATCTTAGTCGATGTGATCGCATCTGTGATTTATCTCCGTCGACTTTACATCAACGTCAGTGTGACCCTGAATGGCGGCACGATTTCGAATGACGAATCGGTAAATAACGAATCAACCGTCAAAACGGCACGCGGTCTCATTAGCGGGAAGACGTGGTGATCTTGGGTCGGGGGGTAGTGGTCGATGGATTACATGCCCCTCCTGCTCTAGTGTGAATAACGCTCGTGCGGGGGGTGTGCGTGCAGTTGCGCGGGTAATTAGGCGGCGTGTCGGCAGCGACGTTAATAGATTCGCAAGATTGATGTTTCTGTACGGGGGAAAAAAAAAACGCCAGCCCATGCATCAACCTGCGCTCGACGCCGCCGCCGCATGGGCTCCCCTTTACGCGTTGTCTACGATCAATTTATTACGAGTACCCACCCACCTACCTGCCCGCTGGCTGGTTAATTCGGATCGCGTGCGTGTTTAGCGCGCGTTGTTATAACGACGAAGGGAACAACCTTTTCGATGTGACAACGTCTGAATTCGCAGTTCTGCACGTTCAAGTACGATGGTTTGCGTCAGAATGCTTTTTATCGTCAGCTATTATAATGCGGTATATTTACAACATCGGCTCGTTTGATACTTCAGATAAATGTCTCAACGATTATAGATTTTGCAATGTTGTTTTGGATGCGCGCCTGCCTTTTTGGGTTATGGTTATTTCATTCTGTCATTCATTTAACGCCACTGAGTCTCTGATTCAATCTATTTTGTTATCTGTCTACCAAGTCAATTTTTTTCGATAAATTTTATTATAAACTTTTCCCTCTCTTTTTGGAATTTATCCCTTAAGAATAGATTTTCGTATAAGGTTCCCGGTATGGAAATTTGATGAGGTGTGAAATTAATCAAGCGTTAACTCAAAAGCTTTATGTTTTTTTTTTCTGTCCTCATTCATAATGTAGATTGTTTTTGAAGTGAAACTTCTTTATCGGCATATGGGAGAAATTTTATAGCAATGTAACGTTTTTCTGTTACGCGCCATCTTTATCTGTTACGCGCCATCTTTATTTCTGGGTAACATTTTTCCGTTACGCGCCATATTTATTCAATGTTATTAATGTCATCGTGGCATAAACATAATTGTTACTAAGGCCACCTGTCACATATACTTTCTGTCAACACCCTAGATCTATTTACAATTTGTATATGTTACATTTTCCTATTATCTAAGTTGAAACCTTTTCAACCGACATACATGAACTATATCTCACATTCTTTCATTGAGTGACTCGATTTTATATGTAGCGTTCGATAATTTTCCTACAATTCTATATGGCCCTTTATAACATCGCATTAATTGAAAAGTTTTACCTATCACCCTTCTAGGTACATATACCATTACCAAGTCTCCTACATGAAACTCTGAACATTTCTATTACTGAAACTCAGTAGTGACGTGAAAAATAATATTTCAATTAAGTGATTAGGGAAAAAAATTTTATAAAGTTATTGGCAAAAAGAATAAAAGATATTTATTCTAATTCCAGTGGATTTCTAACAGAAGTAAGTAATTAAACCTTTTTTCTAATACATTAAACACGTGGGTGTGATTACGGTATTTATTTTTTTAAGGTTATTTCAGGTTAACCTTAGTTTTTGATTGTAAATATCAGTGAGTTAAGCCATTAATTACAAAAATATATAATAACGATAACAATAATAGTAACAATTCTATTATAATTAATGAAATGCTATAATCTTAGTAGCAGAAATGTGAAATAATTGTATTATTTTTGTATCCATGTCTATGATAATAAAAGCCATTTGCATAAACTTTATTTAATTTAGCTTTATTCAACCAATTTCTGTGAAGTTGTAAATAGTAAATCATTTTTCGAAAAAATGATGTCATAAAGAAGTTTCACTTCTTACGTGTGTACACTAATACACACACACTTTTTTATATGTTTTAACAGCCTCAGGAACATAGTATTTCAGTATTTCAGTCTATCCAATGGGAGACCGGCGTTCGATTTCCCGCCAGGGAGGTTTCCTTCGTTTATTTACTTACTTTTATTAATATCATTATAAATGAGAATAAAAAAATACGTACATGATTTTAGTATTATAAGAGATATGTTTATTTACTCTGTTGCATATTGAAAGACAATCCTACTTAAAGAGTAAATTTCAATCGTTATTCGAAATTGACATATACATTATTTGTTTTGGAATCGATATTCTATAATGTATTTCTATTTTTATTAGTTGTCGACATTTTGAGGTTCTATGCAGTTATGCTGAGAATTTTTATAATGCTGTATGCCGTAATGTATGTTTAACTGTTTATGTATGTGTGTTTGTTAGCGTTCGTGTGTGCATGCATGTTTACATGCATACATACATAATTATTGAAATAATTAATTGATCAATTCTAAAAACTAATCGTTATATTAACTAAAAAATAGGTTGAACGTTGCAAGCCTCATTGGAATGTTGATAGAGAGATATCGTCAGAGGTGAATTTAATTCATCAAATAATTTCTAAACAAATCGATCGATTACTATTGGATTCACAGCACTTACAGAGTTTTCATTTCTCTTTTTCTTGTCAAGTTCGTATAGTTCAATTCGAAAATATTTATGAAGGTATATATTAGAGTTTTTTTGAATTGGAACGTAGCAAGTAGTTTTAGGGATGGCCTGCAGGTTCCACCGCAGGATTAAAAATTTGTTGCGAAATTAAAATAGAAATAAGATTACGCAATTTCGCGACAGGATTATGAAATCCTCGTCCTCTTTAAATGATCTAGGCAAATCCTCTTTGTAATCAATGATACTACCTAGAGATGTAAATTAAATCATAACAAGTTTCATATATTCAGTGCAGTTACGGTTAAAACATTAATAACAATGATAAATGCATTTTTCAGCGTTGTCCAAAATGTCTTTTTTTAATGTCGTATTTTTTAGAAGTAATCATATGCTTCATTAAATTACGTTAACGTAAATGTTATGCAAAACTGTAAAGCTGTTCGTTATATTTATTCTGGTCATTCAAATGAGAATGTACTTTGATATTAGATATGATATTTATGTTAGACAAGTTAGGTTTGTGAATATTCTTTTGTCCCGTATATCATAGAGCAAGATTGAATAAATATTGAGATAATATTGTATCATTATCTCAATATTTAGTTTCGCCGTTTCTGGCCGAATATTCCAGCTTATACAGAAATGAATGTGCACTCGTGTTAACAAAAGTTTTGAGATGGGTCAAACTATTAACAATGGAAGTTTGTTAGTCAGCCTTCAAGATTATGGACACAATTATTTGTTGTGCGGCGTGTAAGCACTTAAGTTAGAATGATAAGTCAATACTCACGCTCCCGACAGCCGAGGAAGGCTACTGTTTGTGTAAAACTAGCTATGCCCGCGACTTCGTACGTATGGTATTTATTTTAAGAGAACAAATAATTAAAATAACATATCAATTAATACAATGTATAGACGCGACTATTCTAAAATTTTGTTTGTATAGATTATTAAATTGACAATATTATAATTATTTTTAATGTACTACCAACAGGATAAAATCAATCATCCATTTTCTCGCAAATATTCACAATCTCCTTCTGTTTTATAACAATTTTGCCAAAGTAACTATAACAAAAATACACTATGAAAATACATTTATGAATAATGTAAAAGAATATAGACACAACCCTACTAAATGCTCGGCCAGACTGCAAACGCAAGCGTGGTATTCAGTTCGTGGTAACACGGGACGAACTCGAATTCTGCGTCGTGTTCGGACTTCGCGATTCTTTTTAAAGAATTTCTCTTTAAATATGAATTACTTACAAATGACACTTGATGTTATCAGTGATGTAAAGATCACTGGTGGGATTACGAAATTACTCTCTGATTTTCTAGATGCGTTCCAATCACCTCTAAACAAACAAAGCAAACTAAAGCAAATTATCACGTAAACGATACACAGCACGCAACGTTACTTGCGGACTTGCAGGTTGTTGACGGTGAGGGTAAGTTTCTCCATAAACTCTTGGAACCGCAGCAATGTCACCTCTGCAAATTCCCCAACATAAATCATATTTGCATATTCGATAGCAATGAAAGGCACTGTTATTAAACACTTCAATATTAATCACACATAATATTAGTTTTAAAAGCGTCAATATTGTAAGCACAACACATACTATAACTTTAAAAACAACGTATAAATAAAATACCTAACTTTCGTGCAAGTTCAACGACCGTACGTAGTCGCGCCTAGGGCTTAGTTGGGAGGACGCGCCATAACACGCACTGGTGTGCCTGCCAGACTCAAGCCACACTTAACTGGTGGGATGCGGAGTGACGCACGATCATCCACCGTCGGTAAGTTGGAACATTGTGAATTTTCAGAACACGTTTTGAGTTATTTTTCTCAAAAATGGCTTTTTCAATGACTACGGTTTCTTTGACAAAGTTGTTCTAAAGAAGAAGGAAATTATAAATATTTGCAGAAAGATGAATGATCAATTCCATACGGTATAGCACCGTTTGCGGCCTTCCCACGTATAATTCTCTTGCCACATTCTGTATTAATTCTCATTCACTATTCACTATCCCAGTTCTCAATATTACTTACTGCATGTTGTAATAATAGGCCTTTTCATCAGAAGACAAACGCATGCGTAGCCGCCATGCTGAAATGGTGGGAATTCAAAAGATTCGTACAGTTTTAATGAACAATGGCTGGAAAAGGAATACTATCACCACAATCAAATAAATTATTGGAAGAAACCATCGATGGTGCTTCACTTATTTATAATTCAATTGAAGCTCATAATTGTGAGCAATTAAAAAGATGGTTAAAATGTCATGGACGTTCACAAAAAGTGAAAAAAAATGAGCTGATAGAGAGGTTAGGTATCAATATTTGCTTATTATTTATATATAAAAAAGGAATATTAACAATTTTATCTTTATCAATAACATTAAGTCATTTGTAGTACTGAAAAAGCAGTTTTTTTTTTTAACATGAATGTGACTCATAAAAATATAATTATTAAAACAAGTCATTAATATTTTGAGATTACATATGGAATTATTTATAAGAAAAATGTAAATAAGATATTGAATATTTTTTGTATTTTTTATTACAAATAAAATCTTAATGATAAAAAATTTATTAAATTTGCAGAGTCAAAAATGCAATTAGGAATAATGTACCTGTAGATCAAACAGTAGATAATAGACATTTCGCACATTTTGCACATGATTTGATGTGTAATTTACTTGAGGATTTTATTATTTTCTTACGATATTCCAGACAAGGCTTTGGAAAATTTATAAAATAATATGTATTGTCTTTGAATGATTTTAGCCGTGTATCACTTTTACATACTCCATAACAACACCGTTTTGTTGTTCCTTTTCGTACAGTCAACATAATTAAAATGAAATGTAAATTTTTTTTTCAATTATATGATTTATTACTTTCTTTTCTTTCAATTTTTTACAGTGATAATGCTTCAACAAAAATTGTTTTATTTTTATTTTTTATGTACGGGCACTTTATCGTGGTTGCTTATCAAAAACTGTACGAAAAAGATGGCTGATGCTAACGCATGCGCACAAAAAAATTTTGAGATGAAAAGGCCTATCGAACGCTCCCCTTTGGTCAATTTCAGTAAGATGTAGGTGGAACTTACCCACATCGCGTGAGATTTTACCCATTACAGTAGAACCTCGATAACTCAAACCTCGGTAACTTAAAAACCTCTATAACTTCAAAAAATAACATGTTCCCTTCCCATCAGAGCCCAAAACCTCTATAACTTAAAATACGTAACCTCTATAACTTAAATAAGTAATCTCTGTATTGGCCCTCAGTAACTTAAAGAAATGTTTCCACAACCTCTATAACATAAAATTGTTTGTCAATGAGTCATTTTGAAAGAGTGTGCAAAACAAAAGGTTTCGGTATTTATTGCTTGCACGTGTTCACTAGTTAAATTGTTAATGTGTGCAAATAAAAGGTTTCGGTATTTATTGCTTGCATGTGTTCACTAGTTAAATTGTTATCGTAAATAATACATATGTCACCTATTGTTTGCTTCTTCGAAATTCTTTAAAGCTTTGCGGCGGTTAGCCTTAAGACATAAGTAAGCCTTGGATCATAAGTTTTTGATCATTGTCCTGGAAACATCGCTTTACTTACTGTGTGATAAAACTGGCTTAAAATGAGTTCAAAAAGAAAACTAACAACACTCACATACGCTGATAAAGGGTGGAACAAGGGTACATACATACATATGTACATACCTACCTCTATATTAACCTATCCCTGACATAGACCCTTGATAACTTAAAACCTCTATAACTTAAAATATTTTGTGTTTCCCTTGGAATTTAACTTATCGAGGTTCAACTGTATATTTAACTAATTAAATTTATTCAATATCAATATTAAGTATCGATATTACCGAACGTGTACCGAACATTTTCGGTATAGATAATGGTATTAAATGTCATAATAGAATTTCAATGTCGACGTGAGATTTTCTATTGACGTCCTCACGTACTAAATGACATTTAGAAAGATTTTGCCGGACTTCTTCTCTACACTCAAGTAATTACGAGTGAAAATGGTTGTTAACAGCCCCCGATCCACAGATTAAGAGCAGCATGGAAAATGTAAGTTTTGAAATAAAAGATTGAGGGTGAGATAATGTCCTAGACATGTGACAGTGTGGTGGAATAAAAAGCTGACACAACAAGTTTACTTATCATTAGGAATAGCTTTAATTAGTAATTACTAAAAAAAAAAAAGGAGAAAATCGTATTTCTATATTTACGAAAATTCTTAGGAAAGTAATTCTTGTTAATTTGCTGACAGGTCTATACCTAACATTACTGTACAATGAGCTTTATCCGTAATCTGTATTCTCTCACAGCGGGTGGAGACGCCATTTGAATTTCTTCCCTCTAGTGTGATCGTACCAGAACGGAGGCATAGTACACGATAATCGATAAAAGGACGTGACACCGGCAAAGTATAGGCAATATCGTCGGCTCGTCCGAGTCCACTTCAATATGATCAATCAGCGCAAAGACGCCCTCTCAATCCGGGAATTGTCGGCCGGAACATTAATTGAGACGTAGATGATTTATATCTGCCGAAATAAAAACGCAACGGGGGCATCAATCATAGGAGAGTAGGGCGACGATGATTTCTCTTTTTATTTTGAAACCTTTTCGAAAAGTGGGTATGGTGTGAGAATCGCAACCGTACTGAGCTGTTGAGGATTGGCAGTTTATTTTAATTGTTATTTGATTTTGGAAGAAATATTTAATACCTTTTCTCTTAGAAAACTTTTCTTATTATTGCCACATTTTTCTGTAAAATTATACCAAAAATTAATATAGTATCCTTTATCTCAAAACACATTGTTTTTCTGTTTTTATACCTTTTGTTGTAATACATAAACAATGCATTGTATAACTTATAGTATAAGTAGGTACAGCTATAGTATAACTGTAACTGTAACTGATACATATACAGTTTGATTTAGACCGTAATCCCTAAATATGTGTACAAAGCATGCTTAAAATTAAAGTATACATAACAAAGGAAACTAAATAAAAAAAAAGAAAGAACAAAAATTTGCAAAACAAAAAAAAATTATCCACATTACCGAAACAAGATATCTCATATACTACGTTTGAAAGCAGTAAAGTCCTGTCGACACTGAAATTTTTCATATTGAATCCTATGGGAGTAGCTGCACTAGCGATTAAAAATTCGCGAGGAAAAAATCTGTGATTTGATACAAATCGAATCGCGATGCGGTGCGGATTTATTTCCGCAGGAATTTTATTTCGCAGAGCAGACGGGACCTAGTCCACAATCAACCTCAGCGACATCAGCACCCGCGTCAGCGTCTGCGGTTAGGGCGTTGTACAGACGGGTCATTTTGGTTATAGGATTGTAAATGGATTTGCTGTTTGATCGATATATGTATAAGATGAAGTAATTTACTCTGTCCATGCGGGCGGAACTGCGGGTGGAAGTTAGTATGTTGTATAAAAATGAGTATGTATTTTGTTCGTTTTTTTTATGTGGGTAGAACGTAGTTTTATTGGAACAAGATCACGATATCACAAAAAAAAAAAAGGAAAATATGCTCGATATCTTGAAAATGATAACAGTTTTCTTAGTACCACATGATGTTAAGTAAGTGCCAAAGAAGTGTCCCCCAGTAAGCCTGTACATGATATTTTTAATGCAACTCTGTTGGTAAATATCCATTTGACTTGAAATACTACTACAAGTCGATATATTTTCAGTTCGGACCATCCGGATTAGGCCCGGACGTGTGGCGAGTCTAGCGCTAGGGCGGACGGGCGCCGCGCTCGCCCGCCTACAATGATGCGTGTAATAATAATCGCGAGCACCTTTTACCCAAAATTTTTGCTTTTGTTTACTTTCATACTGGTGCTTTCGTTTATTAAGCTCTGTTTAGTTCGTATATTTACCATGATGTTTAATAATTTCTGTGAAAATATATTTTTGAACATATATTTTTACAAGTATTGTTTAGATACAGGTTTTTACAGATTTGTTGATTTGAAAAAGAATTAGTCAATTAATAATAAAATTAATGAACGCTAAATAAAATTAGTTTTCGGTCACTTTCCATAATTTCAGGAAATTCAAGACGTCATGCCCTACAGCCGATTATGTATCAAGCAACTTTAGAGAACTTTCCTTATTCCTTGTGAAAGTCTTAAATCGTCAAAATAAAAATACATATTTCAATTTATATTTATCCAATGCGAATAGACTTGATGCAGGCTGTTGATAGATTTCATTACATTACACAAAAACAAAAAAAACTGGCCAAGAATATGTCGGACCATGCTCATTATGGGGTTTCAAAGTCATTATTACAAAGAAATGCATTACAGATGAAAATAATACGTTGTTACGCCTTTTCCATGTTTCTTGTACAGAATAATTATAAACACTTTAGTCGCCTATAATTAAAAAGAAAACAAGTAGGTATGTCGACTATTACTATTAAATTAGTGTGAACGAAAGTGCACCAGCAAAAGAGCGTATCTTCATGGCACTTATGTAATTTTGTTGAGAAACGCAGTTGCTATATTTTTGTCAATTAACTACCAAACTAAATAGCGGATTATACAAGACAACTACGTTATAAATTTCATTAATATGCATCTTATAGTTTTTGAATAAAATGTCTTTGAAATATGAACGGACACACGGATGGACATGACGAAACTATAAGAGTTCCGTTTGTACCAATCTGGCTCAGAACCCTAAAAATGGTTAGAGGTTACGTATGTACCTCAAAAATAATTCTTTAGAGAATAGTTTCAATAAAGTTTATCTAAATGCTTTAAAATTCCATACTTATGCGTATTTCTTTTTTGTATTTATGCATTTATTTCCATTTTTATTCAGTCAAAGCACAGGGCAATTATTAGTAGAAAAATAGCAAAATTTTATATCACAGGATTTATGTTTATTCATCTTAGATATATTGGACCGTCCAAAAATACAATATATTTTAATAAATTAACTTTTATCTTTCTCCGTAGTTTGGTGCTCGGAAACACAAAGTATTTGTAAACAAATACAGCAGTTACATATTAGATACAGTAAAAGTTTTGTATTTATACAGATAACAAGCCTTCGCTGATGCTTGTTCTCCTTGACGTGTTGATAAATCTTACCTATATTTATCGAAGTCCATAATGACATATCGACACTTCTTTTTGTGCTTTAATGCAGCTTCGACCACCATAAAACATGTACGCGCCCGAACAGCTTGAGGAATGGCAGTGCGGGAACTCATCCTTATGACGTGTCGTCTCAAATGTCTCGAGCCGCGATTGTCTAGTGGCACTGTTATTTTACTTCCGCACACCGTATTATATATACATATTAGCAAATCAGTCCGGCACCGGCACGCGTTTTCCTTTTATTTTCACTCGTCAGTGCGTGAGTAAAGTACCTCCGATCAGTCGACAAACAACGTCTGTCAGTTTTTTATGATCTAAGGGAGACAAACTATAATATCAAAGGGAAAAATGGCGTAGAAATAATCCCGTCAAATATAAATTTACATTTTACTATTTCTTGAAATAGGTTTATAATTGTAAATCAATGATGGATAATGATAACTCACTCGCACATTTGGTTGTATGTTTAAACCATTTTTACGGAAATATAATAAGGTGGTGCAGTCTATAGAAATAATTTATGATTTCTTACTAGGTACGGCTACATTATTAAAATTGGAATTATCAATAAAAATGAAATGTATCCACATAAGTATAATAGCAATTTCCACTGATATTTATTCAATCGTTATCAATAAACTGTTTCATTTTAAGTTCCATATGTCGTACAAATACTGAGAAGATTAAGGTGTTTAAAGCATTTGTATGCAATGAATATATTTAAAGAAATAAGTTTTCTTTCAAACATTACAACGATTCTTTCGGGTAAAGATAAAAGTCCTTTTTTTTTATATTCCTATAATGATTGTGTAAAACACTAGTCGCCCGCGGCTCCGCCAGCGTGGACAACAGATCTTTTATCACTCATATCGACCGATCAGTCCCTCAATCATGATGCAAATATTAACCCTGCTTTCGATTTCAGTACCGATTTCGTTTCTGGTCTCGCTATAGATCCGTTTCTTTACAAATCATACATAATTGTTTACATCATTTGACGAATTTGTTGACAATGATTCCGTTCTCAATTTCACACTTTTATTCTTGCATTGAAAACAAATTTAATGCCGCAAATGTTTTTTGTTAGGAAACGATCTCACATTCGCTTTTGCTCCTGATTCCGGTCCTGCTCGCGGTTCGGATACTGAATCGATATCGAACTTGAATCTCTCTCGAATACCGTCGTTACCGATAACCAATCGGTATATGTAAAGAATTCATTGTACGATCACGCAAGAAAAGTCGCGACCAAAAGTTAATATCTTTATAAATTATAGCTTATATGTTATTTTGATGTGTAAAATGTATTACTGTACAGTTTCAGATAATACTGTTCAGCCATTAAAGAGCGAATGGGTAAAAAATATTCAAATATACAAACTTTTTTTATTTATAATATTAATAGGATATTAGGTGTCTGCCTTGAAAGAAAATGAAAAAATGGTATAAAAGAATGCCATTTGCGAAATTTTGAAGTAAATACGTTGTCACAGCGTTGCTGGTTCTGAACAACAAATAGTATTACATGATATGAACAAGAAATGGCACTATTTAAATAAAATACTTAGATGGATTTTGCTATTTATTTATAGTTGGAAATAAACATCAGTAACTTTTCCCGCAGAAGACTTTTAACGGTAAAATTGTTAAAGTAAAGCTCGGTTGCCCGGGCCCCTTTGTCAAATATACCTACTTAATTCTAATTAATGAACTATATTAAAATTACACACCGAAATTCAAATACAATTTTAGTTTACAATTTTTATGAAAACTCTGTAATTGAACTAGGCTAAACTAAAAAAACTAGTACATGTTCGCGACGACAACGTTCCTGCGCACCTCGACGTACACACAACGTGAACATACTCACTATCTTATTTTTAGTCCATATAGTTCGTGTAGACGAATCACGAACGTGTGATTCGTGACTATTTTCGGTGCAATTTATATTGAAATGTACGTTTTTTTATATAGTTTTGTACATATAGATTTATTTTGTGAATAAAGATATGAGTTTGTATGTGTTTTACTTCCGAAATGCATCGAACACATATGCGTTTTAGTACTTCAGTAATCCTTCAGAGGGCTGATCACGTGACATAGTCATCGGCGGCCCTCACGAGGGTAGGGCCGCCGACTGCTGATGGTAGTCGTTCACGGGCGCCACGTTACGGTACGGCCTGGGATCGATGTCAGAAAATAGCATAGCTGTCTCGACGGAACGGCTTCCGATCAAGGACAGATTTTGAGATCCCGGACGCTCTTTGAGAAGACGGCCGCTCTATTGACCGGCAGTCAATGCTTATCTCAAGTGGACTATGTCATCCAGATGAGTCGTGCTGCATGCGCAAAACTACGCCCGATTCTCACATCTAGACTGTTCATCAGGACCAAAATAGCCATATATAAGTGCTATATATGCTCCTGTCTGACCTACGCTACACCGGCTTGATACGCCCTGTGCTCGAACTGCAGTGCCAGCGTCTTCAAGCCCAGCAAAACATAGTGCTCCGTATGATTGCGGAGGCCGGGTGGTTCGTCAGAAATGACGTAATTACCAGAGACCTAAAAATCGAAACTTTGGAGGAGTTTATTAATATGCTGGCGCGACGTACCTTCAATCGCGCAGATGCAGGCCCCTACACTGCACTACACAACCTGGCACCACAATGCAAGCGACCGCCAAGAGGCTATCAGCTCTCACAATACCTATTTTCCTATTGTAAGTGCAGTGGGTGTTCAAGTGCTTTTTGTGCTTATTTGTGTGTTTGTGTGTGCAGGTGTTCGCCGATTCACAGCTAGTGTAGAGAAGTGTGCAGCGTCGAGCCTACACCATAATTTTTAGCCGGGGTAACCTAATGGTGCCGGCTCGGATTTGTTCGTTTGTTAACTCACGTGGCGCCACGATCCCTCGCCTGCGGTGCCAAGTGTTGTGTGCGCGTCATGTCGTGTTGGCGCGGTGCTTTCGATTGCTGCCCTGACGCGTTGCGATCCGTGTGCCCTGTGCCCCTCCATATTTCGATTCCGTTTCGCTTGTTTGCCATACGACTCGGTCCGCGCGCCGCGCGGTCGCCGCGTCGCGGTATCCTACGTGGTGCGCTGCGGGAGGCACTCTCGCGGTTGCCACAATGGACGGTAAACAATTGAAGGATTTTCTCACGGAGTGCAGTCACCTCGATCTCCTTCGTGTACTTTTCATCTCCGGCTTTACCCGATCAGCCTAACTTTACTTCCGACTACGAAATGGAGGTCAATACCAATCCCAATAGAGAATCCGCTAAACGGCCCTCCGAGTCTCCTTCGTCAGAGAAATTCGTGGGGCAACGATTCTAATGACCCGAGGAGGGAATCACTCAAGTTCAAACGCGGAAGTCCTGCCAACCACGGCTATTTTCCACGTACGGGCCGGTGTTTATCCGCCTGTCCGGTAAAAAACCGTAGGCGTCGACCTCGGCTTCTCCAGTCCCTCTCTTTGTGACGACCGCCGCCCCCGCGTCGGCCGCCGCCACATCGAGAAAAACATCTCCATTCACGCCTTCCTGGCGTACTGTCGGGAAGTCAATTTCACAAGACGCTCCTGCGTCACAAAAAGCTAAAGCCTCCAAAGCTGCGAAATCATCGCAGCCTGTTAAGGCCGTTAACTCAAAGGTAGCAACGACCACCACGGGCGTGAGCGACGAGGCAAATGTCATCGCACTCCCCACCCCCTAAAGAAACTCCAACAACTGCCACTCTTTTTCTACGATAAGAGCTGCTGGTCAGAAATCCAAAAACAATGCGAATTCAAAAGCATTGTTATCCTAAATGCCCGTAATACAGCAAGAAGCCTCATAATTCAACCGGCAGCCGTCCCGGACTTCCGGAATTTATCCGCCCTTCTCGCGAGACTTAAAGTCGCATATCAAACATACTCCTTGAAGGAAGAACGCGAATTTCGCTTTGTCCTTCAAGGAGTACCTCAAGAACTCCCAATCGAGGAGGTCAAAGATGACCTCCTTGCTCAGGACCTCTCAGTGCGATCGGTGCGGATCACTAAGCGCACCCGAGAGCCACAAGACCTCGTATTAGTCACATCTAATATAACAGCCAAGGATAACGTAACCAAGTGTTCCTTTTTCAACATCAAAGTGATATATTCTCTTATAGGGATAAAAATGCAGCAGCCCCACAAAAAAAAACATACTTCAATTGCCAATTTTACGGACATATGTCTAAAAAATGCTTTCACCGAGCGCGCTGCGTTAAGTGATTGGGCGACCACGGCACTGCCGCGTGCACACGTAACAAAGAAACAAACGGGCAGCCCGATTGTGTTTTTTTCAAATCATCTGGCCATACGGCCAACTTCTTAGGTTGCTCACGAGCACCAAAAAGGAAAATTATTCCCAAAAATAATAATATTAAAAAACTCTCTCGCCTGCTCAAGCCGCGCCGTGCTGAGCGCCCGCGCGCGCGTTTTCCTTAAATTTTTCGGCGACGACGGCGATGACGTAGACGGCAAAATGACGGCGGGTCCCAGCAAGGACCCGCCTAAAAACGTTCCAAACGACACATACACCGAGGACATTATAGTCCTATTTTCGGTGATAATTAGCATTGATATCAGTGAACTCGGGTTTCACGCGAAAAAATTTAAGGCCGCCGCGAATCCTGTGGAGAAAATTATTGTTTTAGCCAAACACCCCTCGCTCGTGGAGTCTATTAACAATAACAAAATCTAATCCGTCCAATAAACTTCTCTAATTATTCAATACCGAGTCGGTAATCTCGATCAAAAATCACAATAACACTCATACACGCTAAGCGAAGTCCTCAAACTTACTTTGCACACTGCACCCGAAAGCATTGTTTTGCTTGTTTTCGTTTTGACGCTCGGCAAAGCTGCTATACTATGGTATCATAGGTGATAACTTTAACAATAGGGTCACCCCAAGGAAGTGGTTTTAGTGAGTAAAAATCCCATATAACCCGGTCTATAGGTCGCGTGACCGGGTATCTTTTGTCCATGAAGATTTACACTTCCAGCGGATCAAACCAAAAAAAAAAAACTAGTCTACAGTGTACTATAGTACATAGCATACGTGTAGGTACATCGAAAGTGAAGCTCTGCACCTCCACACCTAGTGTTCAGAGGTATTATTTCGAAGACCTAAGTTGGCGAGGCGCCGCTTCTGAGGAATAGTCAAACGATCAGCAAAACCAAAAACGGGCCGTTAAGCGCTCCACACGCGTGCGCCCGGTCCGTCACAAAACTAAAATTCAATTGCGGCTTCGCGTTGTTAGCGCGACTTATATAACGTAAGATCCACTTTTTTATTGTAAAGTTTTTATTATGTTATTGTAATGTCTGAGATATAAGTAACGTACCACGGACACTATCACCTCTAGGGAGCTTCTTAAAGGGATCCCATCACAGCAATGGTGTCGTATTTTTAAAGTTCTCCACTGAAACCTTATTATTAAGCCTGCTACTGTCTGTCTGTCTTTTTATTTGTTTGTCTATTCTACCTTTGAAAGGCTGCATCTTTTAAAACAGGTAGCCAATAAATAAAATTTTATAGAATATGTGATATGGCAGAAATCGGTATATTTTTTATTTTATATCACAGTCGAGGGGCAAACGAGCAGGCGAGCCATCAGAGAGTACATTGTGACTGCCGATTTAAGATGCTTACCGTAACAATAGTATTTCACTCGCACACAACAACAATGAAATTTGTACTACAAGTGAATAAAATGTATTATATTTATAACGGATAAGAAAGAAAAGGCAGAACGCTAATAAAAAACACTGATCGAATGAGAATAATACTCGCACCCTAGGGTTTGGTACAAGTTTAATTGTATTTGATATATATATATATATATATATACAATTAAACTTGTACCAAACGAATATATATATATATATATATATATATATATATATATATATATATTTATGTTTGGCTTCAGAGATAAAAGGCTCTTGATCGACAAACAGAACGACAGTAGAGAGTCAGACGGGCAGAGGGACGACGAAGTTATATTATACAGGTTCAATTTTTCCTTTTGAGATACGAAACTCTATAAATAGGGTCGTATATGAACGGACTGTAGTGAAAGCGAGCATAAGGAAATGGTAACAGACATTCATTAATTAATTTAAATTTATTGTCAAAGAAATCAAAATAAATTCAACGGTCAATTAAATAAATCTAATATTGAATTTATTTATATTTCTTTGATAGAGGGCAATAATATAAATTAATATATGTTTATATTTTTATCACTTACCGGCACTAAAAAGTGTCAAGATCGATGGATTGTATTAATTATCGATACAGGTTTTTATTGACAAACAAGTGGTCTCCGTTAGTTTGTCTCCTTAGTTTATTAAAAAACTGTATCATAATCCAAATTAAAAAAAAATAAATATGAAGCAATCTATTAAAGATGTCAATTAATTGAATTCCTGTTTATTTTGAATGAAAAGATATTTATTATTAAATAGCTTGCCTAGATTGCATCTTCATCTTTTAACTTGTGCCAGCAAACAAACATTCGTTTAATTCTATTCGATTTTTTAATCAATAGGATTTTTTAATATCTGTCGGTGTATATAAAAATGTATGATTGTATGTATGAGATCGCTAAACTATAACACCACCTGACTGATCATCGGTGAACTTAGTGTATGTAAGTACATCTAAGTTATTTTTCATGGATATAGATGTACAAAACAGAGAAGATGCACATTCGCTATAGATGTATAGATTTTCATAGATCAATTTTCGTAGAGAAGGTTTTTTATACAATTTATTTTAGTGTTTGTCTTTGACTTCGTCCGCATGTTATTTGTACATTGTCACGAGCTACTATACGAATTCTAAAATTGTTTCACTAACAGAAATCTACACTGTCCCCGAGCAATTTGGCCTATACTTTATTTTGATCTAGCATTTGCCCCGGTTTCCTGTAAATCGGAACCGTGACCCGTAGTGGTATCGAAATTGGGACAGGCAGCAGAATCGAGATTAGAATCTCGCCGAGACGAAACTGAATGTGGGATTGAGATTAGAATCTCGCTGGGACGAAACTGAGCGTGGGATTGGGATCAGAATCTCGCCGAGACGAATCTGAGCGTGGGATTGAAATTAGAATCAAGAACGTCACCGAGATCGACATAGAAACGGTACCGGGAGCAGAATCGAACAATAAGAGTACCATGAAAAAAATGAAAGAATATGCTTTTAGGTCCATGTAGGCAAAAATAAAAAGCTAATATGATTTAGCTACATAAATCCATTTCAAATAGATAATTACAAAAACGATCCATTAAAATATGTTACAGTTTTAATGAAATATTATCTGCCGAATGTCTCTCTTGATTGAATGAAGACATAGCAATTTAAACTTCAAGATCCAGGTAATTGATACAGATTGATTTAATTATGCGAATTTCTCTGTTATAAACACGAAGTTTCGTTTTGGCACGCTGACTTTGAACTCTGTTAAAATTATTTATTTTAGTATATTTCTTAGAATTAGTTCGTGCGGACATAGAATATGAACAAAACTTAGCAAACTTTGACGGTCCAGTTAATAATGTTGCTGTCTTCGCAGCTTAGGTTTTTTCATAATAGGCTTGCGAAGTTTTTATTGGGAATTTTTTCCAACAATCAATTCATTCGTGTCTTTCTAAATTGTTATAAAGGACGTTTTATGATTGTCAGTCACTAAGTTATTAACGGGTAAGGTAAGTCAGTAATGGTTAAGTCAGTTACTAACGGCTGTCAGTTACTAATGGAGTAGTTGTAATTCATTTATTTATTATTAGGTACACATACAGATTACAGTCTTAGCATTAGTGTGGATTATATAAAATACAGATGTATGTCCTAGACTGTAATCCAAAAGAGTCCATGATTAACATCGCACTATAATAACACAAAAAGGAAGAAATAATAGAAAAAAATAAAGATAAACAAACATTAGCAAGTAAATATTGAAAGCGATAACATAAGAGTAGGTAAATTTAAGCTTAAGTGTATTGTTAAATTTAAATGCCATATATTAAATATTAATTTGTTTTCATTTCTTTAGGACAGAGAATGCCAGAAGTCAACTGTTTTTAAATGAGAAAAATGTGTGATTGAAAACATCCATATCGGCGTTCATTTTAGTAACGTTATTGTAGGTTCTACACATTGTAACTGGTATTAGTAACACCAACACAGGTAATAGTAATACCTTATCGTGGTAATAGTCGAGAGGGTGTACCCTTAGAACCGATCTCACAGTTCGACGTGTATTTTAGAATTTTTTATTCACGAATAACTTGATGGAGCTATAATATTTAAGATGCGATTAGAATTATGATACCAAAAATAAAGTATCTGCTTTTAATAATATGCTTAATTTTAAAATAACAAACTCAACATTGATTTTACCGGTGAGTACCTAATATTGTCTTTTTATTTGGGCAGTTTTCATAGATAAAATGGTGAATAAAATGATATTTATAAGTATGTAAAATATTAACTTCCATCAACGGAAATTTAATGAGTGGAACAAAAAATAAAATAGTTTCATAATGAAATGCGATTATTTCTATAGTATTAAATTTTCTGTAAAAAATAAATTAATATCGTAATATATTTTGTACTGTTAGTTAAAGATATCAAAAAATATCATGCGATATAATTTATGAATTTTCGCTGCATACGTTTTCGGAATAACCTCTTATTTTCGCAGTTTACGGTTAGCTTGTAAAGAACACCGTAAAACATCCCTTGCATAAAAGATACTAAAATGCGCCCTTTCATAAAATTCAAACAGCTTTCTGCCTCTAAATTCATGTTTTGCTGTGCAATAATTACGCAATATTTAAAAATGAATAGATACGCCCCCTTAAATACACTACTTCTGTCCCTGTCGGATTACGCTGACGTATTGTTAGTTCGCGGTATTCCGTAATGTCACTTTAGTGTATTATGCATTAATTTAGTGTATTATGCATTATCCCTATAATAAGTATTACATTATGAACATATTTATTCGAGTCATCTGGCTTGATGAATTTCAATATCACGTGCATTCTCGACTCTACACACGCGCTTTATATGCGGGTCGTCATTCAGCAGAATTGCTGTGCAATTATGCTAACTTACGATGTCACGTCAACACAGATTCGAGTCGGCTTCAAACGCCTTTCTCGTATCACGCCATACGGTCAAAGCGAAGCGAGCGTGACATCGATCCGTTCTAGCATGAATGCGTCACCAACGACTAGCTTTCCGTCGATTATGCGAAAAGCACTCGATCTCGACGCATTAACATGAGAGTTGTTTATTGCTTCCTGTAATATAAATAAGCAAAGCCTGATAGGAAAAGATGCCAAATGCATAATAGGAAAAGAAGGCACGTTTTAGTCTTTTGACGATCTCGGTGAGAGTACTTATTTAAAAAATCACGCAAATACGACAAAATTGACAACACAAAAACATGTCGTCTTTACGCTTTCATCTAATTGGATCTTATTTCGGTAGTTTAATGCATATTTTAATGAATATCATCTTCGTGTTGAATTGGCATTTATTTGGTTTCTATGGCATATTAGTAGTAGTTGGAGTAGTGTTGAACTATGCTCATGAACGAAATAATTCATTATTAAAATAATAACATCCTTAAAAAACAAAGAATAGTACCTTGTATAGTTTATCTTTAAATGAGTGAGTGGTTGTTTACATGTTTGTGCATTTCGGTTGATTAGAATGTTCCTGATTAGGACAAATGTTTTGTTTTCTTTTTTTAAGTCGGATTTAACAAGTCTACATCTCTGTTTTTACGAATTATACATGAGTTTATTATATTTACACTCAGATAATGTTCTAAACCACTCACTGAGGGTATAAATACGGAAATTTGAGCGTGGACGAGCAATGTTTTCGGCGATCAGTGCATCCACATGATAAGTGCGATCAAATTAAAACGTTAAAGGGATGCCGTAGTACATTTCTGTAAGTATCTCAATTCTCTTGCAAATGCATCTTCTGTTTTTTCCAAGTATTTACTTTATATTTCAATAAAGATCGAATCCCAACAATCGTAAGAATGTATAAGATCATTCAAAACAATACAACTGATGATATACAGTTCACATTTTCTCCGAGTAAGCGTCTTGAAAAGCTTATTTGAAAAGCTTTTGGAAATGTTCAACTTCGTTAAGGCGAACAACACAATAACAACATACGCAACAATGTATACAACATGTATACAACATTTCATAATGTCAATCTTATATATAATCGTCGTATTTTGTCAAGCCGCGCTATGCCCGACAGACCGAGGGACGAAAAAGGGCAACGGGATCAAGTTCGGACTTTTCGGGATACCATTCCAAAGGGCGGTCGACGGAAACGGAACGAAACGAAGGGGCTTAACACTCGGCTGCGTGGTGCCTCGGGCGTGAGTCGCACGGGTCCCGACCAGTACGTGGCCGGCGCACGGCTAATTGCTGTCTTAATCTCTACACTGGCTTTTTTCCTCGTTAGAAGGATCACGGCTCGAGGAAAACCCGTTCATAAACGAAACTATTTACGCCGTTTTGTCTTTCGTCTTGCAGGGATTCCCGAGCGGGGTGTCTCTCGCGAGGGTGTGCACGCGAAGACTTTTAAAATCGCCGAAATGTTTGTATGACGAACTTCGATACGACAGAACGGAGATAGAGCACTGATTTTAACTACAATGTCGCAAACGCCTATTTAGGAACGCAGTCTTCGTGTGGAGCGCATAATATAGGTTGTACTTCGATCGATTTTGACGCGGGGCTAGCCCTAGCTGTGCAAAAATTAGAATTAGCCTGGTTCAATTGTTGTATTGTTTTTTTTAGATTAATGTATCGTCGCCGGTGTGGCGGGCTGTAAGTCACACTGGAGAAGTAGGCATTACGCTATCGCCTACTACTTTTTTCATCGACTATCGGAAGAAACAAGAATTTTTGTGGAACAAATTGTTCTACAGTCTTAATTTATCCGACACGTCCGATTAACGCCCGCGCGGTTGGGCCGCCGGTACCAGCGCTATAACCTCATCGTCATTTTCCTTATCGTCATTAGGCGACTAGACTCCTGAAGAGTCGCCATACTGGTATAAATGACCTGGAATTTTGTATCACCATCTTCCGGTTCATGAAAAAAGTTATCGAATTCATTTACTTATGTACTGACTGATGGCGTTATGTCAATCTATGTATTTTTAAGCTAGTCCATAGCTTTTACCGCGGGCTTTGAGCGCGGCGACCGAATCAAGAAATTCCGTAACGAAAATAAAACCTAACACCCCCACTCCGCCATGTAGCTCGGCCGAGCGTTCGCTTAACGTGCATGTATATGGTACGACTGTACGAAGCTCGCACTGATCGAGACGAGCTGCTCCGAAATCAGACGAATACTTAAGCAGCTGTTTGTGATAAAATATATAGGTCTATCATATCTTTATAATGCCACACTCACCGCATGTGCCCCGTAAGTATATATGTAGGTATAAATGTATACATAGGTGTACCTGTGTACAACAGTGAATATCAGTTGCTGGTGAATAACTATACGCGTAAAATTTGTGTATAAAGTGTTTTAAATATGAATAAACAAAGTGCATTTATTAATGAAGAAAGTGATGAAAAAGTTGAATTAATATCAAAGAAAAAAAAAAATACTGCATAAATAAATAAATAATTATAATTGCATAAGTTGATAAAAAATGCTATGCAATAGCATTACCGCGGCAATCCTCGAGTGCCACACGTTTCTTTTTTTATTTCACAATGTTTAACATTGTATAATATCAAATTGCTAAGCAATATTTTTTTTCTTCTATATACTGTTTTTGAATTACAACTTACAAGTCAATTTATTAGATCCATGTTTACAAACCTAATTTGTTGATATACTTTGATATTTGTTGATATATTTTATATATATGTATATATGGCGTAAGTTTTCAATAGTGAAATAAAATGAGAAACATTGTTATTACGTTAATTCTGTATTTAGGTTATAGAGCTAATATTATTATTTACCTTGTATTAAGTTCTAAACTCAGACGTTTTATTTGTACATCAGGGATTTAATTAAAATTTAGGCATTTTTGAGCACTAACAATTGCTGTTTTTAATAAGAATCTGCTAGGCTGCGTACAGATATTAACGTCACATCCCAATCGATAAAATGAATTGTTAATTGTAGGCATATATGACGATCGTGTCACCTGCAAACGTTTACAATCTTTTCTATTTCTATAAACGCTAACGCTTTAACGGCTTGGGCGGTGGCAGCCCAGTAGTTAGAGCGACGGCTTTGGACAAATAAGTAGCGGGTTCGATCCTGATTATAGTTACGATCCTGACCACGTCATTTAAATGTCAACCCATTTCGTTATATTTCATACTTTTCGTATCATCAACCTGTGCTTTTAATAAGACAGTTTGAAACATTAAATGTATTGTTTCATAATAACCCGAATATCCTCTTAAACATAGACGTATCCAAGTAAAACTGACGCCTGCATCAAGTTGCAACCAACTATGAATGTAATCTGCATGTTTCGTATAGTTTTTAAGTATACTGGTTCGTTTGGGTTTGCCTATGTTTTGTGTGAGAAATTGAACAATGCCCCTAATGCTTATTTTCATAACTTCTTTCCTTCCTTCTTAGAACTTTTTTTTATAAAGCTATACTAACATGACAGTATTTCTTATTCCATTTACCAAGTTATATATAATTAAATTTTTGCCAAGAGCAAAGGCTTAGTTGCGGGAACGCAAGTTCAAACGTCAAGTTTGTCCAATTGGGCGTTTTTCTAACTGTGAATTGGAATATTGTTATTAAAATGATTTTAACGACTAGGGAAAACTGCCATGGCTCAGAAGCGTCTACTGAAACATCTATTTAACGTTTATTGTAACTTTTAGTGTATTCGAAGACATATAATGCTACTGGCAAACGAAATTATGACGTAAACTCTACCTACACTAATACAACAATATCCGAGCGACTGTTTGTTAACAAATAACAGAAGGAAAAAATAGGGCGCCGGCTACGAAAATAGAATTAGCTAAATAGAAATAGTAATCGCTAGCGTCAAATTGCTGTAGTATGTATGTCAGGCGTTTGAATTATTTGTACTATCCATATGTGTATTTATGGTGGTTCGAAACGATTACAAAAACCTAGTCTCGAGAGATGGCGCTGTTCGGCTACATTACAGAAAAATGTAAAATTTTGTCCCTAATGCAAATTTGCGGTCAAACAAACTCTATTTCTAAATTTTACATATATGAGCACAATTTATTTTAAAATTATGTTGTAATTAAAATAATACGGCATAATTTTACTTGTCTTTCAGACCCTTTGGTTTTATGCTATAAAACACAAATACATGCATGTCCGTGCAGTGGCGGCGCTAGGCGTCGGCGACGTCGGCGACCGCCGACGGCCTCGCGCCTGAAGGGCCTCGCAAACAAAAAAGGTTTGCCTACAAGTTATTAAAAAGAGGCCTCGCAAACCTGATGTCGCCGACGTCCACGAGTGGTGTAGCGCCGCCACTGTGTTCGTGATTATTACAATCTGCGGATTTTTAGAAAGGAGTGGTTATACAAATAGGCCACACCCTTTTAGGTTACGACAAATTCCTTGAAAAAAATTTTCACCAGGGTACTCTATAGCCAGTCGATCGACAATTTTATGTTTAATTATCAATATGGTTAAATAATATTTAAAACGAATATATTTGTACATTGTACAAAAACATCGAAGAATATATTTGTAACTTTTCATATAAATTATAACAATAATACACATTTAGGGTTCCTGCGTTATTGTAGGAAAACCAATGGTTCTATGTCCACACGGGTGAATCCACGGAGGAAAATTAACCACAATAAAAAAATATCAAGGGTTTGACTCTTCTTTAGAGTTTCGTGAGAATCACTAAAAATCCTTATAGTATAACCAATAATAAAAAAATAGTATGATAATGAAGAATGTACTCAACTGACAACCAGTGAAGGGATATTCGATACATTTTAGCGTTCCGTGAGATTTTCTAAGAATCTTTTAATTAAGTCGATTTTAATAAATCTTACTATAAATATTAATGAAACCCAATAAAAAGTGAGATTACAGAGAAATCTTATAATTTAACCGAATTTAATAAAATTAAGAAAGGAAGCTACTGAAAAACCAGCAAAGGGATATTCGATACATTTTTAGGATTCCGTGAGAATTACTGAGAACTTTTATAATCTAACCGATTTCAATAAAATTTTGAATGGAGACAATTGAAAATTACTAAAAAGATATCCGGTACATTTTAAGAGTTCTGTGATTATTTCCAAGAACCTTTTAATTAAGGCGGCTATGATAAAAAATTCTATAAAAAAAAAAATCCATTAAAAGGATATCTAATACATTTTTGTGATTCCGTAAGGATTACTGAGAACCCTTATAATTTAATTTATTTTATTAAAATTTAGTATGGAGACAACGAAGGCGAACGAAAGGATTTTCGATATACTTTTAAAGTTTCGTGAGAAGATACTAAAGACCCTTATCATTGAGCAGATTTGAATAAAATTTTGCATAGATATAACTGATAGTCAGTAAAAGGAGATTTAGTAATTTTTTAGGGTTCTGTGCGTTTACTAAGAATCCATATAGTTGAAACAATTTCGCTGATATTTATAATTATTAGTAAAAAAGACTCAGTGGTTAGAGTGACTTATGGTTCGGTGATTCTTTTCTGAGATTAATAAGTCTTATAACATAATTTGAGTCGTTTTAATAAAATTGCTACAGAGATAATTTAAATAAATCAAAGGAATAGTTGTTTATAGTATTTTATGTTTGAGTTTCACTGAAAATTACTAAAAAGTAAGAGCTAAGGTTGGACCAGCTTCTCTGAAATTTTCAATATGTTAAATGAAATATGGCTTAGAATACCAAAATTGTAGCCCATGACTCAAAAGAAAGAAATGATCGTAAATTGTATGACAAATTTATAAATATTGTTTACTAATAAATTACGCTATAAAATATAGGGGATGGTGTAATAAATGCAGCTGGGCGAGAATGGAATTTTCCATTTGCGTGAAAAAACGATGTCGTTCAATTTTTGTCAAATGCCTGCCAATAGTTACTGACAATAATTGAAAGAAAACTATACGACAAAGCTCATGACGCATACGTTTTTTACATGCCAACAAGTTTTAATAAATGTCTAGCCGAAACCACCAAAAAAGTCAGGCATTTCTGAGTAACAGTCAAACGTGTAGGCCGAAATGAGCTGAATTTAGAGAATGATGACAAAGATTGGAAAACGATTTGAGCATCTATAACATGATCATTTCGTACATAAAAATTTTGTAAAATTTTACATAGTAAATTGTTTACAAATTATTAACAAACTTATACCGTTAAATAAAAACTAATAATAACATAATTGGCTTATGGGATTGCAGTTTATTGAAATTGCTCTGCGTTCTTATAAGTAATCCAAAACTATGAAATGTTTCAGAAGAAAGGCAAAGCTTATGCAAATATTATTGTAGCGAAATATATGTTCCTAAAGGGTTACTTAATAAGAGGCATTCGATTACAAAATGTAATAATTTTGAGAAAATGTAAACATACGAATTTATTTCCTTAATTTTTTTTTTATATTTCATATTTCTTAAGTGCCTATTCATTATTTTTTTCATCGTCGTCCAATTCGTTGAAAGTAATCCTACGTCGCAGTAATAATTGTTACCTTATGTTTTACATTTATAGTGTTAAAATTACTATAGCACGACCTAAAATGATTGCTTATTGTAAAATTATTATTACACGTATCAGGTAATAGCGTCGATATGTACCAAATATGTTGTATCTTTAGAGAATTCTCGCAATTTCAAAGTATTTTCTGTAGAAATCTCCATTATTTTACCTCACATAATACTCTTTTTACAATAATTTTTATTTTCCCCTTGATATTACCTGAAAAATCTCATTTCATAAATATCTTAAATGTTTATGGCATGAATTAACGTGAAATTATTAATATTAATTTAGTTCATACATATCCAATTACATAGTTGTTATGGGTATTTAATATGAAACGAAACACAGTTTATCATCTCATTTTAATCATAAATCCCAATTGTTTTATCTGTGAAAATCAGAACTAGTCATGAAAAACGTATAAGAATAGTAACGCAAATGTGTTCAAATAAGGTCACACTAAAGTACATAATGTGAAGATTTATTTGCCAACGCGAAAAATATAAAAATATGTTCACATAATAAAATTAATTAAAATTAAAAAACTAATTAATTAATTAATATCAATCAATAAGTATATATAATATATATATATATATATATATATATATTATATATACTTATTGATTGTAAGCATTAGATTTCGTTTGATAATGCATTCTGAACTGTAAACAGAAAACAGTTTTTGAATTTGAAAAGTATTGCTTACGGTATTTATTTTTCTACAGTACATAATGTACGCGTACCCAAATTAATCTCAAATGAACATAAATAATACATATACATATAATATACATTGAATATATATATATTGAAAACGAACTATAAGTAGGTAATAAATAATTTCTTTACGCCTCATGAAGAATAAAACCACATAAATATTTTTAACCTCTTACAGACCATCCCGATAATATATCATTGTAAATATTTAATAGATTTTAAATTACCTGTAAGATTTGAAACGAAAAATGTGAGGATGTGAAAAATCAATGGGCAAATTTGATGTCTCTCAAAGTAAATAAATAGACAGAGATGTTTTCCAGGTTATGTTTCCGCTTTGTTCATACGACGCGTCTTGTCTTCGTCTAGCTCGTACGATTGGTAAAGCCCAAAGTGGCAACCGCAGGCCAAATAATGCGGAAGCTTTTGTGATTGCAGACATCTCTTTCACACCTATATAATTATTACGTTGTCATATCAGTCATTTCTTTCACTATGTATTTGTAAATATGTCGAAGATATATATATTCTATAGTGTAGTGACAGCTTTTAATTTTGACAAATACATTATAATATCCTGTTTCATATATGTGTTAAACACAAGAGATTAATTTCAGTGTGCACTCACACGGACGTAAATACTGCCGGATTTTCATGAATTTTAAAATATAATATCAAAATAACTAAATGATCTAATTTCTCCGAAATCACGTAACGATATTCACATTTTTTTTTAAATTTTTTTTTAATTATAAATGTGAATTTATTTATATTATAGAGTAAAAACGCACGATGAAATAAATTTGTATGAAATTGACGTGTTGCGTTTATCCTCAACAGCACAGTTTTTGGAGCTTGTTCCTTATGAAACGATTTACATTATAGCTCGCGGTACGCAATTCAGATGGGGAGCGAAACCGAGTGATATCAAAAAATGAAGTCGTTATATTGTTCCTTCGTGAAACATATTCGAGTATCTTATACTGAAAAGCGTGTATTTTTCTTCCATCACTGTTTATAGATGTTTTATTTTTAACGGATATAAGTTAAGCTTTCGACGTATATGGTGTTAAACGATATTGCTATTGTTATCAATAGTTTAGAGTTTTTGATTTTGATTATGTGACCTGATATATGTAATAAATTTATCAACTCAATATAAATAAATATGAATAAAGGTGTACGTGCTGTTAGTATCACAAGAGATGTGTTAATTTAGCCTTTCGCCTATTGTATACATTCCGAGAAAATCGTTATTAAGGAGTAAACTCCAGACGCGCATCGCAGCTGACGCGCACCCTTTTACATTCGTTTTTGTAGAGAAAAGCTTTGTTCTTGCAATGTAGTAATGTTTCATGGGTGACACAACTACGAATGAATTTATTATTTTTTATTATGCCGCAGGTACTTCTAGACGAGCAGTCTAATCCTATTCTACAAATAGATTTCTGCAGCTCGCTCATGCTATATTGCATTAGAGGACCTTTTACGACCGCACCTCGGCGAAGGTTCAGACCATAGCGGGCAATTCGATAAGGCGCGTTAGGGCCGGGCGGCGCCGCGGCGGGCGGCTGCGGGGCAGCCCCGCGCCGCGGCCGAATAGCGGATGAAGCACCTGCCCGCAACCGGTCCCTTATCGGATCTTATTAGAGGCGGCGGCGGGGCGCCATTCCGATCACGTAGACAATTATCCGCGCGGCGGCGCGCGCGTGGCGGGACTCCGATCACCGGCGCGCCGCCGGCGAACGGTGAACTTTTACAATAAATCCATCGGCCGCTCGACACTTAATCAGTCCTTCGATAAAGGACTTAATCGAAATCTCGCCGGCGAAAGGGCCCCGGCCGACTCCGCCCGCCGGTAATTATTTAGCTTATCGGTTTTGCGCGCTCCGCTAACGGGAAAGTTTTCTTTTCGTGCGCCTCCGCGGCCGGCCGGGGGCGCCCGGAGCGCTTAATTGCTGTGGAGGGGGCCTAGAAATTTTGGAATCCCTGTTGCTGGGCTCCAAGATTCATATAATAAAATCGAGATCGTACGAGTAACATATGTTTTCTAACTATACGTGTTCACCTTTGCAAAGGAATTGTTTAATGGCCGTCATCGAATTTGCAGAAGAGAAACATCGGTATTTTTATGGGCTACTTGTCTGTTTTGAAGGGTTGTTGCAAACCGAATCGATAAAAATTCGAATATAATCTAGAGGTGAACTGTGAATTATTAATTCATACTGTTACAATGCAACCCTATCGGATTTTGAGGATTGAGATAGGATAAAATGTAATTGCATAATTTTCATCTGCAGGTTTAATATTATTTAAATAGGTTAGCAAAGAGTTGTCTATTTTAAAGTTAGGTAAATTACTTGTTATGCAATCTATGTCATAAGCGTTAATAGAAAAAAAATATTTTCATTTATTCGGGAAGGTAATTTTAGTTTTAGCACGTCTTTAATATGATTGGCGGACCCCCCTATTCCCTTAACAATTGTCTTCGTATTTTTTTGTAGCGTAAATTTAATTTCTTACAACAATTCTCCGTCATAAATTTTTTTTGTGAACCAGAGTCCACAAGACCCCTAATAGTGCATAAATTACCCGCGTTATCTTCTACATCCAATTGTACCGTTCCTAATAAACACGTATTTATGCGTTCATTATTCGACTGAAAATTACAGAGAGAAACATTATTAGGAACGTTCAGCGATCGGCGCCTGCGCCTGAAACTGGTTTGCAGTCGCATGTATCGAGACGAGAGTTCGCGGGGGGCGAGGGGCGCGGAGCGATTTATCGAGTTTAACGTGCGATCTTTCAAAATTACGTTTTATGTTATTAGACGAAATCGTATTAATTTTTTACAACGAATGATATATATATTGCCACAATTACGACATACACTATTTGATTTACAATGTGAATATACATGATATAAACTTAGTCAATTGGTACATCCGTTTCATTTTTTAATAAAATTAAGGCGCTCATCTACTTTCAGCACTTTAAACGAATTGCATTTGTTGGATTTATGTATGTACATTGACCGCAACAAATGCGGTATAATTACAAAATTCTATATTTTTTGACGAAGCGTAGGTAAGAGGTTTAAATTGTAGAATTTAATCTAAATAAGCGGATGCGAGATTGCGTTTGTCTTCACAATTGTTTACCAAAGTTGACCAAATAGTTGAATAATTTTCTCCAGGGGGAAGGAATCTTGCACATACAGATAATGCGCGGCTAAAATTTTTTCCATTAAATATTATACGCGTACGTGATCTATTAAATTAGGGTTTAAATGAAATTTACATAAAACATTAGCCATTTAATAGGATCCCCAGAAAAAGATGAAAACTCCAACTCAGGTAATTGTATAGTTACTTTTATTTTCAGAAATGTTTTAAGCATTAGTAGAGGTAAGATTAAAAATTTTGGTAGCATTTATCCTTTCTTCGGCCCGTTTAATTCGACAATATAAATCGTCAAATGCGTTCCAAGGTTGAAAGTCAGGTGTGCTATCAGGGTTCAAAATTAATTCCAGGCTATTTATTTTATCGAGTTAATACGAAAATTCTAACCCAAATGAGTTTAAAGAGCTGGTACTAGATCAAAAAAATAAGATAATACAGAAATAAAAAAAAGGACTTATGAGGTGTTCTTAGAACACCTGGTTGGTACGAAGGTCCTTTCGTTGTATGTAAGTATATTTTATGAATTGAATAATAAAAATAAAATTAAATAAAACGCTTGATAGGAATTAAATAAATAATAATATAATTTGTACACAGAAGGTAGTGTTATGAAAATTAAGTTTTTTTCCATATTTGAATATTTAAACAGTAGATGACGTTTTCCCAATATTTATTAAAGTACAATTCATTGTATTTCTTATTATTTTAATAACAGACAAAAAGTAGTATAATTTGCATGCATAAAAACATAAAAATTTCAAACATTATTTCTTGTTAAAAAAAAATAAATGTTGAGAGAATATAATGATATTTAAATTCTTAAAAATATTTTAATTACTAAAATTTTTAAATAGTTAATCTTTCTTGTAGATGTCTTTCTTTTTGCATAGATATTCGTGTTTACAAATAAATGTTTCACAATATCATATATTTTGAAATTCTTCAATACTATTCCGTTCTTTTCGAAGGTACGTATTAAAATTATTATGCAATAATTGCTGTTAAGATAAAAATATTACTAATTATATTAAAAATAACAATAAATTAATCAAAACGTTTGTTAAGACAGATCCGAACCCGAGCACCCCACGCAATTTAGTGCTAAATAGCTGAGCTAAATCGTACAACTGATTTTCGGGCAAAAATCATTGAACTGAACTTCAAATATTGTATGTTATGCTAACGCTTACATAACGTTATTTTTTTGTGGATTAGCTCTTCGTGGCGTGTCGTGCGATAAGGTATTTTGTTCCAAAACGAAAGGTGTATATTCAGTGTCTTATGTATAGAAATACATTATGCAACCACTATAGCACTTTTCATTAATTATATTTAACTTGTGAGTACACGGATTGCCAAAAGAAAACTGACTGTTAGCGTTCGAATTCCGGTATACACACCCCTTGCAAGTGGTTTAAAACGTTCCTTTTAAATAAACCACTTACAAAACCAATACCTAAATGCGTCTCGTCTGAAGAAAACAAACATCTTATATATTACTTATCTAGAACATTCTGACTAATTAAAATATGCAAACTATATAAACAACCATCCACGCATTTTGAAATAAACAAATCGAATTTATTGGGGAGTTATTCCGGTACTGTATTATTTGGTTTTTACGAGGGTAGTTATTTTAAATAATAATTTATCCATTTAGTAAGTTTAATACGTTTATTATTTGGATAAATATCTAAAGCACTAAATTGCTGTTTTTAAGATTCCCAACAAAAATGAAAAAACGGAACCCTTATCGGGTCATCCTCGTGTTTGAATGTCTGTCTGTTGGTCTGTCACAAGCTATTTTCTCCAAATTTACTGGAAAAATATTTTTTGTATATGTATACAAATTTAGTAGATACATTATATAGAAGGTTCTGTGGCCCAATCACACATATATTGTGCAAAATGTGCCAAATTTTAATTATGGAGCTAAATTTCGAGGGCTAATTAAAAAATCTTCGGTCAAGTGTGTTATGTGGCATATTAAATTAAAGAATTTGTAACGGAAAATGCTAAAGTGTTTTTATATAATATTTAAAGGTATGGCTTAAAAGAAATTAAAGAAAATATACAAAAATCGGGCATCGGAAATACTTGAATTTCATATAAAATACGATAAAAATCGAAAATAGTACAACATAAGGCCTCAATCGCAGTTTACAGCAAAATCTAAATGAAAATCCTAAGTTTTTATATTCCTACACGAAACATAAAATAGTCCTGAAAATAAAATGTGTACAAATTTTTTTTCTTTATATCAACAAGGACTAATGCATGATTTGTAGTACCGAGCCATGGAAGTTCGCCTTGCTATTGCTCGTTTTTTATTATTTAGAGCATGATAAGGATAAAAATTAAATAAAAACATTTGCGCTCTGAGTAGATTTCATTGCGAGCTTTTGTAGTGAATACATGCTTGCAGAGCAAAATCAATTCAAATATTTTTTTTACTCACCCACATTTTACGCGTCAATTAATGAAAAATGTTTTAATAAACTTTTGTTTATACGAAATTCTTTTCAATCAGTCAATCATTACTTTTTAATGAAATAGAATAATCTGAGGTAGACATGGTCATACCAATTAAATACCCTCAAATATTTATATTAAAATCAGATTTATTGAGAGCGCTTAATAACACATAACATTTTGTAATTTGACTATATTGATTTTGCGAGTTCAGGATCTGTAATTACTCAACAATAAATGTGAGTTTACGAAATTTAAGATAATTGTTACGTCGCATGTAAATAAATAGCCCTGCAAAACCGACGTCGTTTACGGCAGAAACTCTAGCATAGCCAGATGAGGACAGTTATTAATCTTTTAATCAATAATTAGTGTTGATAAAGAATTGTATTGTGATAGATCAGCCGTCAATTGGCACACCGCTAGAGGCATATTGATTAAGATATAATTATATTTAAACAAAAGCTAAAATAAATAAATAAATCTATACTGTTCGGTACTAACGTCTAGAATTAATAATTAAGTGCTAAATCAGTTCTGTCACGGCAGGAGAATTAATTATCACTAAGGTTTTTCACATGCCCTATACTGCTGCCTTTACGGTAGCGGTTGATTAAAACACACTAAAGTTTGGTATTTTTAGATCCTAATTATTAAATGAATAATTAAGTGTTCAATTAGTGGTGACATTAGGAGGTACACAGGAAATCTTCGTCGAAGAATTGTAATTTTTTTGGTTGTATGCTTAAGACTGTCAGCTGAAAAGTGGTGATATACTAACCGGCTTATAAATAGAATTTTTCCATTTTTAATGTGTAATTGTTAAGGTAAGAATTAAGTATTCAATTCTTACAATCATTAGAGTAGAAAAAAGTTTATCGAATAACTTCCCAAAAAAATATCAATCCCCTTCAACAATTTGTTTTTGGTGTTGTTGGTAACTAAAGATGACCGAAGCGGTTGGATTTCAGTCTCATGACTTGCTCGACTCAACACTTCATGTTTTGTATTTACGTTTATAGATGTACTCGTAGGTGTTGAGTTTGGTTATCAATTCTATTCATCGTCTTGATGAGGGTGTATTTTTTCGTTTGTATGCTTTAGCTATGAATCGACTAAAAAAGCAACTAATTACTTTAATTATTATAGTTTTGGAAAATGGTTGCAATTTTTATGAAAATTTACTTTATTTCAATTTTTTTTAGTCATTAGCAGATTAAGCTTTATAATTCACACAGCTTATGCTGGTAGCTTAAGACAATTTATTGTTAATATGTCAAGTAATTGGTTCAATCGATGTCCTTACTTTCGTACGGCGAAAGTGGAAAACTGAACTTTCCAGTGTCCCTAGTAATTATTTCCAGGGTCTTCCATCCCATTCCACATTTATAATTGGAGCGCACTCACCCTTAAACTCACAGTTTTGCCAGGTCACCGATTAGGTCTGTCGGTTTCAAAGACCTTTACATTATCAGATCTTACCTCGAGTCGACCACAGGAAAGTGAGAATATAAATTCATATATATGTATATATCAGTTGTGTTATTACATAATTAAGATATTTCTAACCGACTTATTAAAAATAAAAATTTGATTATGCCGTAGTCTCTGTAAGTAAAACACAATCTATGCTTTTGAGAGATACTATAAAATCAGTGAAAATCTTAAAGGCTGACAATTTTATAGGCATTTTTTTTCCGGTTATTCGAACAATAGTATGTTTTATGAAAAAAAAATATGTCATAAAATAAACCATTATATCATGAAACCATACTGCATGAGACTCAACTATCTTATTAAAATACAACATAGGTATCTTAATAAAGTACAACATAGGTATCTTAATAAAATATGTTCGAAGTATCCAAACCAGTCGATCTCTCTCCGAGAAATCGGTGAACGTACTTAAAAGTATAACTGAGAACTGTGAATAAAATTCGCAGCGTAAGGGTTCTGTACAACCTTAATTATCGTTTTTCTTTTGTTATATTATAATAAAAAAATAAAAATCTGAAGTATTGAAAATCTTAAAAATCCTTATGGGAACTTTTAAGTTCCCACTTGGAATTTACTTACTCCTTTACGTCGGTCAACGTCACGGTTCATACTTCAATTGTAAATATTAGTTTGTAATAGAGTCAAGGGTAAAAATATATTTTGAAGCGATATAACTACGGATTAATGGTTTACGCATGTTTGCCTTTACGTATGCCTAGGGTTGCGAACTTTTATTAGATAAAATAGAGTATATCTGATTTCAAAGGAGATAAATAAAGAGTATCGACTTATAAAAAAGAGTGTCATTTATTTTTTAAAAATTACAAAGTACTTTTGACGTAATAACGTCTTATAAATCGATGAACGAAATCGATGCACGCACGAAAAAGCATGACTCATTGTCGCGTTCCGCCTGAGACGATCATGCGAGCGGGAACGCGGAACAATAGAGAGGCACGATCGGCCTAAGCTTTCGGCTTGTGACGCATCTATCTCTTTACTGTATAATTTAAATAGAAAAATATTTAAATTAACGAGTGCAAATAAATGTTTATTTATCGAAAACATTGTCATTTACAATTAACTCCTTCTTTGTATTATACAAAATAATGATAATTCAATGATAATAATTCAATTCGATTCATAAAAGAATGCAATTTTTCATCAATGTTTTCTTTGATATTATCACGTAAAATTATCGTCCGTATAGTCCGTTTACAGACAACCAATTTTGGTACTTATTGCAGTACATAACATCACAGCAAAATCGAGAGTATTTTAGCGTACTTTATTAGAGTTATAGATTATAGAGTACGCCTACATGATATAGACTACAATACCCTATTTTAGAGTACGGTTGGCAACCCTACGTATGCCATACTTGTTAAATTTCATTATTCTATGTCAATGGAAAGTACTTTAAAGGTTTTGATTTAATTGCGAGTGTCAAATCAAAAGGCATAAATTTTTCTACACTTCTAAGAGATCACAACCACCTAACTGAACCCAATTTAATAGTATTCGATATATTATATGCATTTGATATTAATTTCAATTTGATACCTTTATGCGTTGCTGAGAAAAAGGGTCTTAACTGACAGATAGATAGACGGATATTTCAATAATCTTATAAGGATTCAATTTTTCCTTTCTAAGTACGGCAGCCTAAGAATAATGTGTCAAATATAATGCACTTATGTATGCACGTAAAAAGTTATGCTTCTTTGGCATAAATAAATAACAACTTTGGTAAATGAAACTTTTTTTTTCGACCGGCGATCGAGACATTTTTATTTATTTTATCAGAATACGCCATATTAAATCAATCATGATATAAATGTTTTGTACTGCTTCCTTTGTTTCTTTACCTTGTACTCGGAATCTAAAATACTCTGTGATCACATTTTTCTAACGCGTCGAAAAAATCATGACTTCAAAAAATATATATACTTATTAAGAAGTATTGTATTAAAAAACATACCATTTCAAGATGTATTGTACAATATGAATTTTACTATATGATCAAATTTCGTTGCGACATACAACATCCGAGACTAAGGTCCTCGCAGCCATTGTTAACGCAGTCTCGGCTGCACAATTCTGACGAGCCTTCGTCCTATTCTGGTTTGTGTCGTTAGTGTACTTTATGAATCAATGCGGACATCCAATTATCCGCATGAACAGTTTAGATTGATTTACCTCCCGTACGCAACGTTGCCGTCGTCCTTTGACGTCGCGGGTGACGCACGTCGTCCTGATACGGTGGCCATATTGAAATGTGAACGTGTGTTGTGTATTGTATCAAGTTGTAAGACGTAAAGACGTATCCTTTTTGAGATGTCGAACGTCTGGATGGGATGAGTGAATCGGCGGAAATAGATCGGCGAAAGGAATTTATAGAGTGAATGCGCGCGAAGGGTTGTCGAGGGAGCGCTCTGCAAATGCAGATCGAATCGGTGGCATATTAAAGAAGGGTCGAATTCGAAGCACCCGAAACAGACGAGATCGTATGGAGCGATCGATAGATGTCGTCGACGAGGAGTGTGCGTATTGAGGTCTCCTACAAATAGGTACGAGCTTGTACGACTCGTTAATATCTCATAAATTTGAATTTACATTGGTGTCTGTTTATGAGAATAATTTCTATTCAATATCACCTAAACGAGAATCGAATTCGTTATAATAAATTTGGCTAACCTAAACGTATATCCAAAAATAACATACTGTACGTCGTACTAATCAAATACCGCACATATATAGATATACTTCTTTTAAAAGGCTTTTGGTTAGAGACACGTCCGCCGTACAAGTGTGAGTGAATGATCATAGGTGGTCATATATATCAAATCTCCAAAGTGCAGTACGTCAATTTGCGCTTTGTGTAAACTGACAGAGAATCGAATCGACGATTCCGGCGCAGATGATTCGCTGAGTTAGAGAATAGGTGGCGCGGGCTCCCGCCGCGCCACTTCGCCGTCCGCCAGCGCCACTCGTATAACTCGGCACGTAGCACTCTTAGTTCGCTGCCACCTAAATAACGGTTACCTACGTTCAAATAGATTCAGCCAGGAAAGGGATCAGGGCCGTCGGCCGCGGCGGGTAATCGATGGCCCACGCGAGATCCGTTCGCTCCTCAAAGCCGCGCCGGCACTTAATTTCACTCAGTTGCAATCTCCTACTCCCGCTCCCGGATTTTATTGTCTGGAAGGAAACTATTATAACTTCACCCTTCGCGCAATGATTTGTTTTCGATAAATTATCGTTGTGCCTACGTTGGAATTCCTTTTGAATCGAATCGATTTATCTCCTAGCATTTTGTTCGCGGAATGGATTCGTTGAAGGTTAGGTGCTATATCGAATTTAAATGATTACGTAGAAATGCAGAGCCTATATAACAAAAGCGCCGTAGTTTTGGCCCTCGCCTGGGCTAAAACACCGATCGTCACTTGCCTGTGTTGGCCGTTCGCATTTTGGTTCTGTTATTACGTCGTACGTCACGTCATTATATGACGTGATCTACGTTTTGTGATACAATTGATTGATCGATTGAGTAATTTCGAACCATGAATACTCTATATTAAACAAACTACAAACAAAAGACAAAAAAAACTTGTAAGATCTGTCTTAGAATCATGAGAATTAGCAAGAAAGAAGTCTTTCAGCACAAATGAAGGAAAAATAACTGAAAATCCACAAAAGGCAATTAATTATACGAGTATCATACGAAAAAAAAATGTATTTACAAACCTGCAATGGCGTATATGAACCGTGATGTACATTAATATATAGAAATACATTTTTAAACTTCATGCTATGAAAGATTCAGATTTTTTAAAAATTTCGGATGTTTTTGATATTTTTAAGAAAAGTAGGAATTTTTATAAAAAAAGGTAAATTTTTTGGAATTCCTGGGACCAATACTTGTTAGTATTATCGATTACAGACAAAAATCATCGAGACTTAAAGGATGAAATATCTGTATACATAATTAAATTTCCTACGGAACTCTCAGGGCGTGAGTCCTATTTGCACTTGTCCATTTTTTTTATTTTGGGAAACAAGAAAAGTTAGAAGGTGCAAAAACGGAATTGCAAGAAGGGTGACCTAGAAGGGTGTGCTATTCAAAAAGTCTCTTGTTACGGACACCCAAATTTTCTTGAAAACTTGCTAGTAGAAAGATTTCTATACCAATAAAAAATAATGTTATTTTTTTGATGAACGCTCTGAATTTCGGTTTATTGGAGTAAATACGATTGATTGTTGTAAGAATACAAAAATACATCTAACATTTAAAAAAATGCGCATTATGAGAAAGTAATAGTTATGTATTTTGAAATTTGCAATTATTTCATACAAGATCATCGCTCATATTTTAAGTGAAAATCTTTTAGTTTACAGTCATGTTCTTGTTCATGTCATTTTCTCTTTGTTAAAATTGTAGTTTGTTTACCCTATACCATACATAACTGACGGAAGCGTTGCGGGTCGGATAGAGCGGAGGCGACGGCAGTCGCTTGCTTGCCATCTATCATTGCGACTGATTGCTCACGTGGACAGTTAAAGGAAAACGCGGCTTTAGCACGGTTTACATATAAAACTATAATTTGCGGTACCGAAACACAAAAACTATGGTGCCCCTAGATAATCGCGGCTCGAGCGTCTGGGCATTTGAGAAAAACGGAAGGTAAGCCCCGATCTGACATTCCTCAGGTTGTCTAGGCGCGTACGGTTCTACTTCATTTGACATCAAGTAATATTATGCGGAATAAAGATAATATGTATGTCATACATGTAACGCTTACCTCATTTATTTCGACTAGTGCTTGCTCCACGTGATTTATTTGACCAAACCTTGTTCGAATTAAATGGCCGAATAGTTAGTTCAATGTGATTCAAGTAATGGATTTTGTTCTATTTAATCGTGGTAGTTTTTTCAACTTTTATATAAGTCACAGTAAACGTTTTGTTCGCGTTTGTCAATGACAATTGCATTCAATAAAATAAAACCAAATGTTTATTAATTTAAATCAAATTAAACCAGTTACCTTCCGTATTCAGTACCAGTTAAGCCAAAATTAGAAAACTATTTTAAATAATGCACGGTGTGACAATAGACCATTATTGACTGTGTAGAGAAAATATTGTATACACGGTCAGTAATACAAGCACGAACGTGTGCGTGTCTGTAAAAATGAAGGTTTAGTTAAATGTAATATTGAAAGTATTAAAAATTTCCGGTCCAATAAATGTTATTTTGTCAATTTATTAAATCGAGAAAAAGTTGTCTTACCAAATATTATTATTTACAAAAATAGAATGATGTTTGAATCAAGCGATTTTCTTCTATAGTTGGTCATGAAGTTGTTGTGTTTATAGAGAAATATTACTTACGAGATAAAGATAAGATGAAGCCGTCAGATTCTAATGTTACACCTGCGTTTGTAGGTCGGTACTTTTGTTTCACACATTACAAAATTTATATTCCTTAGTGTCATTTTGAATCCGTGATGCAAACATAGAGGTGTTATGAGTTTAACGTATGCATTTAATTTTTTTTTTGAAAGGTAAGTCGATCGAAGGTGTCCTTAGCTTTAAACCAAAGAAATGTGTTCAGCTGGTTAGAGATTATTTACTGTTTTTTAATTGATTAATCAATGTGAGCATCTTCTACAGGTCTGATCGAGTTGAAATTCAGCATTTTCGTCATTTAATAATATTACAAGAACACAGTAAATTAATGCTGTAGCATCACCTGGATTTATAATTTTTAATTAGGTATATTTTGTCATTTTAATTATCTATAATACTTAGCGGTCTTCCGACTATTACATGTACCTCGATTTTTACATATAATTCGTCGAATATTTTTATTCTTTCACTCTGAGTCTTAGCAATTCTTCTCGAGTTCTTTACAATGACACTCAAATTAACGGCATAGTTAAATGCGTTCTCACGCTGTGCTAATTTATGGCTTTTAACAACCCTAATTCATAAAAACCTTACAGCACTTACACTATCCCGATGACGTCACGGGCAAAAAAAAAACACTGCACAATAAATACGTACTGACATGCTCTATCCATTGTGACGTCAACCGTTGTTATCGCGTTATTAGTATCTTATCAATTAGCTATTGAACTCTGACGGTATTATGTAATACAAAAAAGTTTGACCGACTATCATTCTACTTAACGAGCGAAAAGACGTTTTCCCCTTATAGACCAAATGAAAGCATTAGCATAAATCAAACTTTCCCTGAAACGCATTCGTATAATATTATGATGTATTTCAACTGTCAGGATAACCTACGAAATAAACATATTTCCAATTCTAATCGAATCGTAAGTTATACGTGCATTTATGTGTGAACGTCTACAACTTTTGTCAAATACTCCTCGGACATTGTCTAGGAACAAAACGGAAGCCTCGTCGCTTCGATTTCAAAGTGGAATGGAGCGTAACTTGTTCCGCTCAGCGAAACTTATTTCTGAGCTAAGTTGGGGAGGCGATGCCCGCGCCGCGCGCCGCCGCCGCCTTCAACTTTCCGCACACAAACCGAGTTCGAATAAAAATGTACGCCGGGATTTGTGTTTCATGTTTACGTTTACGATTCGAGTGAGTATTGATTGAATCTCCAACTTTTTCAATTAAATTTTAACGCTCATTCTAATTTTGATTTTGAGTATTCCGGGGATTTTTTTTTTGTGGAACTCAAACATTTATTGCTGCCGTTATGTAAACACGGTTCCGTTAAATCGATCCGATTAACGCTTTTACAAGGATTCGACGAAATGGAAAGGTTTTAAGGGATCCTCCAAATTACATAAAGCTTTAGGTACAATCAATAATAATATGATTTCGAAAAAGATGTATAACTCTTTGCGGTACTAAATATATTTTAATGAAAAATAGTTGAACGATATTAATAAGAGGTTTAGAAAACAGTTTTCGAATGTAACTCAAACGTAAATTTATTAGACTGCAAGACTTTTGTTGCTTTTCAAATTATACGTTAAGGGCTCAAGGACTGTCGTCCATATGACCCTAGTAGTACAAAGTGAGAACAACGGAACTCGCGACTTATAAACCCAATGGCCAGTCATGGTCATCAGCAGAATTTTAAACCTACCCACCCACCTCGACTAACTTCAGGTATAGGACTGTGCATAGGAGCGGAATACAGTTGTTAGAGACACTATGAACTACTGGACAAGCTCTGATATGTGTTTTTTTTTTCTATATAAAAACAAACAAAGTTGTCGAAATGTTCCAATATAAATATGTCAATCGAATTTTCCTTTTTAATTTCCCGCCAAGAAAATTGAAAATTTTCGAAAATCGGGAAGTTTTTGGTTTTACCCCGTTTTTCGAAAATCGAGTTTTCATCAGATCTTGACGTTTTGAGGTCCTAGCCATTTTACGACGGTGTGTGTATGTGTAGATGTATGTAAGTCTCTTACAACTTTTGAACGGTTTTACCAATTGGAACCAAACTTTGGCAACCTTTGGTTCTATCAAACTTAGATTTTCTGAAAATTTGAACCGGTTTGGATCTATAGATTCCCAGAAGTTTAAGAAAACTATGGAATTTTCTTTTAATTGTGTTTTTTTTTGGAATAACTTTGAAAGGGCTTTCGATCGATTCCAAAAACTAATCAGTTATTAACATTAAAAAATCAGTTCGATCGCCGCCGGGCCAGCCAAAATCGGTTGTATCGTTGCGAGATATCATGAACGAAAAACTAGTAAAAAATGATTTTTTCAAAATACTCCAAAAGTTTGTACTTAATTAAATGCATTTTCTGTATTACTTTATAGAACTTAAAAACCTACTTGATTGTTGCTAGTTCAGTCAAAATCGATTAATTTGTTCAAGAGATATTAAAAACAACAAAAAAAATTCTCTTATAAAAAATTCTAAAATTCTGTATCGAATGAAATTCGCATTCTCAAAATTAATTTAAAAAATCGCGTCCAATCCTGTATATTTTAGAATGTTTCGAACTCGAAAATAGCGGGAAGATTCAGGATTAGCTTACAGGGTTAACCGCTTTTCTAAGTTTTCATAACGAGTACATACGTTTGTAATAATATGATTACCTTTATTATATTATACATAAAAAAATGCATAAATTTTTATTACTTAAATTTATTACACAGTTTTAGGAAATGTAAACCTAAATTGACTAAGTATTATTTATTTAGACTGATTTACTAGGTACTCAGCCTTAAATGAATAACGCACAGACTTACTTAATTGAATATAGATATCGAATTAGGTAAAATACAGCATATATACTATATTCTTCTTGACACATTTTTTCTTATCACGTCAAAATGTACTTAGTATCATTTTTATTATAATACTAAAAGTAGTTGTGCAACTAAATGGGGTGAAATTTCGATTCACCGAAAGTGACGTGGTAGGATTAGGGAGAAAGTGTAGGTTTCTTTGCAACTCGCAAAGGGAATGATACGATTATACAGCCGGTCGGTTTACAGGCAACCAGTACAGAGACGGGAGGCAGGATATAAATGCTATATAGTGTAAATAAATACTACGAGGCGATTAAGATTAAGAGGATGTCGCTTCATTGTTTTCTTCTGGAATTTCAAATATATTGGCCAGTGTTTTCTTCATCTCCTTTTTGTATTATGATAGCCTAATCCAGTTTCGATACTACATGCACAATATACCATTCAGTAAATCTCTCCGAATCATACAAATTTACCTATTATCTTGTCCTATTGTCTATGCAAGTACTGAACGTAGTTAGTGATCAGTCGCTTTTTACCCATCAAGAGTGTATAAAAGACGCGTTCTCATTTAATTGTATAGAATTTATGTAGATGTTTGTACATGTCGATGTGACAGATTCTATCCTATTACGTTTTGCTGGTCGCACAATAGACACGGATAGACGAGAACGAATTCCGGAAAGTCAGCGAGTTGCCGTCGCATCGAAAAAGGTATCCGGTCGAATCGGGTCGAATCGGGTCGCATCGGCGCGGAAGACTTGAGGCCCGAGTCCCTCTATCTGCAATGAAAAGATAGTGGGAGTGCGTCGGTAGTGCGCGATAGAAATTGTCACAACGGAGTTCCGTTGTGACAGTTCCTGTGACAGTGACAGTGGCAATATATCGGTTGATATATAAAACGGAGCGAGTGGTGTTCCGGGTAGCCGCGGCGCGGACTCGCAGCGTTGCGTCCCCCGAGAAAGCAATAAACTCGCTTCTATAAGCGGAGATGAAAGGCGAGATTCAATTTGTATCGCATGATGGACGAATTACTCGGCGCGGCGACGGCGTCTCGTGACCCGCCCGTACTCGTGCACAACACCCTATGTACCCTTACATTTTGTAAGTCTTTCTGTGTATCGTTTACATGTTTAGATCATTTTGTTTTAAATATTTAAGAGGTATGACGCACTCGAACGCGTGGGTCTCGTGTTTTGACAATGATCGATTCGCAACCATCGAAATAGAAAAGCATATAAGTATTCCTACATAAATAAAATGACGAAACGAAATTGGCTTCGTAGTAAGCGTGCTGGCATACGATATTGGCTTCGCCGCCGTAAAGATGTTCAACGAGTGTCATTATCCTTACTCTTTCTATCGTCAACGAGTGTCTTCATTCTTTCTCTTTCTTTTTTTTCTTCGGTTTAGAAATAACACTGTCATTCGAAATTACATCTAAAAGAAGATAACAATAAGGTCCTTTATACGAGATTTATTTGGTTTAAAAATCCTTCGTATATCCTCATTTACATTTGTGTGAGTTGTGTGCCACGAATGAACATAAATTTGTTTGACGTTATAATTCTATGCTTTTCTATTTTAATGTTCGCAACATATCAGCGTCACGCGCCGTTTAATTTGTTTGGAGTTATAATTATGTTCAATTTGAATTAATTGTTTTAAAAGCAGGTCGCGGAGTTTTGGACGTCAAATATTCATTTAAAGAAAATAGAACTTGACAGTTCATGTTAAATACAATTAAATCTGTATGTATGACCATTGACCAGAAATGTATAGTATTAGAAAAGATGGGTTTTATAAGAAGAATGCAAAGATCGTACTATTTAGAAATCTATAATGTCTGCTTGCCCTTTTGGGAAATAGGTGCTATTATTAGTCTTATACATATTATTAGTCTTCGAAATTGTGTACGATTCCTAAAAATGTATATGATGCTAAGCCAGTTAAGGAAATGTGCAAAGCGATTTGCCAATTTTTTATACATACATTTCCTAGAGAATGTATGAATTTCATAGGCACTGCATGCTATTCGTAAACGGTACTAGGAAATGTAAAAAAATTCGCACTATACATTAACACTATACCTAGGGTATAATATTCTTTTTTATACATTTCCTACAATCGTTTATTCACAAATTTATATGTTTTTATCACTCCTGTAGCTTCAGTACTTTATATCAAATAGATTTCGGCATTTCTCATCCTGACTGAGGGTTGCCCGTTTGTTTCACACTGCTCCAAATTGTCATTAGTGTCTCGGTATTGCTCTGGATTCACCTCGTAGAGTCTTAAACAAAGCGGTTTTGGGATCCGTTTCATTTCCTTCAAGATCTTGTACGATTTTCTCCAATACCTAGTCACCGTCTCGCGACCTAGTGAGCGGATGACGCAATAGTAATACACCTCCCACGTTCCTCTTACCCCCCTGTAATCTATCGACATCCCGAATTTATCACATATACGATTGCTGCCGAGGAAACGAATAGAATTCCTAGGAAATCTGTATAATAAAATTTCCTCCATACATTTCCTGCCGATTTCAGGTTTTACACACATTTCCATTTAACGACAGATTATATACATTTCTTGCAGCTATATAAGTACTACGTCGTATAGACCTTTCATCGGTTTAAGGCCGTGACAAAAAAAAAAGGAAAACATAACGAGTACTCTTCATTTTCAAATAATGTCACGGAGCGTGACTGCGCTGTAACGGCTGGTGTTATTAATTGTTATTGTAATTAATTAGGGGTCGGCAGGCGCCGGGCGAGGCCGGGGCGCGCCGCGGCCGCGGCCGGGGCCCGTAGGGTCGGCGATCGTCGCGGGCCCTTTACGCGAGAAAATCTTTGCGTCGAATTAAATTCGCCCAATTTTTGCAGCTTCTTAAATAAATTTCTATTCCAGTCTTTTGATCTTTGCTCGATGTTGACGATGTCAGAGAATATTATCATAAAAAATGTGAGCCGGTTTTAATAAGGAATTTTATATTAGATTCCAATGCATCTTTTAAAATTTGTTAATACTTTAATGAACTGTGTCATAACACATTAATTATAATGAATATTTTTTTCCAAAACTGAATAAAATCATTATTTTATTAATTTTTGGCTAAATTTTCACCCACACAGTAATTTAAGTCCTAAAATAAAAATATGTATATGAGTTTATTTTTCACATTCCTAATACTGTTTGTCCTCGGATTATTATTATCATTTTATTAGCATTATAAATTAGTGAAATGTGTATATAAAATTTATTTTTAATCGCAAATAATTACCCTTAAATTATGATTTAAATAATATGGCAAATATAGGGCCTAACCGTTGGACTCGCACTCGATCATGTTTTCTTTAGTCAAAATTAATAATTGTAATGTTTATGATTTCTCATTGGTATCAGCACAAAATTTTTGTTTGTACTATTAAAGGCTGATACAGTTACCAATTAATTTAAAAAAGATGTAAGATAGTTCAAATTTACATATCAATATAATTCAACGGATTAATATGTCGTATAATTATGTTGTATAATGGTGTTCTATAATTACATTAATAATATACATATATTATTAATGTAATTATGGAACCATTCAAATTCTGTGGAATTACCTAACCAACATATGTTTACATCCTCTACATATCTAAAATAATACAGGATATTATTTTTATATATTTATTTTCAAATTCATCCATAAAAAATCCTTAGTTGATTTAATTTAATAATTTTTAATAAATTTAATGATTTAATTTAATAGATAATTGAAAAACGATGAAATAATTGGATTTAAAATATATAGAAAACCCATTTGCAATAATACTACTATACCCCTTTCTTCTTGCCATCCATGGCAACATGGATTAATTATACCCTTTAATAATCATAACAACTCACTAGATTTACCATTTAATATAAATACCATTTATAATATATTGGATCGGGGAAAATGTTTATTCGTATTTTATATAAAAATTCAAGATAATTTTTTCGATTACTATGTCGGATTAATATGTCGTAGACTTTAATTTAATAATAATTAAGTGTTTTTCGATAGGACACGAGGACGTGTATAAACACAAACTAATAATTTAATGTATTATACTTGTACATGCATTAACGTATAATAGTAGCCACATTTCTTAGGGTTTCGAGCCAAAATGGCAAAACCAGAACCCTTATAGTATCGTCATGCCAGTCCGTCTGTCCGTCCGTATACATTATTGAATATACTGTTTTTGAGTTATTGCTGAAAAACCGCGCTTCTTAACAAAAGTACATAAGCGCCATGAATATACTCCCTTGCTGGTGCTTTTTAGTTTACCTTATTTTAAGAGTGATAGTTTATATATCTACTTGTTTCTCTAGTTATAGGCGACTAAAGTGTTTACTTATACTTATTATATTTGGGAAATGTAAAAAAGTGTGACGGTAGTTTTTTCATGTGTGGTGCATTTCTTTGTATAGACGGCTTAGAAATCCTACATTGAGCATGGTCCAACATGCTCTTGGCTGGTTTTTTTTACAATAGCTACATTATTTACGGGTTAAGCTAATATATCTGGATTTGGAACATGTTCGGAGTTATGATTCGTGGTGGTAGCGGGAAGATGTATAAAGCAAGAGACAAGCACTAGATAGGCACACTTATCGAGAAGTAAATATTTTACTAAATGAAAAGAACAATAAGGAGCAGTCGTTTCGACGGTGCTACGGGTCATTGAAAATTATTTCTGTGGGGGAGAGACAAAAAATGTGCTCCATAGTTCACCCCCGCCGCTTTAGGCCACTAATGAAGGAACCACTCCATCTTTTAAGCGGAGCTCACATGGCGATAGAAAACGTTTGGCGTGTTTCGTACTAGTTGCCAGAAGTCCTTAATAGATGATACACGTTTAGAGGCAAGCACATGAAATGGATCAAAAATATAATAGTCCAGAAAGTTTTTTATTTGTATCAGTGAATTATAAAATGAAAATGTAATGAATAATATTCATATTTTCGGGAAAATATTTAGTTCCGTTACTTTGAAAATTAACCAGAAGAACAGTCATTTCTGATAGTTTTTTTTTATTTAATATAAAACAATTGAGTACTAAATATACATGTTCTTATTTTCGAGAAGCTTACATAGTATTTTACTTCTTGGTCTGTACCATTTTGTTCTTTAAATTTTGTGCTCTGAGGTTGCAAGATAAATACTAATAGATCTTTTTCGAACCTTTGAATTGTTTTTAATTAAACGACAATTAGAGCGCATTTATAAGTATTTGTTTACAACGTATTTGTTTCTCCAATAAAATGAAATCAAATAAAAATAAAATCTTTTAACAGTTAGTAGTATTATAAATTCAATCATTTGAAATATAATTAGCTACGGTTTATACACTTCGTAATAATATATTTTTTACGAAATGTTAAAAACGTATTTGAAAGTGTTGACAGTGGCGCTAATTAATCTGTTGACGCAACTGCAGCGTTGTCATCTGTATACACTGTTGTATCATTTGTCCATGTGAACATATTAGTTTGTGATACTGTATGCAAACTCTTCAATCTATTTTTTAGTTCTCATAAAGGTCCTCATAACACAGTAACACCTCTATCAATATCTCTCATAATCACATTTAAGAATTTTATATATGTTTATTACTACTGTATTAAATTTCATGAGTATCGGACGGTTGGTATTTAAATTATGGTTGAAAAAGAATGAGACCTACAAATATAAATATTTAAGTGACGTTGCAGTTGATTGTAAGATCTCGATTTTCTCTGACTTCCATAAAAGTCCCTATAACTGCGTAATCTTTATTCCATACTGCTCATATTTAAATAAGATAATTATATTTTCCTTCATTACTACTCTACCAAATTTCATGAAGAGCATTTCAACAGAACTCAAGTTATCAGCAAATTAACGTACAAATACACAAACCTAGAAACATAAATGCTTTTAGATTTGACTATGAATGTTTGTTTTGATCGGATTCCCATAAAGCTCCCCATAATTCCGTAATTTCTTCACCAATATTGCTCATGTTTGAATTTAAAAATTGTATTTGACTTCACTCACCCTACCAAATTTTATATAGACCGGATCAATGGTACTCAAGTTATCGTCGAACAAACATAGAAATGTCATAGGAATTTGTTTTTGAACCTTGCTTTGCTTGATCGATAAAAATATTGTGAGTGGGTATATTTTAGCAGTGAGATGATTCAAACCTGCTACAAATTATTTTAACGTCTATATGTTAAATTGCTAACAAATAAAAATTTTTAGTGAAAAAACTGGACAAACGACAGTCATATTCAGGTATTAAGTTTTTTTTGTTTTATGATTAAAAATGTCTAAAATCATAAAATAAAACAAAAACGTCATAAAACAAAAACGCGACTGCCACTGTAGCATGTCCCTAGCAAGGTACCGGCCAAGCCTGCAAGCTAGATTACAAAAAAAGAAAATAATAATATAAAATCGCAGTTATTTTTCAACGTTCACCCAACGAGGATTTCCTAGTAGTCTACAACAACTATAAGACGCTGGCCGCATTGGAAATTTAGGTCTACCAAACAAAAAAAGCAGGCTTGTCTAAGGCGGGTCTAGCCAAATTTTTCTTAAAAGTTATTAACAGCGCTGAAGTGACTTACAAAGACATTATAAAAGAGTTCAGAGAAGATTGCAAGTGCGAAATAAATTATGCACAGCTTTTTTTCCAACATCAAAGAGGTGGAGGCGGATCTGTTAGAATATTTTTTTAGATTGAAGAGACTGGCTGCAAAAGCGAAAATTTACTTTGGAAAATACGGAAAACTATTCGGAAAACAGGGTGGTTAACTACGAGTTGCCAATAGAGTATCGAGGCAAAGAAGCTTTCAAAAAATGCCAGACGGGCAACGACATGACCGATGTGAGACCACTACAGCTGGCTACTGGCGCCGCTAAGACCCGTGACGGAACGCGTCACCACAGAATCATGTTTGGCGCTGATGAGACCGGTAGGACGCAGCGTGACTTCCGACGAAGTATCAGGAAAATGGGAGGGGGCAGCGGTGGTAAACCAACTTCAAGGCAGGGAGTCACTGTCCGAAGGACCCATCCGCAAATCAAGCAGAGGTAGCATGTACGTAAATGTTATGCTGAATAAAGACAATGTGCAAGCTTTATTTGCATTTTGGGGCCTATGTGAGCTGCATTAACGCGAACATTATAGACATTAATAAGATTTATGAACTTTCAAATTCCTATGTTCTTTTAAAAAAGGCAAATGGCATAATTTTAAATTTTATCCGACATACTTGCGTATAATTGTGTATAAATCAAACTAAGTTTAAGCACGCGTTTTATATTTTAAAAGATTTGCATTTAGATTTGATTTTAGGAACAGATATTATGAGGAAACATGCTGTTATAATACATTATAATGACTATAAATTTATTATAAGTAAGAAATGACTATGTGCACCGTTTCCATTTTACACGCACCTGCGGGCTCGTCGCAAAAGTTGGCTTTAGCTGTCGTGACGTACTTCGAAGAGTAGACCGATAAGAATGAATAATATCTGATGGAATCTCTGGTAAAAAATAAGGGCTAGGTAATAAGTCTTTATTTTTTACCAGAGGTTCATTGGAAGGTAGGTGATTTGAATGTAAATAAAAACTTGTCTCTCTATCAGCGATAGGAACTACAAAGGTTTTGTCGAAATATTTTGATCTTTTGAAGTCTGAGAATTCTCAATTGAGTAAATATTTAGGTTTTAAGGTGGAAATAAAAACTCAACTTGACATATTTGTCCATAAGTCACCATAAAGAGTGTCTATGGGATAGCGATAAATTATAGAAAAGCATGTACAACAAAAGCTAAACAATTCAGTTATTAGACAACCGAAAAGTCCTTATGCATCTTGGGTGATATTAGAGAAAAAACCAGATGACATATGGATATTTTTTGTAGAATTTAGAAACTTAAAGAAGACGGTTATTTCTGATTCGTATCTTATTCAGAGAACTGAAGATTTAATAATGTTTTTAAGTAAATCTAAATGTTTCGATAATTTAAATTTATTATCAGGGTACTGGCAGATGGTAATAAACAAAAAAGATAGGCCAAAGGCACGTTCGTGACCAATTCGGGATTAGTTGAATTTTTCGTTTTCCCCTTCAGATCAAAGACAAGTTAGGCCAACTTTCGGGGGAATGATGCATACGTTTGAGTTGGGATTAAGTATAGAGATGCCGTAGTGCACGCAGATGACATCTAGGTATATGGAGATACGTTTCAAGATTTCTGTAATGTTTTGAGGGGTTAATAGTAAGTTCAGAAAAGCGGTTCTAACGGTGAAACGTCAATGTGTACCTTCAGTTATGAATCGGAAACAGTTCTGGGGTTCAAAGTTAACGAAGAGGAAGTTAAGCCATTCAAAACACAATTAAGCACAGTGTTGGAATTAGAGACATCGTCAAGAGCAAAGAGTTTAAAATAATTTCAGAGCCTCACCTCCTATTATAGGAAGTTTATAGAAAATTAAATTAAAATAGGGTAAATTAAGCTAATATTAAAAAAAATGTTAAAAATAGAAATTAGTTTTATTGGTCAGCGGAATATCAAGCAGCATTTGATACATTATAGAAACATTTGCGTAATTCACCAGTTTTAAGACACTTTGAGAATAATGACGATAAGGTGGTCACTGGATTGTTTATAAATGCTAGTGGGGAAGTATTAGGTGCACTATTGATGCAAAGGGAGAAAAATATGAAAAATATGTGTTCCGTAGCTTATGTTTCGCGAAACTTGAGCGATTTAGGAAATAAGTATTCCGCAGCAGAACGTGAATGGACTTAGGAATTTTATGGGCATTGAAATATTTTGAGCATTATATTTGGGGGATGACATTTGAAGTAATAGCAGACCTTACGGCATTATGTTAGTTAAAAGAGAATAAAGATGTTAACGACATATTAGCCTTTGAGGCAACATCGCAATTTCTTCTGAGTTTCATCCGCAATCAAATGATTTGATATAAGGGTTTCATAGAACTTTTTGGCAACTCTTATCGATGATAAATGTTGGCATGTTTAAAATAGAAACATAAACCAGTCTCTCTAGTAGATGTTTTTTTATATAATGTAACTATACAGAGCGTGACAAATGTGGTTCCATATTTATTAATATATAGCTGAGAGCCGAATTTCCCTTTGATAATATTCAGTTAGGATATATAAATCGATCTTACAATAACGTGGTTCACTGACAAGAATTAGTAAGTAATGGTAATAATAAGGCTATTAGAAACATTAGAAAGAAATAGGTAAAACAGAAAATTAGATGCCATAGGGTTAAAAAATATTCAAAGCTTCGCGAATGATAGTTGATAATGGTTTATGTGCGTATAAGGATTGTAGGTCTTTTTAAATTAATGCGATGTTATACATGGCCCTATACAATTGTGGAAAAATTATGGAGCTCCATGTATATAATCGAATTGTTCAATAATTGAATGCGGGATATAGGCTATGGATCTCGATGGAAAAAAGTGATATAAAATAAAGGGGGATATAATGTATACAAAGTGTGAATAAAAATTAAAACCTTATGGAAAAGATAAAAAAAGAATACCAAGTAGTTTGCCATGCCAACTGTTGTATTTATTTCATAATGACATTAATTTTATTGTGAATGTAGTTTGGACACGAAGAATTGTTAGTAAGATTAGCGCATAGTGATATGTTAAGATAGGTATGGATTATAATAATTATTGCCCCTATAATACTGTTTAGTAAAAATGGTACATTGTTACCGTTAGTGAAAATTTATGAGTTAATATGTGTTTTATTTTTATTTTGCATGTTACGTGGGAGAGCTGGTAGACCTCTGGACGGCTGACACCACATGCAACATTTGAAGTTACCGTAGAAAAACTGGAAGATGACAAAAAGCTTACCGTGACTCATTTTTAAATTATTAAAGGTAATGCGAGAAAAGGGAAGTATAAAAGTGAGATTCGCTTTGTAAAGGGAGGTAATTATGCTCCTAGAGTTGTATGACGATTCATCCTGTGGTTCACTTTCTAGCTTAGTCAAGTGTGACAGCTGATGGTAGGATCAGTCTTGGTTCCTCATATAGCTCTTAGCTTTAGATGCTAAGAAGACACGAGGGCAGAGCGAGGCTGAAACAGTGCTGGCCGAGCCGTTGCGGCCCAGTGGTGGCAAACATCATCTGACAGCTTCTAAAGCCTTCGAGGAGTCCATCGACTCAAACATTGGTTTTCCACTTGAATTTAAATTTTTTATATCTTAGTGGCATGTCTAGTTTTCTCGAATGATGTTCGGCGTTTTGAAGTGGTTTTGCAGATGAGTACATACATCTTGGCAGTTTGATTATGCGTGCTTAGACGTAAATAACGAATACATAACCAATTACAAATAAATGAAACCGTAAATTAAAAGCTATGTCAACTAATGTGATGTACACATTGCTCGCATTATATGATGCTCCACTAATACGTAAGTCATAGCATCTTATACTACGTCATTTAATGCAGGGTCTATGAATAAAACAAAATTGATTTCATTAGATTTTTTTTTCTCGTAGAAGGAAGATCTAGGAGTTTGCACGCGAGGTGTTTGGCTTCCGGGCTCAGTTGTGTGAACTTTGGTGTCATGTTTGAATTTCAAATTGTGAAGTGTTATTTAATTCGCAAAATAAAAGTAGGAAGATAGACGGGGTATGTCTGGAAAGAGAGACTTGGACCCTGAGACTAACAAGAAGGGAAATTGGTTTAATTAGCGTCATACCAAAGGCGCGCGTATATTGATTGGATGTATCTAAGAAGTAAATTAATAAATATAGTTCATATCGTCACCGCCCGTTTGGTTGAAATTCCCGAGCACTAAAAAGGCGTAGCCACTAGAGCACGTCCCCAGCTTTACAGCATCATTTTATACAAAAAAAATAAGTATGTATATATATATAGGTGAGTGGAAAAATTATTAATGTGTAGGTGATTATTGATGCAAAATATATACATCTTTCAACACATCTTTTAAATTATCAAAGATTAGATACAATGATGTGATAATTCCACGCGGAAAATCGGCGAGTGTGAGCGTCGCGTGTACCGAAAGGCGCTAATGAACCGAGCGCTGAACAAAGTAGGAAAGAATTTGGAGCGATCTTAGGACGGTTTTTGCCGGAGCACCTTCCCCTTGTTCATTAGTGTAATTAACTTATGCCGTACGCTTCCACAATTCCGCCTGGATGTACAAGCCCCTGTAATTGTTATATCGGACGGCGGCGAGTTTTAATAATTTAGGGACATTGTGAGGAAGCTCGACGAAGACAGTCGCGATTCTCTGGACTTGTGTGGCGAGGATGTCGTTTTCAGAACTAAGGATTGGACGCTTTGATGTTAGTTTTGATGATTCCGATGTTTATACATCGGAGTACGCGTTTGAATTTTTATAAAGGATATAAATTCTGATGAACGATGCCTTTCTAGTTGGAGACGCATAAAGGTTTTCACTTTTTATACAATTTGTTTGTTATTAAATTTTATTTGTCCATTCTGATTCCGTTTGTGCTGTCGCATTATATATTTTCTAGTGTGATATTAATTTAATACAATGTAATGTCTGAAGGCTGAATCAATTTAGCAAAACCAAATGATTTTCAATTTACACATTTTTATAGTGTATTTCGCCTCACTAAACGATTGAAACTCATGAGCTTAATCCTAATAATTTCATCAAATTTTATTGACATTAAGAAACTAATCTCCAGTAAACTTGAAATTGGTTCTTACTAAAACTAATGTCTACGAAACCATGAATATAGGCATTGAAATTGAAGCGGATTTGGAACCGAGAGGTGGAACAGGATTGAAATTAGTTGGACCGATTACGATCAATCGCTTATATATTATTTTTAAATATGAAGAAATTGATTCAGGTTTACGCTGGTGAAATTACGGGTAAGTTTAAATTATAAAAGGCTACAATCATTGGCTGAAACACCTGAAAATGAACATCGGTGTTTACTAGAATACTAAAACTTGGTAAATCGGCCATTTAATGGCAAATTTGAACGAGATGAAATAATGTCATAAATAAATGTCATATTAATGGTCCCATAGTTTCTTTTGATTAAAATTAATACGGGCTTTTCACATTTATTACTGGATTCTGTCAATGAATTAAAAAAAAAAAATTTAAAAGCGTCTGAGTATTTTCAATGTTATTCAATCCTATATTAGACTAAATTGTTATCTGGCAACTGTCTCAGGTAGGAAATTAGAATATGTATTCAAAATTTCATGGGTATACTTTTTCACAATATTACTTATTTATTATCGAGAATTTCATATGCTATTTTGAAGAAACCTTTGTTAATTGAATTGATCCAATCGATTTTGATGCAGTTTACGAAGATCGATGCTGTATTTTAAAAACAAGAACTGGATAGATTCAACAATATACAATCTATTGGTTCAACAATATACAAAATATCGCAAAAAAATAATTTTCAAACACTTTTCTCCAAATTTCTCGTGAACAAATCAATCGATTGTTATGCATTTTACGGCAATTGATGCAATTGTTTGAAGAACGAGGTGTTTAGATTTTGGTATCGATCGGTAGAGTAGTCTAAAAGCTATGTCGAAAAAATATTTTTTCGAAAATTTTGTTTTTGTGATTCCTCAAAATAGGTCGAAATTAGTCCAATGTTTCGGGAAGTCTAAATTAAATAAACCCCTTTAGATTGTCGTTAACCATGTATCGATCGGTTAATTCGTTCAAAAGTTGTTAGAAGTTTACATAATACACAAACAAACGCCCGAACACACACAACATGCACAACACACACACACACACACACACACACACACACACACACACACGCACACGCATACACACATACGCATACATAAACACTGACTAACACAACATATAGACATCATCGTTCATAAAAAGTGCAACTTTATACATTGAATTTTTAATTACTCCTAGTGAAGCAGAGGTAGAATAGATAGTCATTAGATGAACTCGAAAACACAATTTTAGTAACAGGATTTAGCTTTTTGGGCTCTATTTTATGTTGATAATTTCAACATTTCTATAATATACTAATTTTAGTACCATTACATAAAGTTAATTTTATTATTGTTATATTAAATAAATACATTTCAGTTTATGAATAATTCTCAGACATTTCGTGTATTATGGAGTAGTGGCCTACGGGACAATTAACATCGAGTTATTATAGCTCTATAAAAAGATGAATGTACAATATTTCATACTATATTTTAACTTTTTAAGTTTCGATTGTCACAAAATGACGAATTTTTATTTGTAAAGCATAACTTAAATATCTTTTTCGTTACCTGTAATACTAGCGGTTTCGAGTTTTTCGTACGATTGTATCCCATCTATTTCATTTCCGTAATGGTCGAATTTCAGAAATCCTTCATAATACTTGGGTGCGTCATGAAAGGAAGTATTGTGTGAAACTCTTAAGATCCCACATCGAGCAGCTCGGGCTGCGCGCTGATAAATGTCAGTCGCTCGGGTAGTTTTCTCCTTTCATGTATTTAGATTAAGTTCTTAATTCTGTATTCGTAACAAAACAGGGACCGATGGCAAAGAACTGTGAGCTGTTTACAGTAAAGATCACAAGCGTCCTATACGATTCGTGTCTTGTGAGCCTTTTACAGTATCAAACCGTCGTAGCGACGTATACGACCGTTGTACAGATCGTTACGACGGTTGTATAATCTAAAGGGCTGTCGTACGCGACCGGTCGACGGTCGTACAAATCGCACGGTCGGATCTCGGCAAGTTCTGACTGTGCGATTGGTACGATTTTACAATGTAAATGCTAGTCGGAACGATTTGTACAACTGTGTCATTTAGCTTCTAATTTGGGCAAAATTGATCGCGTCCTACAGAGCGGAGAACGGAAACAAAAGCTTTCCAAAGAATTCATAGATGTGTATCAAAAATTTTTAATATTTGTTGAATGTTGAGAGTTCATCAGAGTTCATCTTATGCAAATAAAAGTTTAAGAACTGACTCAATTTGCGACAAGAAACAAGCCCACCCATCACATTAATACTAAAAAGATATTTCTTTTTGTTTGTTTTTATTATTGTTTATTTTTTTATATTCTATTGAAATAAAAAAACCTTATTTTCTTCGACAGCCAATTTTATTATTTTCTTAGGAGGGGTGTGGGTTAGGGATTCGCCGTTCTCTGAAAACTTTAAAAGGGGGTACGCGAAGCCATAAGTTTGAGAAACCCTGCAATAGGCCAATTAGCCAATCCTTCATCTTTTGTGATTTTTTATTGTTTTTTTTTTGCACACTACAACCGCCGTAATTGCAGCTAGTTTTTTCCGATCCATTCCGAAGTCGAATGAACAATCAGTCAGTTTCGTCGCAGTCGTTTTTCGACGTGTCGTCTAAATGTAAAGACGCTTGCGCCAGTCGCAAACAACTTGTACAACCATCGTACGTACGACAGTTGTATAACATAAAGGCCGTTTTACATCCACTTCACACCACTGCACTGTTTAATAACCACATTTCATGCTGAGGCGATATCGCGACGAGAACAGAGGGACGTCCCCGCGCGTTCACATCACCAATGACCAATGTCTGACTGATGAGTGCACAAGTAAGACTGTTACTACCAGCGCACACCAAAAATGAAATAGCATTAGTGCGCATGGCATCAAAATAGAAGACGTCAGCGCCAAACCACGTGAAATTCGTTTAAAATAAAACCACGCTAATAAATAAAAAAAACTGTTTTAACGTTAATATCCTTCGTTAATGTCCTTATCATGAGAGATCGGAGTACAGAGAGATCCATTGCAGATCCAGAATGACAGCAAAAAAGGAAAATTATCAGGGTCTGTCTTAAAATTTAATCCTATCGAAGCTATTTCGCTCGATCGTGTAATACTTTTATAGTACACTAACTTAAATAGTTAAAAAACACCTAAAAAACACGTACCAGTCACAGGGGCACTTAATGAGAACGAGAAAAAAACAAATTCTCTTTTCATCACTGTATCAACTACGCTTTAGCGCCTACATTAATTAATGCATGTTAATCGATTTCGTGGTCCCTTTACAACTTTATATAGCATAATAAAAATATAAATGGTCGTTGTGCCGAGTTCCCTTACGATATCTCTATAATTAAAGTAGGTACTTCATACCCTCCAGGGAAATTCTACAGCCACAAACAGCACCTCGTCGTCCATAATGCCACCGTATCTGTTGCGCAAACACACGAGAGCCGAATTAGAGCGCGTCTCTTGTGTTGGCAACACCATACAATCCGCCCCTACTATCGGATAACGCTATCGGAAACTGTGACGATCGAAATTTAATTCTGGAGCGGTTGCGCAGAACCAGCTTTTGGACTAGAAGTTATCGAAGATTTAGAAAGGGTTTTTTGTTTTATACTATGAGTATATTAATTGAGTTCACGATTTAACAGCTAATAACACCTAAAAATGGATTCGAACAAGAACTTATAGTAATTAATTTAGGAATTATTGTCATGAACTTTGTTATGATTTTATTTATCTATTATCTTTAATGGTTCATAAACTTATGTTTACTACCTGCTTTACACAACTAACAAATTCATGTAAGAAACTTTTAATGGGATTTGTACGATATTTTATTTTTTACTTCTCCAAATACATTTTCTAAGTTGATCGACTATAACTTGTTAACTAGTAAAACCTACTTAGATGAGATAGTTTTCTTTCTAATTTCATTATATATACCAAGGTCGTGATTTTTTTTACATAATCACATACAAGCATATAGCTTGGCTGAGGAAGTAGGCGACGCCGTTTGACTCTAACAAAACAGCACCTTAAAACTTAATATTTCGTAAACGGATCTCTGAATCGAAAATCTCAATACATGCATATAAGCACAAAAATCAGTAATAGTTAAAAATAGTTGTGGTGAAGAGCTTCGGAGATGTGGCATGTTTCTCTAGAAAAAGACTGCAAAGAAGACCAGAAACCTGCAGAGACTAGTATAGCTCAGGTTTCAATAAAATCGAACACCTCAAGCACAGCGGCTGATCACACTCTTCAGTTTACGTATGGCACATGAACTAGTGCAACATGTGGATTTCGTGAAGAATGTTAGGACAGGCTTGTCGTTGTTCGCTAGACATCAAGTCAACACTATTGTATATAGTTGCATATATTGTATAGTCAACACTATTGTAGGTTTTTAAGGAACTGACAGTAATGCAAGCCACCAGAGATTACGCGATCACCGTCGCTCATTGGACGCCCGTAACCAATTTACACGTATTACTCCGCAGCATAATGGTCTGTCGATTCTGAAGTATCAACTTTATCGTATTTTTCGAAGCGCATCACCATTGACTTGTTCCGTTTTATTTTTTTTTATTAATGAAGAAAAATTTGGTCGTTAATTTTAAAATGTTTCATGATATATTTTCCCAGCCTTTATTTGACACTTTACAAAATCGTCGTTTTGTGTTTTACATACATTATATGAAAAGGAAAAAAAAAATGATATTGTGACCCGATAACCTTTTAATACTAATACTAATGATTATTTTTTTTTGTAATTACAAATTATCGCAATATGGCGGTTACAGACACATGATTGGTATTGATTCCCATAATCTTAAAAATGAAAGGAATATCTTTCCTCGTTCTTATGTTGAAGTTTGATGATTTAACAAAAAAAAAAATATGACGTCGGATGCGCAAAACAATTAACATTCAAATGTAAATTCGTCGTCAGAACTAAAAAAAAAAACATTATTTCTATTGTCCGAAAAAAAAACAACAAAGTGTTTATTTAGTATTCAAATATTTTTTATGCTTTATAACTTATTAATTCGTCATCCAAGACTCGTTTCGTCCGATAGGAAAAAATTCGTCGAATGAAAGCTTTCCGGATTCTTCTCCTAAGTAATATAAAACGGTCTCGACAATTTATCCCTCGACGTTCTCCGCTGAACAAAAGCTTCCCCGGAAACTTATTAAAATATAACTTGACCCTTGTTGCCCTAATACGATCCTTTTCGGACATGATGTTCTGTAGTGAATGTAGAGTAATGGCGAATTATGTATTTTTTTTTATAAACGGAAACGGATTCTAATACCGTTACCTCTTTATTTATCGTTGTTATAATATCAAATATTAACATTATTAATACCTGATTAGCTGCGTACGTGTACGTTTGCGGTCTACAAGTCGAACGTTTATTTAATTAGAGAATATTCAGCGGCGGATCCACGATTTTGATTTGGGAGACGCTAGAAACCAATGAGGCTAGGTTTTATTAAGATAAAGTTTTTCAAAACATAAAGCTTTTGAATAGAGGAAGAGGGAAGGGGCTTGAGTCCCTTAGCCCTCCTAAATCCGCTACTCTAATTATTCATTTAATAAAAGCTTCAGAAAATTGTATTACGGTGATTATTTCAAATGAAAATACATAAAATATTTTTTTACATGGTTCATTTCTTAATCGCGAGTTGCATCTTCTATGTGCTCTAGAAGTGGGAATTTGCATATAATGCACCTACGTATAGTTTTTTTTTATATGATAGTATGAGGCACAGAATTCTTAATGCCTAAGTCTATTTGGTATCGAGTTTTAAAGAGTTTTGTACGCCATGCACGTAAACATAAACCGTAAAGACATCCTTTAATGGTGGCGAATATTATGAGTGAAATCTGCTTTGATGCGTCACTAAATAAATAGACTTGTCTGTGAAATGTTTGAGTTTACCGCTGGGCGATTTCTTATCGGCACGTCTGTGGGGCGAGGGGCGCGCGGGAGTCGAGTGTCAGGGGACACGAATAGTGATGTTCCACAGATCCTTCAATTTTTATTAGACTACGGATACGTTAAATACGGATACAGCGCATTCATTCGTTGTTCATATGTATTAATATTTATAGTAGGTACGTAAGTATTTTTTTTTGTGTAAAAAAAATCTAATTGTGATTATGAATAAAATACGTGATGCGAAAACGTTTTGTTCAAAAGAAAATCTTTTTGCAATCATCGATAGTTGTGGTGAAAGAAAATGTCTCAGAGAGCAAGTTCAGTTACTAGTTCAGACGATGTCACCAATTTGATTTACTACTTTAATATAGCCCTTTAGGGCTGATGATTCAAGCTTTTCGGTTCTAATAATTTTTATTTTATTTCAGAATAAGTAAGAAATAATTGTATATTTCAATTACTTTCGAATCTTTAAATGTCGGAACATAGTCAGGAATTGGAGTCGAATTGTGGGCTGCATCTTCTGATTCTATCGCTTATGGTTCTTCAGGATTTTATGATCACTAAATTTATTTTGTTTGCAATATTTGAATATTGAATTACAAATAATACATTGTCACACTATCTGATGTTAAATAATATTATTTTCGCGAACTGACAGTTTTGATGTGTTCGCGTGAACATGTTGTGTTACTCTCGTCGTCGCCTTTACTGCCTGTGGCGCCGCCGCAAATCAACTTTGTCCAGGAGTTCCTGTGCACATTCGATTTGTCCGAGTTCGCTCATATGCGATGTTAATCTCTGACATATATATTTTACACGTAAAAATACTAAAAAAATGGTAATTGTAATACCGTACCCAAATTAAAGTCGCAAAATGAAACAATGCTTGCAAAATTTTGATTTGTGCACGACGAAACTGGCAGAAAACGCCTATTTAAATAATTCACATCCGTATAAATGGAGAGTACGGATATAGGACCCTCGCGATATCCGGCACGGCGCGTCACTGGCGGCCGGTCGTTTTTGCGCTCGGAAGCGGGTATGAGTTATGGGGCCGCCAGCGACGGCCGTCTCCAGGGCCATGATACGCCGGCTGGATACCTACAGACTGGCCGTTAACTGCGCGAAACATTCGCGGGGCCCGCATGTATATTAATGACGCCGCGCCGGCCGCGCCCGCCGCGCCCGCGCCGGTCACCTTTGCGGCTTACGGCTGATTTTTATTTGATTTATTTTGTTTGTCCGCCTCCTGCTCGGGGCATCATACCTATAAAACGAACAACGGCACCCCCTGGAAGACGGATCATGTGTCGAACTGTTTGTCGTTTAACAGTTTTTATAAGAAAATCTGCTTGGTTTTTAGAACTTTTTATTACTTAACGCTGAATATTGGTGATTTGGCAAGGATACGGAGCGGGAATACGTGGTCTTGCAGCGAGCGCAACACGGAAAAGTTGTTATGTTATTAATAAAGAAATAAATATAATTTATTGGGAGAAAATGCTTTATTATAATTGAAAATTCAATATTAATCTGATGTACTTATAGATATTTCAAAATCAAATGTCATAACAAGTAAATCAAATAATTTTTAATATTTCACATTAAAAACCAGTGAAAAATGTTTAATTTAAGGTAGTTTTGAGAACAAAATTGGTTTATTAGACAATCTATCTCATGGACGATAAATAAAACATTATCTACATAAAAAAAAAAAACTGACCAATAGTATGTCGGATCATGCTCATTGTAGATAGGGTTTCGAAGCCGTTATTACAAAGAAATGAACTACAGATGAAAAAAAAGTACGTTGTTACCCTTTTACAATGATTTCCGCACAGAATAGTTACAAGCACTTTAGTCGCCTATAACTAGAAAAACGAGTATGTGTGTGGACTATTATTACTAAACTAGTGTAAACTAAAGTGCATTAGCGAAAAATATATTTTCATGGCACTTACGTCCTTTAGTTGAGCAGCGCAATTTTTTGATAATAACTCAAAAACAGTATTACCATGTTCAATGTAATTTTTGTTGAAAGTATTTATTAACTGTTATCTTTGTCATTTTTTCATATTTATTGGACATACGGTTTAAAAAATAGAGGGGGGATACAATTTCTAGTAATTACGGAGGGTTTATTTCTGAAATTATTCATATAATCAGAAAAATTGGTTAGAAACCTTAAAGTGTTTTAAAAGAACTATCGAAATATATGACACACGTTGATGTTTGCTGAAAAAAAATTTATTCAGCTTCTATTACTTATATGAACAGCTCTCCCTAGAAATATTTATTTTTGTTATTGTACCTTCAAAGTAAGTAGCGGCTTATAGAAGAGATCTACGTTATAAATTTCATCGATATACGTTTTGTAGCTTTTGAATAAAATACCTGTGACATACAGACGGACGGATGGCCGGATGGACGGACACGACGAAATCATAAGGCTTTCGTTTTTGCCATTTCGGCTCTTTTTTCCTAGACCTCTAAAGACCTATATTGATGAAATTCATAGTGTAGGTGTCTTGTATAAGCGGCTACTTAGCGGCTGCTATGAACATGACTGGATATACTGTTTTTGAGTTATTACCGAAAAATTGCATTGAGAAGTGCCACGAAGATACGCTCTTTAGTTGATGCACATTAGTTTAAACTGTTTTAATAGTAATAGTCGACATGCCTACTTGTTTTTCTAGTTATAGACGACTAAAGTGCTTATAACTATTCTGTGTAGAAACATGGAAAAAGTGTAACAACGTACTTTTTTCATATGTATCGTATTTCTTTGTAATAATGGCTTCAGAATCCTATAATATGCATGATTCGACATGCTTTTTTCCAGTTCTTTAATAATACTTATTGATGCATATTTCATTATCAAATTCACAACATGTGGAGGTAAGATAGATATCGTGACACATATTCACACAATTGATCGGTGCATGAATTCTCATTAGTGCCAGTTGTACTAATTAGAAAAAATAAAATTTCTATTTTAATGTGTATTGAAATAAGACAAAATGATTCTCAGCTTGGCCAATACTCAATCTGAAGTCAATAGTCAATCTGAAGCATATCTCTCGTTAAATATGGTCAATTTCTCTTTTCAATCTTCATTAGACTACTGAAGTCAGAAAGCATGATTTGGTAATGCTTTAAGAAAAAAAAAACTTTGATTATGGGATATTTTGCATTCAAAGTAGGTATATTCTGACTTTTTCGTATTTCGTTATATTGAAATTAAAATTATTTTTTATTGCGAAATGATGTTTGTCAAGTTACTTGGAATATGTAAAATTTTATATAAGCAATCGAATTTTTGTTACAAAGTTTTTATTAATGGTTGGATAAAGACGTAATATTTTTTTGATTTAAGATAGAAAACGTAAGATTGTTAAATAAGAATCAAAAAAAAAAAAAATTGAACTTAAAACTGTATCTAAAGACGACAGTGTGAAATGTGTTTGCGTTGTTGTAAGTGCGATTAAAATTATGGTTATACCCATATAACAAATTTGCAAACAATTTGTGTACGGGTACTGAAAGAATTAAAAATAATACACGTTGGGTGTAAATAGCGCACTCAAATTAAAGTTTGAAATTTTTGTTTGTCTGTATTTGTTGCCACATCAATCACGTGAGAACTGCTGTACAAAATTTAATGACATTTTCGTACTGTTAATTTGTCAATTTGCTTCAGTGTCAGTATATATACTTTTTTCAATATTAAATAATCAGACTGTTAATTTGTATGCATAAGGCGTAGTTTTCTATTGTACAAAATTTTATTGTGATCCGTTTATTAGTTTAGGTAAAAATTATGTTCTAAAACAATATAATCATATATTACTCTTTATTTCTGTTGTTGCCTTTTCTTGGGGTTTTCATTCATCAGAATTATTGCAACTTTAAACGTATACGGTAAGTAAATATAGTATAGAACAGTGCAATTATAAATTGGTATACATTCTGTTTCTGTCTCGTATGCAACTCCTTTATGGAGAGTTGAAAACGTTATTAAGAGGAGATGGAATTTTATATAGAAAATCCGTATTCTCTGAAGTAAAGAATAATAAAAGTTATATTATATTGTACGATAGTTGGAAGTGGGTAATTTAGTGCGCATTTTTTGCGCACTTAATCATACAAAAATTATGAGTTAGAATGTCTCATAATTGAGTAGCTCTTTCTGCTTCATAGGCATTTTCATTTGTTGTTCATTCATCAATTCATTAATTTTCAATGAATGATAATTACCCATCTCTTATCTTTTGGAATCTTTTTCCATTGTCGATTTTTAGATATCCATCTTATTTAAATATTACGATGTCCGTCTTTTTATATGCATTCCGTACCTACGACTATGTCAAACGATCGACATTATAAATCATACATATGGGTACCTACCGTTGGACAGCATCCGAGATGTGGACACACGTACAAGTGTACAATACCAATGGAAACGGGGTCGAGTTGTGTGAATGTGCGCAAGATTCATTCTACTAATCAAAGGCAAATCAAATTAGGGATTCGTTCGTGTGGCGGAGATTTACGAGTCGCCTCCTTATTGGGTCGGCAAACAGCGAATAAAATTAACAGAACAAACGACGACTGAACAAACGGTTGTCGTAGGAACGCACCCCCTCTACCCTCTCCGCCCTCTAGGGTGCGGCCACCTCGCGCCTCGATGTCCGCAATCGCTCTAACGGATCCGGTAATGATGTCTCTTTTTTAATTTTTGTCAAAGCGTACTTACTCAGCTTCGGCCGTGGAGAGCGAGGAAGGTAAATAATAAAAAGCTAAAAGTGATTTTATCAATATGATAAAAATAATGTTAATTGAATTTCGAAAAGAATACCACAGAATAGTAAAGCGGACAGTTGATTAAATATGCCCGTTCCAATGTAAGCAAATAACGCGTATCTTCGATCGTTCGCTAATTTTCAGGACTATCAAGAACACCTACATTCTCCGACAACTTTCGCTCAAGGCTACGTCTGTACGAATATAACAATACATTGCTTTTCCCGTTTTCGCTTTTCTACACATGGTGCGTGGTGACCGGACAGACTAGGATATTTCTTGCGACCACTTCTGATTCATTATTTAAAAAAAACACGCTTGACTGCTTAAATATCGGTTGATCAGGCATTCGTTGCTATAATTGTTGATACAGACTTAATTGACGAATAATCCTGCAATTAAGAGTCGTTTTAAAAATCACCGATTTTTCTCGCAAGTGTCACGGACGAATCTTATCACTTTTCTGCAGCTTTCTTTCCCTTACGGAAATATTTATTCCCATAAATATTATGTACCATCTTAATTTCTACGATAATAATATATTAAACATGTACATTGCATTAATTGTTAAATAATGCATATTTATTGTTAATTGTTATTGTGTCAGTAGAGCAAGAGAGATACGCAAATATCGTACCATGAAGACATCTATAGTCTCTACCTACCCTTTCAGGGAAATAGGCGTGAGTTTGTATTATTATTATCATCATCATTGTTAATATATCTAATGTATGTCTCGCGCTTCATTCCGGTTATGAATATAAACGCTTTTTTATTCCGATTTGTCGAAAGAAAAAAAGTCTTCCCGGACCAGACGATTAACTGTGTTAGGTGAGATTTTTACTCACTAGAAAGTCTTCCTTGAAGGGACTGAGGTTAAGCTACTAGCCCTGGGTTTCCTAAACCTTTTCCGGTAGTTAAAGCGAAAATCTAACCACACGGTGTTAAGTTTCGGTGCTTCGAGTCACGTGCTCGTACGATAAAATGATTTTTGAACGAACAGGAGTGATATTTTCTATTTTTAATCGTTTTTACGATCAAGCATCCCAATAAAGATTTTAATATGTCAGCGCGGTTTGCGGCAACGCGGAATTTTGTAGCGAGAAATGCGAATAGAATGGACTCGTTCCATTGTGTGGGGTTAATTCGCGAAAATCCATAATTAGACGCTCGCTTGTAACATATTTTAAAATACCGCATGCGACCACCGCTGACCATAGAATCTGTTCTTCCACTACGAACCCCTATTCATAATATCTATCCATATCGATAAAATATTAATACTTGTTTAGGTGTCTGATATCTGTCAGTGTTCTCGAATCAATATTTCGTTGGATAGGATTCGTAGTGAAAGAACAGGTTCAAGGGCTGGCGGTGGGTTGTATGCTACATGTTAGTACATGTTGCAGGCAAGCGGTTTGGTTTTAGCACCTGCAGTGCAGCCGGCGTGGGGGCTACAGTGACGTCACTTCATTAACTGCACTTTTAGCGGTCTGGATCGGCTCTACAAGTTTCCGGGCCTCGGTTGGCTCGGGCGTTAGCGTGGTCCTAGAAGCTGGGCTCGCCTGCTAGGGGTTTCTCTAGCACGGAGCACGCCTGGAGGCCGTGGATTTGCGGGTGAACGCGGGCGTGGAACTCGGGAGTCGGCGTGGTCTTAGGTGCAGTTGCGGTTGCCCATTTGCATTTACTGGCCGAGTAACGGGCGAAACCGGATTTATAAAAAATGTCCTTCAACTCGCGACATGTTTAGACTGCCCCCGTCCGCTTCTAGACGCGGATAAAAGTCGCCCTGACCATCGCGGGGCGCCCCATTTAGCGAACTGAGAATGAAAAATACATTCACATTTTAAAATTTTAATTTTAGTTATAACAAGCATGAAAATCTTGTGATATTTCATGAAACAATTATCTTATGTAATATGCTAACAGACAAATGTAATATTAACAGTGTCTACGACGATGTCCGATTGGTTCGGGGCCCATTATCGTGAAAACTAGCTATTAGAGAAATTAAGGAACCCTTTTTATATACTCGTGTTAACTGCCCGATTCTCTATATCCTAAAAACCCCTAGGCTAAGACGAAAAGGGCTCGCTCTCGATCTCGAAGCTTCTTATTGGTAGTCGGCCGCCAGGGTTTTGTCCGGCTTACGAATAATGATCCCTTTTTAAAATGTACGAGGTATACAATGAAATTTATTTAATATTTGTCTATGAAGCAAAATCGTTTCAGACCTGTGAGTCTTCCACAATACAATCTCAAAGTGAAATAACTCGCCTGAGCTTTTCGGCTCCGGAAACGCGAACAAACGACGCCGATTAATTATTCCATTCCAAAACAACAGTACGGTGGCGCCACCTCACATTCTTAAATTATCGTGAATCGATTGTCATTGTTGTAAATTATTTTGTTTTGTTTGAAAATACGCAACAACGCCGAGTAGCCGTATAAAAAACTATACATGTGCTACCTAACTTGAAACTAAAATAATTATGCCTTAATTTGAAATTTTTGAATAACAAAAAATACACAATATTAGCCTTTGCTTTCGTCAGTGTTATCAATAATTTAAATATCCGTTTTTCTAAAACAGATTTAATGTATGGACGCGTATTTAGTGCCTAGAATTCTATATTATTTAAAAATTTTGAATTATTGTTATTATTTAGTTTGTTTCAAATTTTTACTAAAATTTAAAAGAGTTTTTTTTTTTAATTTCACGAACACATTGTTACAGAAAAAATATTAAAATTGTTGTACGAGTTTCAAAATCTGCTTAATAATATTCGGAAATGAATGTATCACGATGAACACATACACATATACATAGATATGCACACATAGGCTTTTTTTTAATTCTCAGCGGAAAATTATTACATAAATATATAAATATTTGCTTGTGGATGAACAATTAAAATGAGATGTTTGGACTCAAATACGTGAAATAACAGTTTCGCTCTCGCAATTTCGTCTGAGTCATAGTTCCGGAGATCCATTTCCCTTCATCGGGTCTCCCTCTCCATCGGTCCACTCCTTCGTCTATTAGATACTCCTATCGAAGAGGCCAGCAATGCTCTGGTGACTCCTCCGGAGTCGCGAGTGTTCATGGGTGGCGGCGACCACCTATATTCTGGTGGCTTGCACGCACATTTGTCCCTCGACAATGCTAAAAAAAATAATGAAAGGTGGAATCTAGATCGAGACCGAGATCAGGGCGAACACAGCGTCATCTGTCAATACAAAAGATATACGACCCATTCTGCATCTAAGCGGACCAAGTCGCGTAGAAAACTGTCTACGATAAAAATGATTAAAGGCTTGATTCTTTTTTAGGGTTTTAGGAAAATTACAACTAATCCTAACAGTTCAACGAAACGCCGTCCCATGGGTAGATATGGGTACAGTGACATCACTGTTCTCATATCTACCTTTTAAAAGTGTCCCTCACATAATACACTGCGTTCGTTGTCCTTTTATGTTCTTTTCTACCACATTCAATTCCTGCTTATAAACATAACAACTAGAACTTCATTATAGACAGTGAAACGCGCTTATCGTCAAACACTTTTACTATTCGTAAGAGCAAGCAAGGCTCTATTCAGTTTATTTTCCGCAATTTCCTTCTTTTCAGTATTCCCATCATGTTTACAATTCGTAAATAAACTATTCAAGTAAACAAACTCTTTCAACTCGTTCAACTTTGTCACTTCTTATGCATATATCGCATTCAGTAATGCTTTAGATTCTTTCAAACACCATGATCTTAATTTTTCTTATATCTACTTTTATACCTTATAACAGAGGTACAAAAGTAGATGTCAGAAAAATTAAGAATACTTCATTTATTCAACAGAATAATGAATTTTAGCTACTATTGCTAGCAGGTCGCACGCCGACGGCGCAAGAGTTATTTGGTCGTAGGCATACAAGAGATATTTGGTATATATATAATTCTTCTTCTTGTACTTCTTAGTGTCAACTCATACTCTTTTAAATCATACAGACAGTTAACCATAAATTGATTAAATATCCCTAGTGTCATGTTTGGAACTCCTATACATACGAGTATATACTAATATATAATAAAGTATATTTGTTTGAATCCGTATCAATTAGTCTCGCACCTCTACTGAATGCTTCATAGTAAAATATTGCACGACGTAAGAAATATATAAATACGAGGAAAATAGTAAAAAAATATTAGCAATGAGATAATTATAAAAAAAAATAAAATGAAATAACAAATGCCGAATTACGGGGAACGTCTAGTTTCTCGTCTACGTAAACGCCTAATCTAGAGACAAAAATATATCGAATTTGATTAATATGGACGACCGGGTATTATTCATAGCTAATACACAAACATATTTTTCTGTAAGTCGTTTCCGAAGCGCTTCGCCTCCTTTCCTTGGGCAAAGTTTTTTCGTGCCGTCCCCGCCTTGAAGTATTAATTGGGCTCAAGGGAGATTTCCTTCCTTAATCTTGAGCCTTTAAACGTCGGAGGAAACATTGTAACATTTTATTTTGCCATTAAATTTATTATTCGTCGTGCGGCCCCGCAGCTTTGGCCGAGTTCTTGTTTATCTCGCGGCGGGTCGTTCCAACATGCGACTGACACTCGCAACTTTTCACTCCATGTCATACTTTTTTCGTTATCGACGATCGAGATATCATTCAATACCTATCGATAAACTGATTTATTGACTATAAAAAATATGTGTGATATTTTATGTTATAAAATGCCTCCATGACGATTTATTTCAACAATATCAGTATTTAAATTCATATCATTCTTTATATATATCACACATGTATAAAGTAATATACTTATCTTTCAATCAAAATATCTCTCTTTCGTAGGTTATAAAATAATACTTGAAATACGTCATAATTTATTGCGAGTTTACACTTTACCGCTCGTTCGGAAGGCAGTTTTCCCTCAAGAAGAACGAACAAGAAACTTAAGGGTAGCTCTTTTCTAATTTGCTCATACATAGCCAAAACAAATACAAAACCATTAAGAACGAAACAGTCTGGTAAGAAGTCGAGCTGCTTCTGCCCTTGGATATTTGTCTTCTAAATATTCGGATATTTCGTAATACTTATTTTTACTGAGTAATTGTTTAATAATACTCTTACATTTATAAGAGGGTAATTCTTATATATTCACAGGAACTCTATTGAACTTGCGAACGCAGAGCCCTCTAAATGAATTTGTGACTGCATGTTCGACTAACAAGTAAACCCAGTTTGTTTTTGGTATTGAGATTACTAATTCTTTTATGCACTTCTAATTTTTTTTTACTATATTCAATTTTCATAAATTAATTGGGATGCCAGACTTAAGATTACAATTTCCTTAAACTTATTTCTAAAAGATACACGAGGTCCGACCTTGTAAGTCGCGCAAACGGCCCGCTCTTGCGTCACGAAAATTCTTTGAATATCTGCGGCATGTCCCCAGAGCAAGATGCCGTTCGAGATCACGCTATGAAAACAGACAAAATAAACTAATCTAGTAGTTTCGACGTTTGATAAATGTCTTATTTTTTTGACTGCGTAGGCGGCGGAGTTAAGTCTTTTCGCTAACTTACTAATATGAGGACCCCATTGAAGCCTGTTATTTAAAATGACTCCCAGCAACATTGTAGCTTTAACGAACTCCAATTATACGTTATGTACTAAAATAGTTCCGAATCCATGTATTATATTTAGAAGTGAGAATTTTGCATATTTTGTTTACACATTATAGTTATAGCTATTACCTATCGCGACTCCAGTTTCTGGCTAAAGGTTGCACGAATACCGGTTGGCTCTGCACTCCCATCACTCCCTAATTCACACTAGAACCTACACTCTTATCGTATAATTACGCTCTCATCGGTGTATCGGGACTTATCCTTTTTAATCATTACGACTGGCTAAATGTTGAGCGATGATGATGATGAATTTCATTAAGTAGTAGGTTATTTGCAGTAAACCGTTTCTCTATTTTAAAGATAGCATTGTTCAAATCGTCATAAGTGGGCCGTTGTCTTTTAACTTTGAATAACAAAGAAATATCATCTGCAAACAGCACTATTTCATGAACATCCTTAACAAGGCTAAGTAAGTCATTTCATTCGACTAAAAAAAAAGGGATCAAGAATTGATTCCTGTGGTACACTGATGTGGACTACACATCCAGATGATCTCATGCCGTTAACATTGAGCCTCTGAACTCTGTTATTCAAATACGATTTCAGAAGGTCGAATGCCCGGCCTGTTGCAACATAAAAAATGTAGTTTCCTGATCATAATTGCATGATAAATACAATCAAATGCCTTGGAGAGATCGCAAAATACGCTAATTGCAACTAGGAATCCTCAAAGGAATAAATAAAAAAAGAAGAAAATAAAAAAGAATAAATGTTATGATTATATTTACCAGAATGCAAGAGGTATAAAATACTTCTAATTATCCTCTGAGACACATAGCTTATTTTTGTTTGATATATTTTACAATAAATTTCAAAATATACAGTCAGTGCCACATAACAAATAAGTGTCTAGCAATTGACAAAAAAATGTAAAAGAAACTACTGTATGAATATTTATATTTTAACATTTATGTTGTATAAATTATATTTTATAAATAGTTATTCCCTTTTATTCTCTAAGTAATCTTGCTTATTACATACCACGTCCAAGCAGAAGCAAAGCTCAAGCGCACCATAGCAATGGCACCATAACAAATAGGACTTAAAGCGAACAGCAGGAGATGCATTTTGAGGTGGCGAATTATGCCACTGAAGCATGAGCTGAACCAAAGCGCTCCTCTTTTTCCACAAAATTTTCGTAGAGAAAGTACGTCCCGTCCGGTCGCAGATGCTTTTGTCTAGAGGATGTAGCCACAGCAGACCATCGGTAGTTAAGTGAGATCGTCGGTAATTAAATGATCACCAAGTGCAACGCCGAATCGGTGTCATAGAATGATGAAACGGCGTTGACTTATAAGCGCCTCCTCGGCTTTGTCATGGTGGCAAAACGGGTCTGTGTGAAAGGATTCGCGGCATGCCTCCTTCACCTGTTCCTGGGTGGGCTAGATCCACGCGGCACCTAATCCTCGCGCTTCCTGCCTTCGCGAAGACAGTTTGCGGTATTCACGGCTCTATCAGTGCTACTTATTGTAAAAATGCGGAGTAAAACGCTAAGTTACTAGTGATTGATGTACTAAGGGTCAAATAGGAATCTGTTACGTTCTGTTTAGTGTCAGACACACAGGGCTAATTCTGTTTACATACAAAAAGTAGTGTTATGTCAACCTTATGTTTTGCATTACAAATTCTATGATGCAAACATGCCGGGGAATATGTAACTAATATGTGTTTCATATTCTTCGGTGATAGCTATCAATTTTGAGTCCGGCATCAGCGGCACTTGACTAATCACCCTTTCTTCCTGACACGCCAGCCGGTGTAGTTTGCTACCCGGTATGTTAAGATCGAACAAATTTAATTAAGCCACCACAAAAGTTCCAGATAAAATGAAGAACTTTTTGTGCTTTAGACTTAAATTAACAATAAAATATTTTCCGTGTTTCCACTATTGTCTTATCATTTTATTACAATAAAAGTTGACGCAGGTATAAATTTAATGTAAAGGATAAAAAATAATGGATATTACTTCTTTGAGAATTTTACCGTACCCTTTGAATTATCAAAGGTTCATTGAAAGACGTAGTAGCTAATATCCTACAGTGGGAATTATAAGAGGCCTCAGCCAAAAGGCGAGGCGAGCAGAAGTGAAATAGAATGTAGATAGAAAAGATTGATACAGGAGCAAGTAACTGCCATCTTAGGTCAGCATTTGTGCGCTCAGTCGTCAAAACCCTAAACGTAAACAGAATAAAATCTTGGAAGAATAATATAACGACACTTTAGCCTTTTGTATAATTTTTTTTAGTCATTTTATTGTTTTAGATGCCATTGTGGTGTTCCTCCTATATTTTCTAGAAGAATTCCGTTTTAAGCAGTAGTTGCAATAGTTTTGCTCATAAAGAAATATATTTCACAGCTTCCACAATTAAAAAAAAATAATGCTGTAATTACGACGCGATATTTAACACGGAATCGCAATGTTTAAAATAGATGCCTCTAAGTTCTTTCAACACCTTCTGCTTATAGTCGAATTAAAAATTAAAAGAAAAAAAGTTGTTTTATTTAAATTGAGACCAATTATGACTATTATAATCGTACCACGACATCTCATTCAGAAATTGTCATTAATTTGTCGGTTTATGAGGGAATTAAATTGATCCACATCCACATAATTTTTTGGGCCGTCAAATTTCTACGTAGTTTTGGTGGCTGTTTAGGATTTCTTTGGTTTATATTTTACTAATTCCATTTGGACTCCTGTCAACTCGTAAAGTTGCAATAGAGCGCTATTCTATTAAATTAAGCATCTTAGATTCGAAGTCGAAGTAGATTTATATATATGGCAGCTCCATTACATTAATTTATTTCACCCACGTCATATAAAAGCGAAGGTAGAGGTGAATACAGAAAAAAATTACAACAAAATAAAATGTAACACTTTTGCAGCAATTTTCGAATAAATGTAACATTTCTATTTTGCCAGCATTATAATGTTTCGCGATGGCACCGAATCCATTAGCGTGAATAAACATTCAAACAAAGGAGATACAAAATAAGTTACATTTAAAATACGATTTTTTTTTTCTATATTAATGGAGTCGCGAGTAACGATGAAATAATTTTGTTATATTCTGAATAAAAAATGAACTAAATGCGTACCGTATTCTCTAGTCGTACCAAACTCTTTATCCATGTCAAATGTAAGTATCGGTGGGTATAGGTATAAAAATTGAGGAGTATTTATATTGAGGAAGTTTTATGTTGAAATTTTAAGATTTAATTTATCACACATCGTGCGTAAGACTAGAGGCCGCTCGCAGCTTCCATCTAAAATATCCTTTGAATTATGCTGATTGCTATACCGAATCAGATCCTCCTTCCAATCCCGACCCCCTCTTCCACTGACGTCTCCCACTCCAACCCTCTTCCCAACTCGGATAGGTATTCGCCGTTAACCAGATGTATACAATTCATTTACTCAGAATTTTCGTCATTTACTGACCGATTTGAATAATTATTGTTATTCTAAAGACTCTACTCCCAGGTAGGACTTGTTTTTGTTAGAATTAAGTACTGATGATAAGATCTATTAGAAATCAAGAAATTCTTTAAATATCATAAGCATATGAAGAGCAATTTGGGTATTTTTTGTAATAATTATGAATTTGATTTCAGAAAGTATCATTTGGTGATTGCTACTTGAACTCTTCAATGATAACCGTATCGTGGATTGCAATGAGATTTCTTTGATCAGTTTATGCTTATCAAAATTTGCATAGTGAAGTAAAACTGATGATGTAGTACCAGCTTAGTTCTGACGGTGTGATTCACAAAGAATAAATACTTCTTTTCAAACATTATAAATACACGTAAAAAAAACTTATTTTGATTGCAACTTTTGCAGTTTGTGTCAGAGAGCGCTCGATGTAGTCAAGTAATTATGGTACGTTATAGTATCAGGGGAAGTCTTAAAGTCTCCAACTTGATATAGAAATTTCTTCGAAAATAATTTGATTTATTGATGGAGGAATATATGCGATTCTCACTAATTTCATATTTATCTTTTTACCATCTTCAATTCAAGTTATCGAGTCAAACATAATCGACAATTAATTAAAGATAAACTCTCATTGATGGAGGCAAGCTAGAGATAATATATATATTTTCTTGCCCCGAAACCACGGTCAAGGATGCACGAAAATCTTAAAAGGTTCTATAGGGCGTCACGAGGGCGAGGTCGGAGGGGAACGAGGGTCCGATCTTATCGGGCCCGTAATTAAAACCGCGCGCGGCTAACGAAAGTCCTCGTCCGCCGCTGAATGCCGCTAAACGAACTGAACAAACTTGGAGTCTTTTACGTTTACTTTTTTTTTTAGCAAAAAGTTCGTCTTCATTTTTTCCCAGGTTTCTGCCGGCACCATGGGACGTCTTCTTGATTTCGTAATAACGTTCGTGTTTGGAAATACAATTTTTTTTTACTATGTGATAGAAAATAAATTAAACATTTACAATACAGTTAATCATAAAAGTAATTACAAATTCCTTGTATTCTAAATATCTACGTGATAAGGGATTAAGATATACACTGCGACAAGGGAGTTGTTAGACATATTTTATTTTAATGTACAGACGTCGGTGATTGTGAAATATATTTCTTCGAGATAAGCCGAGTTTGTCTGAACTGAGTCTCCCAAGTTTAAGTGAAGGCTGAAAGTGTAAACTTTACGGCAATCGAGTGCGTGTGTGCTTTCGTGTGCGAAGCACTAAATTATAAGCGGTCTGGCCCGGCACACGTTGTTTCGTCCTTTCTTTGGTGGCTGACGTATCTAGTTAATGACTGAAGCTCCGCCACCATGGATGTAGAATGAATTTCTCCATCTTTTGTATCGATCCATGTCAATTTCAAGATTGACGGTCTCACTTTGGATACCGATTCCAGTCACTCTTAGGATTCTAATACCGATTCTACCCCAGTTGCGTTCTCAATTGCGGTCCTCGTCCCGTTTTCAATTTTGATCTTGATTTCGCTGAAGATTCTGATCCCTGGTACGCTTTTAATTTTGATCCCTCTACAAGTTACAGTTCCGATTTTGACGAAGGCGAAGGCAAATAATCCTTTCATCTTTCGTATATCAATCCCAATCAGGATCTTGATTCTGATACTGATCCCACACGTGTTCGTGTATGTATGTATTTTTAAATGAATAATTTGAAAAAAAAAAATAACGATTACATTGAAAAAAAATTTGAACTCGTTAACTACACCACCCCACGGGCTAAAAGCTATCCTATCTCTCAAGTTGGACCATATCACATAGAGTTTGCACAATTTCATTAAGGTCGGTTAAGTAGTTATTGGAGTCCACGAACCAACATTGTGACAATGAAATTTTATATAATAAAGTTATTAAACATATTTATCTAAGTCATGTTTTATCACTATTATATGAAATGTATCGTTCGAAGATACGAGTACATTATACAGAACATACAGACATTTACTTTAAACAGGTATGATTGTGTATGATTTACATTCTTAACTTGGAAAGCTTGCTATGAAAGACCAAAATTAATCAAAAGTAAATTGAGAAATCACTGGGCACCAGCTTTTTAAGATTCCATATTTCACTTTTCTGTTCGCCTGTCCGTCTGTCTGTCCGTCTGTCAAGAGCCTTTTTTCTCAAAGGCACGTAGAGGTATCAAGTTAATCAAATACTTAAGTGTGGGTTTCCTTGAAGCTGTAAAAAAATCACGATTCTAAATTAATGCAATCAAAAATTGTGACAAAATACGGACATTAATGCTCCTTATTTTTAAATTCGTAAATAAATAAAAACCCATTGAGCACTTCTCATCGACTTAAAATAATGAATGTTGGCAAAAATGTCTCACAGCACAATTAAAAAAAATCTGGAAATAGTTAATTTGTAGTTTTTTCATATGAAAAAGTGTTTTTTATTATTACAAACTGCCTTCCGAATGAGCGGTAAAGTGTAAATTCGCAAAAAATTATTACGTATTTCAAGTGTTATTTTGTAACCTACGAAATAAAGATATTTTGAATTTGAAACTTACACTTATGATGGAAGTGTGACCCGTGACTAATACATTGTATAACAATTTTTGATTATCCAGTATGAAAACATAAGATTTTCAAAAACTAAAAAAATTTTTAAACTTTTTTGATAAACAAAGCTAAAGTTTCGAAATTCTTGGGACCAGCACCTCGTTAGTATCGGTGTCGAAAACGGACAAAAACCATCGAAATATCTGTGTATATGCATAATTAATCTGGTACATATCTCTCAGGGTTACGAGTCCTATTCGCACTTGACCGGTTTTTTTTTGGTGAGCACGCATTATTAGCTCAATAATATTCCAAAAATAAAACAACGCCGTTTTATTATCTATGTGCTATGAAATATAAATTTAATTTCGATTCAAGTGATGATGGCAGAAAAATGGCGTTCAATTTCCTAGATAAGAGTAAATAATTTAGACGCAATCGTGCGGGAAGAAACGATGGAAGGAAGGTCTTCGTTTTATTGTCAGTTGAAAGTTATGTAAAAGCAATTTTGTGTCATACACAATCCTATTATTAATATAATATTTTATACTAGCTGTTGTTCGCGACTTCGTTCGTTGGCGCTTATGAAAAATAACAAAGTTTCAAAAAGACACGAAAGCTGTCTTTAATTTTTTCGTTGTCTTTCATCAGCTATAGAAAATTTTAGACTTGGACTATCTTAATTGTCATGGAGTCTTTTTCAAAGCCACAATGCTTAAAGCGAAACTTCTTCCCTTTTTGATTAACCTTATTGATTTTAAAGACCTAACAGTAACAATAATGAATATATTCGGACAATGGTACCTCCGTTTGTCTTAATCTATTCAATAGGTACTTTAAATTATAGATAGGAAAAATTTTGAATATGCTCTCTGTCTAGCTCCTAGGTAATGCTGCGTAATAAATTGTATCCTAAGTCAATCACTGCTAATAAAATATAAAAAGTTTTGTTCAAATCGGTTTATTAGTTTACGAGTGACGCTTAGACAAATAAACAGACAAATATACAGACAAACAGACAAAAATTTTAAAATCACCTGTTTTGGGGTCTGTATTATGTATATAGTTCATACCGTTTACTTTTTAAAAAAATATTTAATGTGCAAATTTAGCTTTCTTACAATTTTATTATATCTATAAATAGAGTTATAAGTAAGTATAAGGAAGCCAAATCTAGTTTTATATAAAAAAAAAAACAACAAAATCTGCTCTTTAAGAATAAATAAAATGAAACGTGTTTGAAAATCGATCAAAACTGAGATTTAATCTTTGACCGTGAGTTGACTAAAACTACCAAAATAAGAGAAATATTTCGTTGGCTGGCAATTTTTAGCAATAAAAATGCTTGTGTAGGGAACTTGTTTTTAATAAAAGTGCAGCAGGGGCCTAGTGTCCCTAATCACTAAAATGGAAAAACGAAAATGTTATCAAAAGATGGATTTTCAAAGAACTACCATACTATAATTTTTTTTAAATAATGTTAACAACTATAATATAAAAAAAAATTGTCTATTTTTTGGGACTTCTATCAAAGATTTTAAAAACGACCACTCTGCGATATGATATTATTTATTACTTGAGCCTATAAACATAAAAATCATTGCATATATAAAGGTTCTTTTATGGTCCCTTATGAAGGTACTTTTTACAAAAAAAAAATTAAATCAGACAAAACTTGCATACGATTTCATAAAAAGGACATATACAAAAGAAGTTTACAATATGTATGATTTTGATTTTAAGATTAATCAGGGGTTGACATTTTCAAGAAATTGGCATCACTCGTGTGACGCGAGTTACGTTAACTCTCAATTTCAGTACGGCGTGGCATATGATAGTTACCATAATTACCACCAAATGCTGTTGTAGTAATAACATTATTTTTAACAATGAAAATGTATTCGATCGCATGAATAAGTGTCCCATTTTCAGCAAAAATGGTGTCGTGAGCTCTGATCTAGGTGAATTGTTGAGGTGTTAAAGGATGTGTCTGGAGAAGAACTATGTAATGGTGGTAAAAATTTTAAAAAGGTTTTAAGAAATTTAATAAAATGTATTCAAATTCAAAAAAATACTAATGGATTTTTTTGGGAGTTTTTAAAATGGAAATTTTAACGCTATTTAGATATTTTCTTTTCTAAGTTTCATATTTTTATATTGTAAATAGATTTAACATCTGGAACAAATTTTTAATTTTTGAAAATATTGGAAATTATTAAAATCACGAGTTTATCAATATCTGCCATTTCACGACTTACAACTTACGTCGAATGTGAACGGGAGCATTGCTATTGGTTTATATCGTTCATTTTTACTTATCAACAGATTTATTCTGGAATTATTAAAAAATATATTTTTAAATTAGGTAGAATTGATCATTTATGTACACCCAGTTAATAAATATTGTTTCGGCGCTGATTTTTATTTTTGACGCTTTTATTAACTTCACTTGTATGTGTGTATTTTTATGCATAAACCTTTCATAACTTAGAACGGATTAACCGATCGAAACATAGTTTGCAAAATTTAAAAGAGGTCCATTCAATTTAGACTTCCTTAAACGTTGAGCTTATTTCGGCCGGTAGATTTTAAGGAATCGAAAATAAAAATACTTTTATGAAATAACTTTTAGACTACTCTACCGATCGATACCAAAATTTTGTGTTCTTTTCCTCAAACAGCTGCAACAACTACTGCAAACTGTATATAAAAATCGACAAATTTTTTCAAGAGATCTCGCTGGACGAAACTTTTCAAAAAGTGTTTATCTACAATATTTTGTAAACTGCTCTAGCGATAAATTGTAAAATCTAACTAGTCGTTTTCTTTAAAAAACAAAACGTTGCTAGATTCATAAAATTTGGTTGATTTATACAAGATATTTTTGGAGAAAAATTCTTCAAATGGGTTTTTTTAAATATTTTTTAAGTTACTCCAAATATAAATTCGAAAATCTAACCAGTTATGTCGAATGGCATAAAACAGACCGAAATCAAGTCACGTTTTTGAAAGACGTTATATTTGAAATATTAAAAAATAACGTTTTTTTTACTTCTCGCTATGAAAAATGCAATAAAATCGAAAATTAAGAACATACTGTTTTCAGTCCAATTCAAAAATAGAGCTTCATCAGACCTTAACGTTTTAGGGTCTTGAGAATCTATTTTGTTTTTTTTTTTAATAAATTTAAATGATGGAATTCGAAGAGTTATAAATTCAGTAAAATTATATTTTTAAGTTCAGAGAGCTTAAAAACACTCTTAACAAATTTTTGCATATTTTAATTTCGAAAGTAGTAAAGAGTTTTAAGAATGGATTATAAAGTCAAGTGTTTTATCGAATATCTGAGCTCAAAAAGTTTAAAGGTAATATCTTTGATAAAAATAAAATCTTTGGTATTCGAGACGATTATAATTTTCAAGTCGAGGAGCTGAAAAACACCGATAAATATCATAGAGGGAAGTTTTAGAGATGGCCTGCAGGGCTAATCGTTTTATTGTACTATTTATTTTTTCAATTCAATGATATAAAAAGAATGAAAAAGCTTTTCTATTTGAATAAGAGTTTAGTGAAATCGTTTTTTGATTGCTTTAAAAAATACCTGAGTAATTACTTTTTTAAATTGCCAATTAGATAGAGGAATCATTAGTATTCATGGCCGTCATTGTCTACTAGCGTTATTTAGAATAATATTAAAGTTCGCTTTGCAAGATAGATCTGGCAAATCATTTTTATGACTTATAGTTCATTGTTTTTTTAACCCATTTCAATTTCATTTTTATAATCATGTCAATTCAGCTTACATAATTCATCAACAAACATAATTTTATAAATGTCGATAAACTCACTATATTGTGTATAGCTCTGTTATAAATATCATACAGTATCATTGGACTGATCTGATGATGGAGCCAGAAGTTACACTGAAAAAAAAAATTGGTCATTCCAACCATAAGTTTGAATAACATAATGAATTTGAATTGTTGATTTTGAGCGAATCAATATTTTGATTGTCACCTGTATATTTGTATGATTGATCCGATTTATTAAATCACACATATTATTTGTTAATACAACGAATTATTCAGTTATTACAACAAAATATATTTAACCAAGCCAAATTCAAACTTGGTTAGAAATATTTTTTTCAGTGTAAGTACAGGAATTATACAACAAAATAACATATAATATTTTAGCCTTGTTTTGTGATTTCAAACTCTGATGAGAGATGCAGATGGTTGACAATAGATATCTATATTGGAAAAATGAATTTTAACCGTATTTGAATTTTATGGGATTGTCTTGAGCTGCGTTATGGCTAAGATTGGTTTTTTCAGGGTCTGATGTCGGAGCTGGATAGTTAGCACTAGAAGTTCATGACGGAATAGCGAATTCTAGTCGTATTTGGGCTTTCTAGTCGTTTTTGAGTTTATTGACTTTGTCTTGAGATGTATTTCAGCCAAGAATGGTCTCGAGATTCTGATGACAAACGCAGAAAATGAACACGGGAACTCCATAACGGAACAACGTATTCTAACCGTTTTTGGGCTTGTTTAAATTGCATTGAGATGCTTTTTGGTCATGGTTTATTTTCAGGGTTTAATGATAGAACTGGAAGGTTGGTACTGGAAGGTCACAATACACACAATAACAACGTGTGTATTCTACATAGTTGTGTTTAGACTTGTATTGATTGTCGAGAAATGTACTCTGGTCATAAATGGTTTTCAGAGTTTGATAGCAGATTGGGAGAGTAAGCACTAGAATTCCATAATAAACACACGTATCCTAATCGTCTTTTGATTTTCTGAAATTTCTACGATTCTGTTGCAAACAGTTTTGCACTAGGTAGGGTCGTCATTCGAAGTATCAAGCGATCGGACCTGGATCGCGTAATCGATTTTTGATAATTCGTAAGCTTTTTCTTCATAAATTATTATTGTATAAGATTAAGGATTTTGAGATTTTTTTTTGGTGTTTATTAATTTTTTTTATATAATATGTTTAGTCAAATGGAAGTAATGCAGGGATATTTTTAGAATATATGTTTTGACGGACTTCATTCATTTTATTTTTATCACTTCAAGTTGGGCATTAGACAATATCTACATGAAAAGTAGCAAGGATAATAAAAGAATCATTTTTAAGCCCAAAATTCTAAAGCCCTAAAAATCATTGCTTTTTAAATTATAATTTAAGAGATAGTGATACGTATTTCATACGGCTTTAAACTTTTGGGCTCTATCGAATCATTGTGAAATCACTTTACCGTTTGTGACGAGTCAGATTTGTGATGGAATAACTTGAACGTCTGTGCCTTACTTACCGCAATAGACGTTTTGGGATCGCAGGGCAATGCGCTGTGATTTATTCATTTTCACCGCTCATTCACTTTCAAGGTAAGAAAGATGCATATTGATGTATACTTTGGCAAAGATGGTTTGATTAACCAATTTAATTTGGATTTTTCTGTGTTGGTTGTTTCATCTACCGTAGTATTCGAAGGTACAGAATTGCATTTTCTTAAAAACATAAGGAATTAAATTTTTTTTTTCGTACTGTTACTATAATAATAATCTGTTATTGTTGCAACAGTAATAATTTGAAGTTTGAAAATATGTTGATTGATTGCGGTCCGAAAATGAAATTATAATGATAGAACCATAGCGTTAAATAATGGCATCATTATCTGGGGAAAAGTGGCCATAAAACAAGGAATTTCAAAAAATGTAAATACATGTTATTCTAGCATATGTACATACGTGTTCGGTTACTTTAAATAAACTTTTACGAACTATGTACATACAATCACAATAACACGCTCCTTAATAAAGTAATAAAAAATTGAAAAATTGAAGCACGCTTCTCGAACGTCTTCGTAGCTGTATAGTCTTCTAAGCAGTCCTTTGAAAACCTTCGTCATGATGCGCTATGTAGCAAAATAATCGAATTTTGCATTTGTGAGCCGGCGTGGTAAGCGTTGGACACTGCGAGTTGGCTGCAGCCAGCGTTCGTATTCGGGGATTTTATTTTCGACAAATATCGAATGACAACTGTTGCAATAAATCCAGCGGAATCAACCCAGAGCGAAAATTATAGTTCAGTTTTAAATTGTAGAAAAAGGAGAACAACAAATGATAACCTTAGCGACTTACAGAAAATGATGGTGCTAGGTCAAGATTTCGAGAGAGACAAGGTAGTCAGTGGGACTGTTAAAATAGTATTAAACCTAGAAATTCTATCTAGTGTAGTGTTTGGGAAAAGTAGAACATCTACCCGAATCAGTTAATGATCTCGAGGATTATTCGTTTTTATACCTTGGAATGAAGGTGGAATAGTTGTCATCCACTTAACTGTAGCTAACTAGTCAATAATGCACAAGTCAACCGCTTTGCATTGCGAAGGAATAGTCAAACTCGAACTCGATTGCTGAGAGATGATCTTTTTGGTAATCCTTAAATAAAAAAAACCGACCAAGTGTCGTCGGATTTACACACGCAGGGTTCCGTACTACTGTAAAATATTGAAGGCTACTTTTATACTTTTTAAAAATAGTAAATAAAAAATAAGATCATAAATTAAAATTGAACATGAAACGCTGAAAAAAACACGTTTCTTGTATGACGACCTCTTAAATTTTAAAGTTTATTTTGTTTTTAGTATTTGTTATTATAACGGCCACAGCAATACATAATATAATCAATTATTTTAATGCCATTACAAAGATCGTGTTAAAAGCCCTAAAAAATGCGTTCTTTTATGACTATCCCCTTTATTTTTAACTTTATTTTATTTTTAGTATTTGTTGTTATAGCGGTTACAGTAATTGGTGAAATTTTCAAGTGTCTAGCCATTACGGTTCAAGACATAGAGCCCTGTGACAGACGGACGAACAGATAGCGGTCTCGCTAATAGCGTCCCGTTGGAACCCTTTGGGTACGGATCCCTAAAAAGATGAGAATATAGCAAAAAAATAGGCATAGACAATATGTATGCACATATGCAACGTATTCTATATCGCGATAGTATCACGCGGCATAAGTGCCGTGGTATCGTCAATATCGATCCGAAACTGCGGGATACGGGCGGCGGATGCAACATCTCTAAACTGCGCTAAACCGTGTTGCTAAAGTTGTTCGTTTGGCTGGAAACTCTATATTTCCGTCGAACGGAGCTAACTCCTGCTTGGAAACTCAACAAATAAAATAGATTGAGTGGTTTTAATCGTAATTTGCCATTCATATTGTTTTTGATTTCTGTTATTTACTATAGCTTTAAAAACTGATTTGGTCAAGCAGTTTTTATGTTAATCTCGACTCTAAATGATGGGCTCTCATTTTGCATAAGCGTCAGTGCACAAAGAACTCTTTTTCCTTGACATCCATGAGTCAAGTTGTCCTGATGGAATATTTTTCAAAGTGTCTAACGCGAAATGTGCATTTGCATTTTGCCGTTGGTTTTGTCACGCTCAGTTCGTTACTCATACTATTAGAATTTTACCGATTTCCTGTATGACCTACTCTATTCTTAATAATTGATCTGTACAACAGACTTATCGCAATTAATTATTTGTTCTCCAAAAGTTAGAGGAACAATAGCTGATAAACATCCATCAGTACTGATTTCGTATAGTGGGAGTTATTTATCAGCCGTGATCTTCTTAGTGTATTGACCCACCGTCAAGTGGAGGCAGTCGAGAGCAAGAGAGAAGCTTCAGCTATAAATTGGGATGTAGCGAAAGCCTTTGACAGGACCTGGCACGTGCCTAAGCTTATTTCCTATGGGTTTTCTGAGAAAATATGTAGATAAATTGACAATTTCCTCATGGGACGGAGTTTCGAGGTCCCACATAAGGGTTCATGCTCGGGTTCCAAGCCCGTGAACGCTGGCGTTCTTCAAGATTGCGTACTATACTTTAGTTTATCATTCATTCTGCATTTTGATGATTTTTTGAAAACAGGTAGCATTTGTTGCTATGCAGATGACAGTGTTGTGGATGCATTATACTTCGGACAGACCAATATCTTTTGAGAGCATTGTGGTGAGTGTTGCAATGAACTCTTTTCTAAAATTGAGATGTTCATGAAACAAATCTTACAATGGGGTGGCACTTAACTTTGTCGACTTGAAACCCGGAAAGACACAGTTTGTATGTTTACCGCTAAAATACTCTGTTTTTTCTTTCTCCTCTCTTCGGAAATACTCAGTGCCGCACTGAGTATCAGAATTCTCGATTGATATATGGAAATGTGTTCAGGTTAACGACCATCTAGAGAGCAAATTAATACTTTCTTCTAAAAAGCTTGGGGTGCTCACTAGTGCATAGGGAATACCTCAAACCTGACTATTGTCTATTAATTAACAAGATATAGGCTTACATACATCCGGAGCAATGTCGTCACCTCTGGGCATCCCACGTCGAGCGTCACGAATCGTCGGCGACTTTGTGATATGCGGCCAGATAGACCAGTTGATTTTGTGAATGCGGGCATACCATCTTTGGACATGTCTTATCGTATAGTCAATGAAGAGTGTCCGACAAAGTTTTCTAAGTTTATTTCTGTCGCTGAAGTACGTCATCGTTCCGTCCATGGAAATACTATCATCACCATCTTGATGCCTCTCATTTTATTACCATACGCTTCATGCGTAATTTTTTGCGACGTATGGTAAAATTTTAGAACGATATATGATAAGTGGCGTTCTTAATCAGTTCAGGGGTGTCTTCAAGAAAATACTCTATTATTTTTATTATTTCTAAAAGACCGGACACACACATGTTACTCCCTTGAGGTTGTAAGTGTCCATGGGCCGCTGTGAACCCATTCTCTGGAGGTTTTTATGTACGTTTGCAAAATCTTGTTTATAAAAATATTGAATAATTTTGCAAGTTGATATGTTATAAAATACGTATATATTCAATACCATTACATATAAATCATTATCTTCTAATAAATATATACATAAAAATTAGATTAACTGACCTGTGTATTGACACGCAAAACAGACCTAACATATTGTCTGCGACAGATGTGACAAATAAATAAAATGTCTCATTGTTGAACCTTAATTAGGCTCCAGGGAACTTTAAAGACGTGTAAAAATAGCTATACGTCTGTGTATAGTTATAGTAACTGAAACCAGACATAGACATAGAGATAACTCGACATACCATAAAAGCGTACGAGAGAAAAATCTAGCATCAAACGCTGAGATTACGATGTATCTATATGTCAATAATACGAGTTCCCCCTCGACGCCGCGTCCCGGGGGCGCGTCGCCGGCCGCGCCCGGGGCGGCGGCGGCGGGCCGCATCGATATCTCTTAAATAAATAATAAGAAACAAGGGGGAGGGGCGTAAGTGCGGGACATTAACAAGGGTCCAGTCCAATTTTCATCCTGTCCACGTTGATATATCGAGGGCCGATGCGGCCGGCCGCGGCGCGCGCGCGGCGACACAACTCATTTACTTTTTTATCGGCCGGCCCGACAACACTGAATTCGAATCGGGATGAAGTATTCCCACTTTTATTTCTGCTGCGTGAAAAAATGGGTAATGAATTAAACGCTGAAGGGATTCGTGTTTATAAAATTCGTATACGATTTAAATGATTTTGTAAAATTTGTCCGAATTCGTAATAAATACAAAAGAATAAATTATCTCATAATTTAATAGTTATTAATAACGCAAAGATATGTAAAATATAGATTTGTTTAAGGCTTGTTGCTCTTAAAACATAATTATTCATCAGTTCTTATTGAGATAGATTCTAATTCTAGAATTAGCAAAAAAAGAATTGAAGTTTAACTATTTACCTAAACAATAATTGAAACAAATTATATGCAATAATAATCACATTTATATAACTGCGATTGCGACTTTACGATTTAGTGTGAAGTGACTCCTAGTTCCAACGCCGAAGCATAATATTTATTGTGCCCTATTTTCATCGGAATAGTAGTCGTTAAAATGTGTGAAATCTAGTCGTTACGCGTCATTGCCTGGTCTTCACTGTTGAAGCACCATTTTTCGTTCTTATTCAAATACATTTCAATTTTAAAAACAAACTACTGTGCATTTAATTTTCCATTCTGCCGAGAGTCCCAGAACGATTCTTTATTTATAATCTGTGAACATCGAAATGCTCGTTTTAATAATGCTTGTTTAAACTTAGAGGTATCCCCTTGCGTCGGGCGATGAATGGCAATGTAAGTTACACGGCGCGAGTGAATTGCGATGATCACTCTCGTGTCTAAACATGTCTCTGAAGGTTCTATAGTAGTACCTAACCCGAACGACGATATATTTCTCTCGCGCAGATTGGATACGGTTCTATGCGATTTGATCGCTCATGGTGTTGGGCAGTCTTCCGTTTGGGCAGCAACTAACGACGAAGGAAGATCTATATACAACTACGCTATGACTTATGGTTTAATGCAAAAAGTTTATATCACGGATGTCAAATGTGTAAAATTATACTCTTTTCTTATTGGACATTTGGTTGTTTTTTTCTTCATATAATTATAAACTTAGGGACACTTTATAATACAGCGATTTTATAATATTAGCGATACACTTAGGTCGTTCAATCACTGCCTGATATACAACTTACCGCCTTTTAGGCGTTTTTTGCTTTCTTAACCTGAAAGAAAAAGGTGTGTTTTGTACTGCAAGTCTACAGATTGGGAAGGAATGTGTAAATTTTCATTGTCACAATATTTTGTCTTCAGATAGGAATTCAATGCATAAATGAAGTGTGTCTTAGAATATGGTGAGAAATCGATTAATTTAAAAATAGTAAAAAACATGTAATTCGAGTTTCATTACTATCTCTAAAGAATTGTAAACGCTATCGTGTTGACAAGCCCCGCGTTATATCGTATATATAGTGTACGTGTATAAACTTGTGAACTATATGTATTTTCTGACTCAGCTCATCGCATTAAGTCGCAAAACAGCAAAATTTTTCAAAAGTTGCATCATGAGGATAAATACAATAGATTTTTATGAAACCTACGAATATACATCCGATTCCTTAAAAGGACTATGTATGAAATGTTTTTTCTTTGAACAATGTAAGTGAACCTGAAAACAGGTTTTCAGCCGATTCTGATGAGTTTTTTACGCGTGTTATACGGAATTCATGGAATAATACAACAATGTACCCAAACCCTAAAGATGGTTATATTTCAGACCGGAGAGAGTATTTAGCTTCCTAAGAGCATATTAATACATTGTTAACAATGCGTAATAAATGTTAGACAAGTGTCCGTATTTCACAAGGATATATATTGTCCCCTCCCTTGTTTATTTTGTACATAATTTAGATGTTGAATACGATATTTTACATTTATGTAAAGTACCGTTCGTATAATAAAATAACAGTAACAAGTACATTTTGTACTTAGTTTTAAATAACTTCTGTTTGCAAACAAACAATCAATCTTGTGACAGTTTTTTATTTATTGAGCTTTTTGTATAGCATGGAAAAGATAAATTGGCTTAAAAAAGTATAATGTTCGTTCTTTCAACTCTGTAAGACACAGACGCGACACACATGGAATAATGTCCTAACTATGAGCTAGACACTTCAATATGAATTCGTTATATTCGATCGTATACGGAGCTGCTTGAATCATAGATGACCAGCGACCTTTTGTCTATTTGAGTCGCTGGCTCTGTGAAGATATACGACAGGGTGTATACAACCGCATATATTGCGGACATGGTCGTCCTAGGCCACGCCAGGGTATTTGAGTACAAAGAGAGCAAAAAAAAAAAAACTATAAATAGAAACAAACTCTGGTGATTCACATGAAAATAAAAAATGTAAGCTTAAAGAATACAATTTTAAGTGCAAGGTCAAATAATTAAAATTAATAAATAATAAGACATTTTGAGGCGGTTTGTGGCAAAAGGCCTTGAGCTCATGCCTCAAATTTTGTAAAAAGACTACACAGGTCGGTGCAAATGTTCTGACGAAACATAATTTTTAAGACGAGTCGTTAAGTTTCGCTCACTAGTATTTTACATATCACTTAGGAACCTTCAAGAAAAGAGAATTTTGAAAAAGCAGCAACACATCAACTCTGACGGTATTTTAAATCTTCATATTGGTAGCGAACATTTATACTCCGACGACTTACGTACCGATTTGTACTTTGTTACAATATACATAAAAATCGATTACTATTATCCGAATCGAATATTGTCCTTGCAGATTATTGTATTTAGGCTACATATAATACATTATTACTGCTAAATGTAAACACCAGTGATAAAAAAAAGTGATGATTTGTATGAAATCGGCAGATTTATGACTGGTTCAATAGGCATGCCTACAGGATAAGCTGTACTTTTTAAAATAATAATAATTTTAACACAGAGCTCTTATTCTTTTCTAGAATCTGTAAAGGAACCAAAATACAGAGCTATAATTTTTTTTTATTTTGTCAACAAGTGTAGTTTTTAATATGAGCACTAGCAGCCATTCTCAACCTTATTATTTCCTTTGAAAGATCGACGCAATAACTCTCACGGGGGCTGGAAACGGGATGACATATTTTTTCACGGTTTCGCACCAGCCTATATTTTTTCTCAATATCTGCCGTCCTACAAATATAAGGCGGGCGTGGTCTTATTAAATACGTAAGATATTATAAGATATTTTTCTTATGTCTCTCACTTTTATCGTTTATTTTTTACTGTGTACAAAAATGTTACTACTTTTTGCTCGGCGAAGTGACTAGTATATCAAATTTTTTGGAGAACGACCGTCTAGAAGTTGCTTTCTTAATGGGAACAACCAAATGTTAAAATAAAATCACCTCATTATTTTGTCTTGCATATATAACTAAATTTTATTCGCCGCTGCATTCGTATGGACATACAATAAAGTCCTATAACTTCAATATAAATTCCATATTGAATTCTTACCTTAGTCTTGCGTCCCAGTCCACTCTGTCTTGAACTTGAATTCGATTTTAATTTCGAAAACGATTTCAATCTCCATTTCAATACCGTGATTGAGTTACTTTTACGTTAATAGTGAAATATCAACAGAATTATCTTTAAGAATAAAAGAATAATAATATCTTGTATTATTTTCATAATTTCAGCATTTGTGTATGCAAATTTTGTGAAACTTAATTGAAATTAAATCGTATTGTAGAATTTAAGCCACGAAAGTGCTTTAAGAAAATGAGACAAAAAGTGTTCATACTTAACGCCCAACTCTGTAGTACTACGTGCGTTCATCACAAAGTCTTAAAAAACAAAAAAAAATTAACAAGTAATTTTTATCATTATTGTTTTTCAAAATGGTGTCCGTTGAGATAATACATCGCTGCATTTGATGGAACCACTAAGAGAAACACTTCGCCCACTCGCACTTAGGGGTCGCTTCGACGGCCTTTCCTTATGCTGCCACTGTTTCTTCGGCGTCCGTAAACCACTTTCTTATAAGATTTCTTCTTATTTTAGGAAATAAGTAAAAATCGCATGGTGCGAGGTCGGGGCTGTGAGACGGGTGAACCAGTACCTAACATCCCCAAATTGTTAGTTGTTTGTGTATTGGTATGTCGTGAGGCGTTGTCATGACGAAGGAGAATCTTACTATGAAGTCGTTTCCCTAAAACAATTGTTGCATTCCCTGCCATTCCGGAAAAAGAGGCCTCCATGTTTTTTTCCAATGCTTCGACCTCGTTTTGCTTTAGTCGGCCAATCCTCGAAAGAAAACGCTCACCGAGCAGACTGTCTTTTGGTTTCGGGATCGTAACAGTAAATCCAGCTTTCTTTGCCTGTAACTATTTTGTATACAGTATTTGAGTCATCGCCGGAAAATCTGCATCATTTCGCGGTACCTATTGAAAAAACGGAGTTTTTGAGCTTCGCTCAAATTATGAGGTATCCACTGAATATAAAGCTACCTTACCGCTAAATGTTTATGAAGGATTTTATGCACTTAACCCATACCAATCTCCAAGTTTGTCCGAATCTGCTGGTAAGTTAGTACTTTGTCAGTCTCTATCATAGCATAACATTGATGTTGTCTTTGGTCGTCGTTGTAGAAGGACCTTCCTCACGCAGATCATCAGTTAGATTTCTATGACCACGTTTGAACTTGTTAAACCAGTTATAAATAGTAGCAAGGGATGGGTTTTTAGCGTGAAAGGCCAACCAAATTCTGTTCTAACTTCCTCGTTAGCTTAAATGACAAGTAAAGTCATAAAAATCATTGAACGCAAATTTTATTGCGTTAAATACATTTTGATGTTAGACAAACAAGTTTTTTTTGGCGCCAATTTTTAAAAACAAATGACAAATAAATGTAATATTCATAATAAGACCGGCAAAGATTTCCATTTCCAAAATTTATATATGTTTCTTTATTTTACAATTTCTAAGTGGCTAGATCTAAAACTACTTGTGATAGTACATGGAAATAATTTGTTAGCGTTGTGTTGCGAAAATACAACAAATTAACGAACAAGCAAATAAATTTTCATATTTATAATATTACTGACCGATAATATATTTTGAATTTTATATTTCAGTCTCATGTTTAAGCCTGCAAGGTCTGTCCTTCTTTGAATGATATATAAGCGTTAAATGTATTTTAATCACAGTTTAAACTATAAATTGAATAAAACACATAATAAAAACTACAATCGTAATTATAAGTAATTAAATTAATTGTTTATTAATCAATAAAACAGTGAACCTTCATTGCTAATGGCTCACGTGACTTATTTATGTATCAATTATCTGCAAATAGACGCTCAAGTTAAAGACGCCCCGCGTCTTTTGTTGTTTTAAATATATTAGTATCATCATACATGTGAAAAAAAAAATCACTTTTACCAAATATAAATTATTTTAAACTTTTTAGTCCATTTTAAAAGTGTGATAAATAATAATCTTTTTTATTATATTTCTATTATTTTTTAATTTCAAATTCGTAATCGTATTTTCTATTTAAATTGCAATGACACTCATGCAGTTTCCACAGCGCCCGTTAGTTTGCCACAGGCGTTTTTCTCAGGGACGACACCCAGATGATTAAATTTTGGTATAGTTATGTATACTTTCGAGTGTATACTTCGGGTTAAAGTTGAAATTACAACTTACGGGATTTGTTTTCGGGAATTGAGTGGAAAGTTAAAAATTGTTTCCCCTAGCAGATGTTCGAGTTCCCGAACCGAAAAAAAATATAAGTATTCCCTTGTCCGCTTCAACCCTTAAACGAAATCCGTTTACGCCCTTGAGATGAGGAAAATGAATTTTTACTGGGTCGAAGACTATATAGGAAAATATCATTATAAGACGGAAAAGTGCGAGTTGCACTCGCTCTAATAAGATCCCGTAAGTACTATAAATCATCGCTTTACTTTCTAATTTTTTTTTCCAAATTGTTTGGAGACCCTAAAAATAAACCATCACATTATTATTTTTTTTATATTTGAAAACGACCCAAATACGTTGGTGAAATAAAGTAATATATTTTTATAAACGATTTCTCATACTGAGTATTTTTCTTTTATAATGATGTCAGCAAAAGAATTATAGTTCGTAATGAGTATCTTCTCTTATTTAGAAATCCGTTAAAAATACTCGAAAGGAGAGACCGAATGCAATAAAGTAGAGCATAGAGCGCCATGCAAGAATTTATTTCGACCGTATTTGATAGGTTTTTGGAAAGGCTTGCGTACGAAATAAACCGATGGTTTATTGTTTTGAAAACTGAATTACGATTCTTTGGTCACATGATTTAATGTCCCACGTGACAGATATCTAAAAAAAAACCAAATTGCATAATCAGATGATCATACAATACGTAGTTACCATTGTACGAAATATCCGCGAATAGAGATTACTGTTTTCATTAAATATTTGTTTATCAATATTTTTGTTGTCACACGATACATCAAGTCACACGATCAGAGAATCTCCCCTCCCTCAGCCAATGTATTCTTTATAGAAGGTTCTTCTATTGATGAAATTTACAATTTAAGGTTACAGACGTGCGCTAATTACGCACGTGCGTGGAGTTACGAGGGGTTACTATAAAATGAGAATAAGGTACAAAATCTTTGGGACCAAAAAGTTAATACTGGCCGGTAAAGCTGGAATATTTTATTTCATTTCATCATCATAATTTGATTGATTGATTATTGATTAGACCAACGGTAGTGACCGAAGCGATGGTAAAAAATCCAAGAGTTTTTTAGTAAATCGTAATGTCCCGTTCGGCTTTTTAGCCAAAGAAATAAAGATTTCGACTCGTAGTGCGCATAGCGCTTTATAAGAACGTTTGTGGATGAAAAAAGGATCTGCGCGCAGGCTCCCCAAAACCCTTACCGATGCACAAAAATAAACTACGTTGAACATTTTTTGAACTTCTTTGGATCTATTACAACAAGATCTCGATAGTTTTTTGGCTCGTTTTACAACCATAGATGAAACGTAACTTCATAATTACGATCCAGAAACAAAATTATAGTTTGTCACTTGAGAAATATCATTATTTCTAACCTCTAAGAAATTTAGGGCGAGTCGGTCTGGCGGAAATTTCATGGGCTGTCTTTTTTGGGATAGCAAAGGGGTGGTAGTCATGATAGAATATCTCGACCGTGGAGCTACTGTACAGAATCATTACATGCAGAACAAATTAAAAAAAAAGTCGTAACGGAATTCGAAATAAATAGCGAGGTAAGGTAGTGAACAATGTTTTTTCTATCGAGATGATGCCTCGGCTCACAGGTCCGCCGTTGCTATGGCTGCAATTCGAGATGCTAGTTTCCAAATACTTGACAATCCTCCGTAGTCATCCGACCATGGTCCTAGCGATTCCTATCTATTTCTAACGTTGAAAGTGTATCTGAAGGGACAGACATTCAAAGATAATGAACCAGTAGTCGCGGTAGTACAGGAACTTTTAGGTGTTCAGGACGAAGTGTTTTTTAAGAAAGGAGTTTTAAGCTTAGAAAATAGATACGCCAAGTGATTATGCCAAAAGGCGACTATGTTGAAAAGTTATATAGCATTTAATAAAAGTTACCGGCAACTCATTCTCACTTTTTGTTGAACGCCCCTCGTATATTAAAAAAAACATAAAAGTCTTTTGGATTTAGAGATGCACATATTTTACTCTGATTTAGGGAATTTCTCTGAGAGTGTGAAGTTAAGGTAGGAATGGATATGTGCCTCAATTTAGTAACTGGTCGAGTCGACGCGGGGGCTGTATACGCCCGGCTTGTGTCGGGCGGTCAGCCACAAGGGACGGTAATAAGGTGAATCTAGCAACTACGGTCCAAAGTACACAGAAAATTGGTAAGAAGTATGAATGAATTAAATAGTTTCATGGGAGAATAAGATTTTAAGAAAAGTATTTATTTTCAAAAATCCGTACTATATTAAAAAAAATTAATGTCACAGACGTGGCAAACGTAGTTTGCCTTGAAGGAGGACGTATGGGACAACATTTTCTTAGACAATAATTAAAGGTGTAGAATTAACTTTTTTACATAAACTCAGCTAGCCGGAGTTCTCAGAAAAGCATTACCAGTCTGAACAAAAATTTTGAATTTTTAAAAGAGTAGCAGGGGGCGCGGCCGGCGCCGACCGAGCTCGTTTGTAACTTATCGCTGTCCTTTGAATTTTGTATAAAATACAGCTACTGAAAGCTTTTCGCTGAAACAGATTAGACTTTAAATTAATGATGAGAGATTTATAACGAAAGGTGACAATTTTTTTATTCAGATATTTCTAGTGTTCACAATATTGAAGCTAGTTTATTTTATATATTCAATTACGTCCTGGTTGTCGGCTTTAATTACGTTTTAGCTGTGAATATCTTATTTTACGTGAAATAAAGAAAAGTGTTCGTTCATAAATAAATTAATTTATTCCTTAGCTTTCATTTCCAATTGCCCTCGCGTATGGTATAAAATACTTTTTTGGCAATTCTAGCTTTGTTTCCACCTTAATTCTTCTTCTGCTGTCTTATTTGATCGGTTCAATACAACTTTTTGCGTAAAATCCATACAAACAGAAGAGTTTTATTTATTAAATATGAATGTATTAGATACTACATTTCGTAATATGGATAGATTAGCTTCGCTTGCGTAGATTTAATCCAAGTCGGTTACCCTTTTTCATTTCCATTAAAGATTTACGATCCAAAAAATCTAAGAGAAGAAAAAGAAAGCTACGATATCCTGTGTAACATTATGAGAAACATATCCCAAAAAACCTCTATCTGAATCGGACGGCTATTAAAATAGTTATAAGCACGAGGACGAAGTCGCAATAAAACCATTTCCAAATCGGAACAGCCTTTATGGCGCTACTACGGTGCACGAACGCACAGACAAACGGAAGAAAACGGGTTTACGTACAGATTAAACGATTAAAATGAGAACGCGTCGTTAAATTGTACAAGTAAAAGAGCCAGACGAGGAATTACATACATTATAAGAAAATATCGCAATGTGGTTGTTAGTGCTTCGCCCCGAACTACACGGAATGTTCAACGTAACCACAGTTATCCCTCATTACGGCGGACAAATGGCCGTGTTTAAGCTGCCGTGTAGCGCACAACTTGTGATCCCGCTTGCGAGAGAAAAACTCAACGGGGGAGATTGAGAGTGCAATTAGCTTTGTGCGCGGGTAACGCGCTAATGGAGTGTATCGCGCCACGTCACGTTCCGCTAGCGGCTTTTCTTCTGTTACTCTGTAAATGTGAAAGTTTTTGCCCAGTTTGTGCCACGACAATCGCTTCGGTGTGATTACGCCGGTTGTAATTTTATCTAGAATCATAATCAGGGTAAAGATGAACTAACGATACACTCCCGCACGTAACTCGTTTTGATATATCCCTTAGAAAGCCAATTATCGTTTATTCTTCTCCTTTCTCCTTGTCTTTAGAATTCTGGTAAAGTACACCGTGAGAGCTGTACTCCAAGAAGGACAGAAATGTTAAATTTTATCAATAGCGGCGACAGTTTAGTATGTACGCTCGCCTGTGATGCAGTCGATGCAAACTTCTGTACAGTAAGTACCCTCGGAAGATCTCAACCGGGCTGAAGTTGAAGCGGGTGCGAGTTCGGGCAGATACACTTAATATAAAAACTGTTTTTGATTTTATGTTAATTACAATTAATAATGAAAAGGCAACACGCGGGCGGCAGGGGGCGATGGCAAGCGCTTGCCCTGTCCCCACTGAGTGAAATTTTCCGCTGAGACCCAATTGTGGTTATTGCGACGCAACCCGCGGCTACATTCAACCCGGTCATGATGATTCGGGCGTAGTGTACCATTAGTATTTTGTCGAACTCGATGTAGATCAAAATAGTTCTCATTAATTCTCATTCGTTTTTACTATAAACAAAATTTCGTTACCTTCAAAATCTTTAAAGATATCAAAAGTTTTCAACACACTTTGGGGAAGTGCGAGGGCCATGGGCTAATTTCCTCTTCTAAGAAGGGATTATCTGTTTAGATTACATATTAAAATATAAAATTGTATTTAAAACGTTGTCATTCATCTCGTTGTCTGTATCTGGCTGAAATCATTCTCGAACGTGTAGAAAGATATGGTATATTATTTTCCTTGCTTATATTTAAATAGCCGAAAGGTTCTTTACGTCGTGGTTGGATAATCTCAGATAAATCTTCTAAATAGTCTGACCTTTCGTTGACCGAAGCACCTTAAAATACACCTAATCTCGGTACAAAACCTTAATTCGAAACTAAAAGGATTTATTTGTGAACAGTTACTGTATCATGACTACATAGTATAATTTTATCGTTGTTTCAGAAAAATAATGACAATGTAATCTGTCATAAGGTAATAGTTAGCTTATTTTTGTACTAGTTTTCACCCGCATCTCCGTCGGCGTAGACGTAAATGAGGTCCTTCATTTTTTGAACTGCAACTCCTTAAGCAGCGATTCGATAATCGATAATTGGGCGAGAAATAAAAGTGAAATCTCTAGGACGTTTGGATACCTATTATTGTACGACAGAAAAGAAAGGTATAACGTAGAGAGAAAGAGAAAGAGAAAGAAAGGTGTACATGCCAGGCCCACGATAGTGGAGATTGATTTTTGATAGAGATTGATCTTTTATTTACATGGAGATTGAGCTTTCCTTCAATTGTAATCTCGGTTCCGATCCCGTTATAAAAGGATCTGATAATTAAAATCAGTTCAATAACTTAAAAAAAAAGAGGAATTTGCACCAAAATCTGACAAAATCATACATGCGTAGGCTTCGAGTTTAGCATTAGCACAAGTAGCATTAGTGTTTGAGTGTATGTAGAGTATCATAAGCATTGGTTTAGTACAACACAAGCGATTCTGGTTCGGTAGCATCTATTTTGAGATGTTGGAATGCGGAGATCGATGGTTAAGTATATAGTTGTTGCTCACAATCAATCTCGGTACAGTACCCAACTAACCTCTGCAACCATCAGGATAAAAAATTGAAATCCAATTTTCATACCAATGTATTTATTTAGAATTGGAGTATTAATTACGAATTGGTAGAGTTACAGACCTTATAGTCTGGGCGGTATTATTGCAACAATAGAAGTGAAGATTTTAGAGTTAGCAGTTTACATAATGTTATACTTTTACAGAACAGTATGCGCTGAGTTTCAAAATAATCGTTCAAATAGAAGTAGGTAACGTACTTATTATTAAAATTTTGTCTCTAGCTAAAAAAAATTAAGGTTTTACACGGGAAACCTAAATGTTTCGAGTTTAAAAGTAAATAAAATTATTCTCCGAAAAGCTCTATACTTATGAATGTCCCGTCAAAACCGGTTTAGTCGTTCCGGTGATTAGTCAGGACAAAGCATTAGTCAGAAAAATACTTTAAAAAAGCATGTTCGAGTTTCGGTAAAGGTTATATTAATAACCGAGACTGTGCTTAAGGAAAAGCAATTATTTCAAAATTACAGACAGAAACTTATATTTCATTTACATGTATAGATATAAATATGGTGATCCCGAAAGCTAGATAAAAACTAGTACGAAATTGGAGAACGGCAGAACCGTAAATTTGTCTCGAAGCGGCCTTCACGTTTTTGTGGACGAAGCGGAAAGGGTAACGGATTTAACTAAACAATACGTAATGAATACTGTTAGCAGATAATCCGTAAAATATTCAAATGCCGGTCGGTCTAGCGGTTCATAAATATTATAACGAAAAAAAAAAAAACGCGATATTAAAACGTCAAAGTGTACTGAAATATTTTCTCGAGTAGGACATAATTTTCCCGCGAAACGATAACCGGCGCAATGGCGTCCATAAATTAAAAGATCCCGAGACGCGACTGCGGACCTCGTCACGTTACAAATAATTGGAGGACGGCGTGATTCATGGCGCGGACGAAATTGTAGCGGGCGCGCGGCGAAAATCTGTGCGACCATAGACTTGGGAAAGCGGGCCGTACGCACGCTTGCGCTGTCTCTGGAATAGTTAGGTATATAGATATTGTACTGTACTAGTGGTTCTACAAGTCTAATTTTCACACGTATTCGTAAATATTTTTTAACGGTTTCGCTAACGTTTATGAGGTTAACGCATATATTTTTTTAAATATTTATGTATATAGTTTGGGCACGTGTTAGATTTTTAGTTTGTATACACTTTCTTTGTGCTTTAAAAACTTAGATACTTTTATTACCATTTTATTCTCTTTATCACAATAGAACCTAGTAACACAATATTAGTAGCAATCTACTCTCTTTTACTACTTTATTGCCACGATTGGGTAATTAAGTAGGAAAGTTTAAATACCTAAATATATATATATATATTTTACGCAAGCGAAATTAGATATTGAAGGATTACTTTATGAATGGGTATTTATAAATTGATTAAGTGGTTAATAATGAATAAAAGAAATGCTTAGGTAGTAAGTATGTCATTTTAAAATTTATTTTCAAATTCATCATACGAAGTTCGAACAATAATTCGAAATAATTATGCTTTGAAATTTTGTTCAGATTTAAGGCGTTCTCTTAATGCGGTGTACGTCTCCTGAGGTGTAGGTCTACTGCGGTGTACATTGCTTGCTTCACCACACAAACGTAAGTGCACAGTGTATCCGTGTTCTGCAAAGAACGATTCAATTTATAATTCGATTCAGAGGAAAGCTAACCACATATACGCAGGGGACGAGTGCCCTATTTAATGCTTAGAATTCTTACGAGGACCAAATGAAGAAAGAAACTAGATAGTATTGTTATAAAGGTGCAAAAACAAGAGCTAAAGATTGTTTGAAAAGAAGAAACAACGTAATAAAAAAACACTGTGTGTTTTATTCTCGGATAATTTTCAGACAAACAATTTTTTTTATGGAACATACCGAAAAAGGGCCGGAATAAGTTCGAGACATTGTGTATTTCTAATGAATAAGTAATTAATAGATTTCTAATCACAGAGACGACAATGGATGTTCAGTGAACAAAGATAACAATATGAAAGAGCGTTGGAAAAATTATTTCGATAGTATTTTTTTATGAGAGGATACAACTGCAGATTAAAATGTTAATACAACTGAATATATCAATGTTAAAAGTGAAAATGAAATTAGCATGAATGAAATTATGAAAGAACTAGAACTTATAGTAAATAGAATAGGTGCCGGATTTGATAGGGTCTCGTTAGAGATGTTGAGGGTTGGCGGGGGTGTAATAAAATGCTTGCTGTACTAAGTCTTTCACAAATCCTTGAGAAGCCTAGAGTACCTAACGACTGATTAAAAGCTGTTATTATACTCGGTTTATGGCAAGTTTTCACAAATTTCGTCAGTGTCGTTTGCAAACTGTATGTGAAAATCATTATTGGAAGGGTTGTAGATAAGACTGAAAATAAAATCTGGAATGTACAAGCGAAATTTTGAAAATGGATGAAGTGTACGGACCAAGTTTTTCCCTTGCGAAATATTACGGAAAAGTTTTTCACTAAGAGCCAAAAGATCTTTTACACTTTCATAGATCTGGAAAAAGCTTGCGATAGAGTTAAAAGAAGTGATATTTGGATAAACCTATCCATGCATGGTGTAAGTAGCAGATTCATACAGGCATTGCAATTTATATACAGAAGCTCCAGTGCCGTGTAAGATAAAATGGGGCTTAAACTGACTGACAGTTTGATATCCACAGAGGTGTCAGAGAAGGATAGTATAACCATGAGTAGGTTGTATAATCACGGTGAAACTACATATAGTTTCACCGTGGTTATACAATCTATTCATGGGTAGCTGTCTGTGTGATTCGAAAAAGTGTAAGTTGAGAACAGATGAGCTGTCTCACAAATGTCTCCTCTACGGCGATGATTAAGTAATATGCCCGTCTCCGGCGTGCGAATCGCGGGCGGTGGTACTAAAATGAATGGTTCTGTTAAGAATAGATGCATAAAAGTAAATGTTACCAATATTTGAAAGAAGCTAAAGCGCGACTGAATACGATGTGTATAGAAGGTGAGATAGAACAAGTGAAAGATTTTGCACACTACTTTATGTTACTACAAAATAAATATTTTTTTAATATCTTTACGAAAAATATTTTATGAACAACTCTGGCATTGATTGATGAGGTCTTGATCTCTAAGCATCTGTACGGCAGTGATAGCGGGGTATTGCAGAAGGGAAGTGAAAGTAGAATCAATGCAGTGGAGATGCGGTCCTTACGTAGGAAGTGTGGAGTACTTTTGAAAGAGAGATGTAAGAACAGTAATACGAGAGGGCGGTGTGGTTTGAAAAAAGATGCCTAAAAATTGAATTAAAGTACACTGACAAAAAAATCTATAGAGCGAATGCATGAGCAGAGCATGTGGAAATTTGTAGTCCCTGCCTATCCTTCTGTAAAATAGGCGTCAGTTTTGTAATGTGTATAGGTTTTTCTTTATCCGGATCATCAGTTAAAAAAGTATTGAATTGATGCCTATGGGATTTCACTATTCAAAGTAGAATCGTTTGTAGATGGTCTCAGGTTATTTATTTTTTGAATTCCATATACCCTTCAACATTTTTTTTTACTTTCATAACCCATAGCATCCAGTGAAACAGATGAGTGATAATTATAAAATATAGAGAAAACCAAGATCTATCTTATATATCTGACTTAAGCGGTCTTTAGGATACACAACTGTCGTACATATGTTGGTCGTACAATTTGTTTGCAACCGTCGCAAGCGCCTTTACATTTATACGACAAGTTGAATATCGACTGCGACGAAACTGACTCATTTTTCATACGGCTTCGGAATGGATCGTAAAAAACTAGCTGCAGTTACGACGGTTGCAGTGTGAACAAAAGAAGATACAAATTGATGAAGGATTGGCTAATGAATAGGAAGGCATTTTCTCACATTGGCCTATTGCAAGGTTTCTCAAACTTATGGCTCCGCGTACCCCCTTTTAAAGTTTTCAGAGAACGGCGAACCCCTAACCCCCATCCCTCCTAAGAAAATAATAAAATTGGCTGTTGAAGAAAATATGATTTTTTATTTCAATAAAAAATAAGAAAATTAAACAATAATAAAAACAAACAAAAAGAAATATCTTTTTAGTATTAATGTGATGGGAGGGCTTGTTTTTTGTCGCAAATTGAGTCAGTTCTTTAATTTTTATTTGCATAAGATGAACTCTTAATATTCAACAAAAAGAAAAGTTTTTAATAATATCTATGAATTCTTTCGAAAGCTTTTGTTTTCGTTCTCCGCTCTGTAGGACACGACCGACCTTGCCCAAATTTGAAACTAAATGACACAGTCCTACAAGTGATATCGACTAGCATTTACATTGTAAAATCGTCGCACCAATCACACAAGTCGGAACTTGCCGAGATCCGACCGTGCGATTTGTACGACCGTCGACCGGTCGCATACGACAGCCCTTTACATTATACAACCGTCGTACCGATCTATACAACGGTCGTATACATCGGTACGACGGTTGTATAATGTAAGGGCCCATTAAAATCATCTTTAATGATATGTGTCCATGATGACGTATTACGATTATCGAACGCATCTATTCTAAATAAAACATCGTGACTTTTAAATCATATCATACAGAATAGAAACGGAATACAAATAAGAACTAATCGCGAACGGAAGTGATTCAATTACGTATGGCAATGGAACTATGAGATGGCCGATGCTCACGAGCAAAGCAGCCGACCGAACGATTTCGTATTCGACGCGCCCCCTAACAACGGAACTAAGGGGGCGTAAAAATTCCGCCCGGGAATTTACTGAAATTTCAATCTGAGAACGCAGGTAGCGGGTTTTTCCGCGCTTTCCTTTTCGCGCCCAATCGCTGTACAGCCTCCCGTCGCGTCGCCTCGTTATTTCCGGTAACTGCCTTTTTGAGTCTTATTATTATTTGCAATCGGCATTCCCAGACATCGTTCTCCGAACCTTGTCTCGATTCGGCGTCGTAACAACGTTCGAGTTTAGAAAAGTACGTTGTAAACCTTCGTATTTGGTCGGTTCATTTGATGTTTCTCTAGTTATTAGTGACTATGGCTAACTTAGACAGATAGTCGTACTTGTCTACTATGAAAGTGACATAACGTTTAAATACTATTGATAGGGACGAATACGGAAGTATATGAGTATTAATAGGACTTGCACCCCGAGGGTTCCGTACAAAATGGATTATGTATGTCTGAATGATATTTATCCAAAAAGAGTCTCCATTTTTTTCAGTTTAGATAGAGACGAAATATCGGTCTGATCGGTACAAAACTTTTGTGTTCTTTTTTTTGACAATTGACAAAATGAATTTTTTTCAAATCCAAATTTTAGAAAATTATAAATTTTCTTAGTGGGAAATTAAAAATGTTGTCCCATATATCGCTTTACATTACGATCCATATAACCAGTAAATGCCAAATTGTCATTTTAAAAAATTAACGGTTCCCAGATTTTAAGGGTTCTGACCAAAAATATCAAAACAGAATCCTTATGGTTTCGTAATTTTATCAAAAACTATGGCACGTATATTGATGAAATTTATGGTGTAGGTGTATTGTATAAGCAGCTACTCAGTTTAGTAGTTAAACAACAAAAATTCTAGCGGGGGCACTATACAAGTAACAGAAGCTAAAAAAAATTTTATTCGGCTGACATCAACCTGTGGCACATATTTCGACAGTTATTTCAAAAACAATTTAAGGTTTCTAAGCAATTTTTCTGATTATGTGAATAATTTCGGAAATAATTGCTCCGAAATGAATAATTGTGTCCCCTCCGTTTATTTTCTAAACCGTATAACCAAAATATGAAAAAATTAACGCTTAATAAATAATTATTAAAGCTTAATAAATAGTTACAACGAAAATTATTTTGAACATGATTGGATATAGGTACTGTTTTTATGTTATTTCCGAAAAACTGCGCTTCTGAACAAAAGGACTTAAGTGTCAAGAAAATACGCTCTTTTGCTGATGCACTTCAGTTTAATAGTAATAGTCGACCTTTATATTTATTTTTCTACTTATAGGTGACTAAAGAGCTTATAACTATTCTGTGCGGGAAACATTAAAAAGTGTAACAACGTACTTTTTTTATCTGGAGTGCATTTCTTTTTAATAATGGCTTCTGAACCCTATAATGAGTATGTTGCGACATGCTCTTGGCGGGTTTTTTCGATTCCCTGTGCTCTGAGCGTATGCGAATGAGTGTGTGTGCGTGCGTGCGTGATTATAAATTTAATGGTTTCATTTTTTATTTCTTGGAATCTATAAATCCGAATCGGTTCTAATTTTCAGGAAATATAAGTTTGAAGGAACTTTTTGGAATGCCAAAGTTTGGTTTGAATCGGTCAAACCGTTTAAGAGTTGTAAGAGGTTTACATATATCTACACACACACAGACACACACACACAGACACACACACACACACACACACACACACACACACACACACACACACGCACGCACAAAAACAAAAGAAAACTTTGATCATGTATCATATGAAATAATAGAACCTATAGCGAGTAACGATAATGTTTATCGTATTTTGAAATGTTTTGGTAAATATTAAAGTAAAATTTAAATTGGACTATTTCTTCCACTATCTTCGAAATTATTGGGCGTAAAATTTTAAAAAGAACGCGGAATCTAGGATATATAAGACAACCTAGACATTTTCCACAAAATTTCCAAATTTCAACAAAAAACGGCAAATATCTGTGAAAAGAAAACGATTATAAAATGCATTACCTAAATTCACCGAGCACTATTAACTTTAATTAGTTTAATGGTTGCTATGGCGGTTTACTTTTACGAAAAGGTTGGCTTCAAATTCACATGAGTTTAGTTACAAGAAACAAATTTTAGTCAGATTAAAAAAAAACAGAGTAGTTAATGCGAAAATAATGGAACCCTCTTAATGTGAGTTTGGTACTGACTTAGCCAACTTTTTATTTTCATATTGATTCGGGTTCTAGTTCCGCTTTCGGTTCCAATTTCGATTCTGCTCTACGACCCCTGTTCGACTCTGAATTACGATCCCGGTAGACACTTTTTCATAAAAGCGAATGTATTCGGACTAGTTTTAGCGCAAGGTTATTGAACATGGTCACCGGTGAGTCATCGACTCTGACTTTTTATTTTAACTTAAATTTATATTCAAAACATAAAGTTAACATATGTACACGAGATCGATTTGTGGAGTGTGAGCATGCGTTAAGTTTTTCTTTGTGGGAAAAAAATGACGGTCAAAAGAAAAACTGAGTATCTAACGACGAGAAGGAGCGACACAAGAAATACAAACACGGTTACGATCGAAGGTAAAGTATGAAATACGTGGTTTCTACCCGAAGCTATTTTTTTTTCCAAGCGCGTACGCATCACAAACAACGTACCGCAATTCGAAAATCGTTCCCGCAGCGTGGACACAATTAAAAATTCGACTAGGACGCGAACATAATTGGGCACTCGGAGAGCGGTCGGTCCGCCCGGGCGGCGCGAGGGGCGGGCGGGCGCGAATTAAATACGGGTATTATCCCACGACCCGGGAGCAATGAATGAAAGCTTTTACGTTGACAGCGCTCGCACCTGTCCGTCCCGGGCGCGGCGCCGGCGCCGCCGCCCCGCCAATTATGCGTGTTCATTACGACCGAAGGATAAACGTTGGTCAAGCGCGAAAAGTATGATTTTCAAAATGATGTTCGAAGTTTTGGTAATGAATCCCGACTTTACCTGTTATGCTCTATTAACATTATGCCCTCCTCGTAGCTTTTATCTTCTTGTATCTATCTATGTGGATTCTTATTGTAAGGTTTCGCCGACCTTTCTGTATTTTCGTAATCTCATATGACTTCAATTGATTTATTTGATCCAACATACGTGTTTGTTGGGATATTTTTTTTTACTGTTTAAGGCAATTCGCAATTGATGTTTTGTATCACCGTATTTTTCATTATCGAGTTTGTCAATATATGTAAATGAAAGGCATGAGCCATGAGGTTCCGGGCATATGGTTGTTTTTATGTGAACTCTGGCGTGTAACAATTAACAACTCTGGGTTTCAATTTAGGTCTAAAATACCTGAGTGTTTTATCAATTAAGACATATGGTAAACATTGTACACATAATTACAATGTAATTAATGGGTGCCACACTAACACAAGTGTCGAGAGAAGATATATAAGCAAACTTAATAATATTTACTATCAAATTGTTCAGATAAATTTGATACAACCTCTTTACATGGAGAGCTGATAAAGACGATCACGGTTGTACAAAGAGTTTAAGGTACCTGATTTCGAATATTGAACTGGGTTCACTTCCCGCCTATATTTGTTCTTGGACTCTCATTTGTGATGAAACCTCGGCAGTAGGCAGTGCAGGCAAATGAGTTTTAGCAGAAATATTGTGGGCTAAGGCTGCCTCAGGAATGGAATGTTGTTCACTTCTTAACCGGCGTCTGCGCTTTTAGACATCAGACATCCACTCTTGCGGGGGTGAAAAAAAGGATCCTAGAACCACCATAGACTCGTGCCACTGATTATAACCCGGATAACAGATTTCACAAATCGTTTCTCTGAGCAAAACATCGTATCCTACATCTTGCATAGGAGGATACCACGACAAAAACGAAATTATTCTGGAGAAGGTTGATTGGCTAGAATATTTCCTTGAAAGAAATTCGGCGTTAACAATGCCTGTCCTGACGTTTTCCAATCGTAAAAAGAATACCTACAATTTTTTATAATTGAAAATCTGATTTTCGAGATGACACAAATGGTCAATCTAATGAAGGATTGGATGATATTGACAATTATTCAAAGGAGATGCTTTTAGATTTTTTCCATTTTATGATCCATCGACTGAATCGAGTTATAAATATAAAAAAGTTGTTTCACTTTTAATCAAAACAAATTATGGAACCATCAGAATAACGCTACGATATTTCGTTCAGAAGATGTTATCGAATTACAATTTTATGAGAGAAATTCAAATTTGCTAGTGAACACCGATGTTCATTTTTCAGGTGTTACAGTTTATATCTGTAAATGTAAGGATGCTCTTAAATGTATAAAATAATCGCTTGTGTGATATATATTCGTCTTAAATATATAAAAAGTAGAATATTGTTTTTCGCCGTGGTGCGTAGTCACGTTAGATAGATATAATATCAAACGGTTAAAAATAGGTTAGCACCTATTCATACACATAATAAAATAAATATCATTTAACAGAATTTTGTTCTTAAAATGTAAATGATGAACAGTCGAATGACGTAAGAGGGCCTTGAACAAAAATATTAATAAATAGAAACAGGCAATATTGTCACGCCCGTCAATAAAAAAATTACCGTTAAAAAAGAAAACTCTTTTTAAAACAAACTTATTCTTAAAAATTCAATAATACTAAAATGAAATTAATAACTCTATACTAGGGTTGCGATAATGAAAGTTATTTATATAAGCCTGTAATAAAATGGAATGTTCGAAATTTAGAATAAAAATATCTTATTCATATAAGCACAATATACATAATTGTACATAACATCACCAAAGGATTTCAAAAGATTGTATCGCTCAAGGAATTTATTTAGTTTATGTTTCTCTTTCTCCTTTTATATTTGCAATACAAGGTTCAGGTTGAAATCGCTTTCACCCGACGAGAATTCCAGTCCGGGTCTGATTTTGAAGCTTCCTTTCTCTTAGACTGGTGACAGATCAATGCTGACGACGCCTATATCACCGATCTCAGCAATTACAAGTGAGCCCGAGCTCTATAGGGTTGCAACGTTATATAACAGAGTTTCTTTGACTGCCTACCAGCTCCATGTTAAGACTCTTAGAAGGTCCTGAGTACTGCCAAGCTAAATCTATTGAGCCTGAATTGGTCTATCCTGTTTAGTTTAGAATAGTTTAGAAGTTCCTATGTTTAATTTCCGTCTCCATCTTCACAACCTGGATATCACACGGACCAGAGTGTTTGCCAATACAAAATAAATGACTTGAAATTCGATAAAGGTCCATGGTTTTATTACAGAGTTCCTTTGTCCATTTTCCGGCTCTATTTTCAGACCATGGATATTATGTAACTACAGAGTGTTTAAGCAAAATTAAATGAGACCAAACATGACGTGTCTATCTTATTTAGTTCAGAAGTTCCTGTGAATAATTAACGTCTGCATCTTTAGACTTTGGATATCATGTAGCACAAGGGTGTTTATCGAGATAAAATAAATGAGCCTAAACTCGATGAATTTATCTTGTTTAGTTTAAATGTTCCTATGGCCAGGTTCTGACTCGAACATCAGACCAGCTCCATGGTACCATATTATTGCATTCTCAGCAAATATACGCAAATATTCTAAATTTGAGTCAAAGTAAATGTCAGGAAATGATTATAATTTTAGCTTACAAGATTTGACCAACAACTCACTAGGCTAATTAAATAAAAGCTTGTAAAAAGCAACACACGTTTGTGATGATGTAATTATAATTTTAATAATCAATACGTTTGATTGACCATATGCATGTAGTCAAAAGGTAGTTCAAAAGGTATAAGATCTTTTTTTATAGCATTTCAAGGCGCAAACGAGCATACGAACTATCAGATCACCGCCACCCATGAACATTTGCAACTCCCGAGTAGTTACTAGTGTATTTTCGGTTTTTAGGTAAGAAATAGCATATCTGATGGAAATAAAGGAGGAGTGAGCTATTGGAACTTGACGAAAGTCAACAGCGATTTCGTCCGTGTCCAATTTTAAATTTACTTTTTATAAAGTATTATTTTATAAATAACTTGCTTACAAGTCGTGGATTTGTAATTTAATTTTTTTAATCTAACATTCACTCAACGCTGTTCGAACTTTACTTGAGGTTACCTTAATAACAAGTTGGTGCGAGATTTTGTGGCCGATGTCGAAATTCGAAAACTCGAGAAAGTTCTCCAGATCTCTAATGCGCTATCTTCGTACTATATAAAGTTTCTTTGACTCCAGTCATCGTCCGACACTGGTCATTTGAGGTCCAGGAGTTTGGAGATAAGGCATCTGTTCCAAGACTACGGAAAATCAAACTTGAACTTGGAATTCCCTGGCTTTTAAATTCTTTTAGCTTCAGAGGGCACAATAATCATCATCGTATTCTTGAGACTGTTGGTGTGAGGATTATTGTATAAGACCGATAGTCTGAAATGAAATTAGAACTGCTTTGTTACAAACTTTTGTGACATCGCTTCATATGCAATATTAAGAACCGGTCGTCTTCACCTACTCAAAATGAATGATGTCAGCGAAATTTCAGCTGTAAGAAGGCTTGAAATCTAATTGTAAAACATCGAGAGACGATCATTTTGATTACAGTTGATTACAGTTCAATTACATTATTTTTACACAAAAATCTTAAGAACAATCCCTGAAGTACTTCGGTTTTAATAAAAAAAAATCCGGATCACATACGCGACCATATAATTGAATTTCGTACAGAAATAATTACATTACCAACTACTTAGGTTTTTCTAAGTCTCGTTTTGACGTGACAACGTCTTATAATTCGATGGAGCCGGCTGCACGCACGAAAAACATGACTCATGCGGCGTTACCTCGCTCTGAGGCGTTCCATTTAAGGCTTCAAGTGCAAGCGAGAGCGCGGAACGAGCGACAGAGAGGCACAATCGGCCTCCGCGTTCGGCAGCGCTCGACATCTATCTCTCTCCTACTTGAGTGAGCGATGCGTCCGCGTGGACAGTTGCTATACAATAATACATTTACATGTTTTCGTCAAGTATGAAGTGCAGTGAAAAGTGAATGTGGTGTCATTGTTTATGGCAACGATAATTGCGGCGATAAAGGTAATGATTCTTTCGATATTAAATATATGTTCAGTGATATATTGTCGAATATTCGTGCTTTCATCATTAAAATAAATAGCATCGGTCCGCTAGTGCAGCGATTGTAGGTTATGCTATGATTGACAAAACTATAACAATAAGTTAATAGAACTATTTCACGATGAGTAAAAAAATCAATTGCTTTACTATTCGATCGAAATAATTATCGAGCGTAGCTATGATTTCAAAAAATTAAAACATAAATGTTAAATCTTCCACATATCGTAACAACGTGTTTGAAATGATAAGTTGGACCAGCCAGACGTCAAAGGGAACAATTATCTTCTATATCAAATAATAAATAAAAATTGACATAATTGTATTCATGCGTAAAAATAAATGTAACTTGATCAATTCAATTGTGGTTTCCATTTACCTCCTTCTCTATATCCATACAAAATATCTATCAAACAAATAAAATTAATTTTTTTTTTGAAAAATGAAACCATTCCATCAGTATTTTCTTATGAAGTTGTCACGTTCAACTATCGTTAGTAAACCGACTTTACATACAACCGATTTTTTTGTTTGTATAAGAGCGTCCTTTACTTATACGAATTGTATTTTTTTTTAACTTTCCGTTATAAAGTTTGGAAATAAAATTATAAATTGAGATGTTAATGTTTTCAGTCCTTTTTTCGAAATACGAGTATTTATTAAATCTTGACGTTTTTGGATCCTAGAAATCTATTTTCACTTTTTTTGCTAGTGATGTCTGTGTTTGTGTTTGTGTTTGATTGAATATTGAAGTATTCAAACTCACTCAATTTAGATTTCGTAGAAATTCGAACCGTTTTGGCGTAAATAACTTTTAGATTACTGTTCTCACTGACACAAAATTTTATTTTTCCCTATCAGTTGCATTGGCTGCGGCAAACCGCATCGGATTCGAACTTTCGTTTAAAAGACATTAAGGAAAATGTTCACAGTTTTTTCATTTTCAAACTATAAAAAAAACATATTTATATTTCTTATAATAAATTATTTAATTTTATACGTTACATAGTGTACTATTTTGTCCTGTAGTTTTGGAGAAAATAAGCTGTGACAGACCAACGGATAGCCACAGGAGTAACTCTAAAAAGGTTCCGTTTTCCGTAGGATGCAGAATCTTAAAAGGTTTTAGTTCATATCAGTCGTTTTAAAAGAAAACCGAACGCACATATACGTACTCAAGTACACACACACACACACACAGACACGTACGTACAAGAACACGCACCCTCTAATTTTAAAAATATATACTGTTGATGTTATGCGGTGGGTAATAACTCCTGGGTTTTATGCAAAATGACGGACAGTTAAACTATTTTAATTATCTCTATTAGAAAATTTAAAGCGGTTTAGCGGAGTTGTTCCATCACAACTAGATTCCAAATTTTCAGAAATAAACGTCCACTACTGACAACGCGGCAGGCAACAAATTATAAACAATTTGCATAGTAAACTTCTATCCCTAACGGATTGGGGCAGAACTATGCTTTTGTTTTGGTTGTATAAGGTAATAGCCAGATATATATAACTATATATCTTATATATAACTGTAGACAACATAATGTTATGGTGTATTTCTATTTATTACGTATGCAAAACAATTAAAACTAAAAGTTATAATATTCTTTTTTATTATTGGAAGATATTAAGGTAGCTACAATATCATAGTCTGGATACATATTTAATATAAAAGAAAATGACCGGGAGATATATGTACAGGCCTGTTACTTGGTATAAAACTTGAGGATAAAGGGATAGATATTCTAATAATTATCTCGAGACAATATATATATATAAATTAATTTAATGAAAATTAATTTAGTGAACGTAAAACTGAAAAGAAAAATGTGGGAATTGAATTTTCTCTAAAAGGGGTTCAAGGAAAAATTTAGACTCAAAGACCTAAATTATTGTAAACATGACAATTTAGTTTTGATAGTGACAATGTAGGAATGACTGGCTATCAAGAAATATTGGCGACCAAGAGATCCAAGACGTGTTTTGGACAGTATCGACCGACACTGAGAGTGCTATCGAGATGAGGACCGAGAGGAGCTATCGGAATTAGATTGGGGTGCTCGTCTGCCACGGGTTAAATCGAGGCAGACAGCTTCATTATAATCTGTTACCAGGGTAACCGAGCTTGTTCGGCGTCTTCCGAATTTGTCGTGGGAATAGATATAAATTCGCTCCCGAAAAGTTGCATGTGCATATGAATATATGCAACATTACCAGTGCGATTGTAAAATTACTCAATTTAACAATTTACCTAAGCATTTCATTTATTTGTCGTTGAGCACTAAAAGCAAAGCATCAGTTCAATCACCTTAAAATCGTACGAAATGGCGATACACGTGGGCGTTCAGTAAAACGTGAGAATGAGTATGTTGACGGTAACTTTTATTAAATGTTATTTTTCGGCGACGCAGTCGCCTTCTAGTCGAAATCTTTGTTTTTTTTTTGGGTTTTAAAACTAATCGTTACACGACGATCTGTTATAACAATTTTTTTCTACTTTCCTTCACCATTTCTTCGATCATTTTGGTCACTACTGTTTTTGGGCCACAAACAACGGTAGTGACTGACCGGTAGTGACGAGGTTTGAAATGGGCGCATCAAGGGGCATCTATAGGATATGGTTGAGCATTTGCTCTTAAAGTATCCTGTAAGTCTTGATTAATTCATTTTGTAGTGAAAGTTTTCAAGAACAGATACTTAATAACCGCGATTTTTTTTTCCATTTTCAACAACACGCTGTGTCAAACTACAAATAAAAGAGTTCTCCTTTTAAAAAACAAAAGATATTCGAATCACTTTTTTTTTTTAATATAATCAATATTCTAGCTGTATCAGCCAATATTTACTTTTTTTGATTCCAAAGAGTTTGTGTCTTAATTTTATATTCTCAATTTATAGCGAAATATTTTTCTACGCTTTGCTCTAAGAGAGTTAAAGCAACGCTTAGAATTCTTTTTTTTTGTGTAAATTTTCAATTTTTTCCAAGGGCGACAGTTGAAAAAAATCAAATCTACACAAACTTGAAAAGCAAACCTTTAAGAAAATAGTTATTAATTAGAAAATTGCTCATTTTATAGTATAAGACTAAAGGTTAGCAATCGCTGTTGGGAATTTTCAAATGTTTTAAAAGGACAACTTGTATTTGTTCGAATATGAAATAAATACGATTAAATTTTGGTTTGCCCTGTTGACATCAGTAGGCCGACAAGTCCTTTTTCGTAGCTTGTTGTTATATGTGATTTAGTAGCGGATTTTTTCTGAGGGGCTTAAGGCCCCCCAAAAGCTCTATATTTTGAAGTATTTTATCTTGACAAAACCTGCTCTCATTGTGTTCGGATCAGATATGGATTTTTTTTCTCGTCTATCCATGGTATGGCGTATCGTTGGATAATTCATTGGAAAACATTATGGGTCTGGTATATACATTTCTCGATTTAGGGATCCGCTTGCAACATGTTAAGCTTTGAATCGCATTTTTTTTTAGAATCAATTGTCTCTTCCATTCCGGATAAATCGTTATTTTGGGATATGTGAGAAATTTCACGGAAGCAGTTACAGCAGTTTCTTTTAAGTCCAGTGTCCAGTGTCTCGTTTTACCGTCAACTAAAGGGTTATCGATGTATAACATTCACATACGACAAAGTTAACAAATAAAAGTAAGATAACTAAGTAGACTTTACGTGTTAACGAGTAATAATAGTTGACCAATTTATGAAATGTCATTAGAGAACTAGAAAGCGAAATTTCGTACAAATTTCATTGAAAATTGCTTAGATGACGTTGTTCATTGTGTAAAACAGGTAGTAAATATAAGTTTATGAACCATGTAAAATTATTGAAATAACATATATTATCATAACATCCTTAACAATCGCAGTGCCTGAACCACCCTTTGATCGTTATTAGCGTTTAAACCGTGAACTCAGTGAATAGTTCATAACATATTGTATAAAAAAACCCATTCTGAATTTGCATATGGTGCCGGGCAATCTACGGAACCCATTACTCCGCTGGGTTGACTCGCTATTGATCGGTTTTATCATTAAACTTTCTAGACTCTACTTTCATTTATTATTTCTGGAATTATACTTATGTTATCCTTACTCATATTGCTATAAATTTACAAAAAACAAATTTAATTTGCTACTTGTATAGAATTTTTATTTTTTTTTGGTAACCGACTTCAAAAAACAGAGAAGATTCTATGTTCGTCTATATGTATTTTTATATTTTGATACGTATAAAATACGAAAAAACCTTTTTCCTGGTGGATTTATGATGTATGCATAAAAAATAAATGTAATGTTTATAATGATGATATTTTATATCAATCACAATTTTTTTATTAATACGTGTATAGCTGTTATTTTAGATTTATTATGCTTATATTTGTAGTGTAGTTTATTTCATCAAAAAATAATAATTCTGAAAATATGTGTATTTATGAATAGTTACACAGTTACTGTTACATAAATATCAAACAACTGTTCAACGGTATGACTGATCTGTTCAACGGTAACAATTAATGTTGTCACCGGAAGCACACATCCGCGAGTCGGTGCGATCTACATAAACCCTCGAGTGGGTGACAAGTGTTGTTTAATTGCTTCGAATGATGGTCGTAGTCCAAGCGGCAACCGCCGTCAAAGGGTGGTCATCCAGAACAAATATGAAAATATGTCAATGTCGAATTGAACAATGAAACAAAGGCATGGTGGTACATGACTGTTCCATTTTTTTTATATCATTGATATTTAAAAGACAAAGATTTTTGACAGGCTTTGATTAGAAGAAAAGAAAAAATGTTACACTGACATAATTGTTTGCCAAACAACCAATATACATAAATCATAAATTTTTTATCAAAAGTAATCTTTAAATATTAATATGAAGAGTTTTTTAATGGGAAATTTATGATACGATGACTAGTTCAAGGTGTCCAGATATACGGAAATGGTGATTGAGTGACAGGGGTCATTCCTCAATCACCAAAAAAATATAATAAAAAAATTATACTATTATGTTTTTAGAAAATGATTAAATATTTACTTTAAGACTTAAAGAAAAGCTTGTAATTAATAGATATCACAGAGAAATACGCGATTAATTATTTACAGCAAACTACACTCTTGACTTTGGTAAATATTTTGGTACGTATTAATGTAGTAGATCTATTTTTTTAAAGAGGAATGAAATAAAAAAAAAAAGGACGGAAAATCCAAAGTGCACGCATTATAATGTTTCCATTTAATATTAATAAGTACCAAAAAAAAAATTTGAAAAACAGTGTGTACTATTGCAACTATTATTACCAAATCTTTTTGAAAACAGATAGTAACGAAGAGATATATTTATTTACTAATAAAGGTTGCCACTATTTGGTCGCCTTTTGGTTTATTCTTAAATTATATTTTTTATTAATTTTCAGACATCTATTTTCAATAGGAAATTGATAGCTGTAATTATAAAGCTAATAATTTTTTTTTCTATTTTTGTATATTACCGGGAGTACAACCATAAAAATATTTGCTGACTAGATAGATAAAAGTTTTTTGATTGGAAAGCGTTCTCAAATGTCTTTGCATTATTAAAGACAAATTTAATTTTTTTCTTGTAGTGACAGTATAAAAGTATCAGATACAATAATTATATTAAGGGAACTCTGACCAACAATTGTGTTAAAAATAAAGGTGCCATGTAGACATTCTCTATTGTCTGTTGAATAATTTGATCAAACCTTTTTAAACAGAAAACGTATTTATGTACATTAATGGTGACGGTCGCCGCTTGGACTATTTGGACCGACTTGACGTCGCGTTAAAACAATTTAGTATGCCAAATCGATATTTGCTATAATAACCGATTTGGTATACCATATCGGTATATAGGTTTTGTAGAAATCATTACCGACATGTCTAGATTATAGAATAAAGAGGCACATCTTATTTGAAAACAAAACGATGTCTAAAATGTTTACAAATATTGGTGCCAAATTTGTAATAAAGATGAAGAATTTGTTATTTTCTGTATTCCATTGCAAAATTTAGGGGAGTTGAACGCAGAAACAAAAGTAGACGATGGCTCCAACCAACCAAATGACTAAAATTCTCGGATCTACAACGAAACTGAGAAGGGTTTCTTTTGTGACCTAAGAATGTTTAGAATTTTCATGAGAAAAGATCGGGGCAATATGTTTGGTTCTAGAAACTTAAGAATTTCACGGACACCAAGCCGCCCGTAGCATATAAGGGCGTGTACAGACAGACGCCCTTTTTATAGTTGAAGTTACAGGCACGTTCGATGGCAGCCGTCAAGTGCGAGGGCTTCTGCCGTCGTGAACGCCTACCGATAGCTTTACATACATAGTGTGAGAGACAACGTTGAAATGGATTCCGATAAAAGCACTACTGCTGCTGGAACGGAAATGGATAAGGATCGTATAATAATTGTCATCGCTACAGTTTTTTCATTTATTATTCTATACGTATTCAATATTCTCTTATAGAAGTGGCTTAGCTAGGGATTTTGACTAGGGGGGGCAGCCGTCCGGCTGAACTAACCATACTTATTTGATGAGAGATCATAAATGACGTCTAGTGATAGTCAACAATGCAGTTCATTCGTTCTCCTTTTTATAATATGGCGCCTTTCTTTACTTCTTCGTAAAGTTGAAAATCCAGTGGGGCAGATAAATTAATACTAGCTTTCGCTTTAGCCCACAAGTGTCTGCAGAGCTTTATCTAACTCTGTAACAAAATTCATCAAAATAGGTTTAGGCGTGAAAGCATAACAAACAAAATCACTTTCGCATTATTAATATTAATGGGATTATAAACGTAAAAAAATTGGCAAGATTGTCTGTTTGTCACTTTTAAACGATTTTAGATAAAGTTTGGTAAGATGTAATAGTATTCTAGGGAAAGGACTTTTTGTCGTGAGAAAAAATATATACATAAAAGGGAAAATAGAAATACATAAAAAAAATTGTATTTCTTACAAATGCATATATTTGTATTTCTTTATTCTCATAATTTAATAGGCTTAAACGAGCTTTAGCTTCCTATGTTTTACGCTGGATCGGTTTAACACCGCACGTTATTAGCTGTGTGTAAAAGGCATGACAGGCGCAATAAAGCGAACACAGCGCATGCAGTGGTAGAAAACTGTACCAATCTGGGAAAGTCTATCAAAATTATTGTATCGTATTTTGAAATACGAGTAAGTTATTATAACCGTTGTTGTGTTATGAATTGGCAAAATAACGGCACAAATGGTTGGTGTATATTCTTATGCATTGTGCCATAGTTAATAATTAAAGTATTCAATATATAAAATACATATCCTAAATCCTTTACACAGCGTCATTTAATTCGATAATACTTAAGTAAATGCAAACCTTTTCTATAGAAAATAAACTATTTGACATACTTAATCCAAGCGATTGCGGACAGCAGCTGGGGCTGCCGCCGATGCACATAGCCAACAATAACATACCCACTTGTAAACTGTGAAAGACGAGAGTCGATTTTCATATTATTGATAATGGATAAATTAGTTACACGGGATTGGCATTAACTCTTAAATTAAAATCGAATAAATAGTAAATAATTTTTCAATACTATTTTTGATTTTTAAAATGGCACCTTACCCCTTAACAGATAGCTTAACATCTAAAGAAGTATTATAAAAATCCGTATAACTAATATTATATTAGTTAAGGAATATAGTTAAATGCTTGGATGTCTACTGTTGTATGATTTTGAAGAATGCGTTTTAAATTTATTTTAAGAATGAATTCCTCCTTTTTGAAAACATAACGAAGTCTACAAACATACAAGTAATTTTTTTGGACGCACAGGAGCTCGGCAAACATGCGGTAAATTGTATAATTCTGTAACATTTTAGCCGCTCGTCTGTCGTGTAGGTCACGTAGCGCATACTTATGAAGCGAATGTGAGAGAGTGTGTTCCTCTGATAAGTTAACATGCCCCACTATAAGTTCAAGAAATACGCGGAGTACACAGATTGCAAATGTGCGGTCCTGTAGCTTACTTCTTCTGGTTAAAGATTACTTTGTTTGATGAACCTCCATATTTGCGCTAGAAAATTTTAAAATTTCGAACTTCAAGTGACAATTTGTTGTTATTCTACTCCAAAATGATAGAGTTAGTAAATAAAATAAAAATTGGCCAAGTGCGTTTTGGGCCACGTACATTATAGAATGGCGTAGTTTCCCGGCACAATACGCGGACTTAGGAGAGGGCATTTTGTTTAATTCTAGGAGTATGAACACATCAGTTAAGTTCATGGTTTAAGAAATTGGTCAAAGCGATTTTTAATGGAATATGTATGAAAATTCGCTCTTTAGTTCGCCATGTACATTTTGCAAGTTTTGTCGTCTAATTACTCCTTGACTTGTAAATCCTACTTAGCTGTGATGTCATATCCACAAACAACCATTTAGTTGGCGTGACCCCCGAGGGTTGGGGGGGGGGGGGACACGACTAACAGACATGACGAACCTACAAGGATGTCCATATCCTTGCTCTTATGAGACTCGTTCAAAGATCGTGTATAATATGGGTATTAATATTGTAAGTTTCAAGTACTAGCTTGTGTGCTTGAATGTGCTAATCTCAGGAACTACCAGTTCGATTTAAAAAGAATTTGTGTGTTAGACTGTCCATTTGTTGGGGAAGGTCATAAACAATTGTTTGATGTTAAACGTCTAATGGAGCGTTTAGTCGTGGGTGAAGATGTTCAAATGGCGTGCACTGCCATTCGGGTACATTTGGGCCTTGTCGGCTCTATCCGGCGGCCTTATTACTTAAAAGAAATCGATTTCTGATTTCGCATAATTTTAATAATATTTTAGTAATTTCCAAGTTCATATTTCGAAATGCTAATTGTCTTTCTATTCACAGTGTTGCCTTTATAATAAAATCATTAAATTATTAAAATGGAATTTAATCGCATATTTGAATTAAAAAACCGTTAGGGATCGCAATTTTGCAATTATTCGAAAATTACGCTCTCAAACTGAAAACTGGTCTATAGCGATTCTCAAGCGGTTTACAATCGATTTCGCGTCATTCATATTTCGTATAAAGTGAATAATATTTTTTTTATGTAAGTCGTTAGATTAAATAAAATCTTTGCACATCTATCGAGGACCTATGACATTACAATAATATGGTATAATTGGACTAATCTGATGATGGAATCAGAAGGTAGGCACAGAAATTCCATAAGGGAATAACATATCCTAGTCGTGTTTGAGCTTGTCAGAGTTGTCTTGCGATGTACTCTCACCATGAGTGATTTTCAGACTCTGATGATGGAGTTGGAAGATAAGCTCTAGCACTCCATAATAGAACAACGTATCCTAGCCTTATTTGGGCTTAATGGATTTTTTTTTAAGTGCACTTTGGCTATAATTGGCTTTCAATTTGCAAACCCACTGGTAACCAACCTGGAATGCTGGGGTGTCTCCATGGGCAGTGGTGACCACCTTATTCTTTTGTGATTTCTATGCTCGTTACCTATTGGAAATGCTATAAAAATATTAAGGGACTTTTCCAACATCTCTTTTTAAACTGACCTTTAACAAAAAGTGGAACGTAAATTTCAAATTGAAAATAAAATTTAAAATTTTCGTTCCACATCCTCCTTTTAATTATTATTTGGGCTAAAACCTGTTAAAAGGAACACATAATTCGCAAGATTTATTTTAAAACTGACCTTTTGTCAAATGTCCGTTTAAGAGGAGACGGTGGAAAAGGCTCTCAGAAAGAAGCTTCATTAAAAGGAGCATTATCAAACCAAACATTGATGAGATACCCTATTACAACTTGAATACTTATGGATCCATGCCGTTGCTCGTTGTTATTTCTAACTGTAAGGTTAATAAAAAAAAAAACTTCCTCTGACGAATTTATATTATCATAATTCAAGAAATAAAATTAATAGTTCAGTTTGAATAAACACAGTCACAGCTTCACAGTTCGGCAATCATTACCTTGATAAACACTCAACTTGTTTATACTTCATTAGTTATTTCTCCTGAAATAGGTTTCGTATCCTTTAACTTTTCTCTTTACATTTTCAAATACATACGGCCTCCGTCCGATCGCCTCCGAAGACAGCACGCGGGGCGAAATCGTCGGCGGTGTTTCGTTACGACATGTCTATATTTCGATACGGTGGCCGCCGTCGAAGGGAGATGCAATAACAGCCGCGCCCGCCGAGGTGTGAGTCAACACGAGGGCCGCCGCGTCCTCGAGCCGCCGTTATTGGCCCGGGCCGGCGCGCCCGCGGTAAATATTAGGGAAAAATATGCCGAAATATTATTGCGAATATTCTTAGGCCCCCTTCCCCGGCGAGATTAGAAATAGGAAACGCCGATTGTGTCAGATAATATCGTGACGTGTTACGGTCAGTTTTGTGTTTTGGATTAATAGATTGGAGAAAAATACTTTTCAAAGTGAGCTTCGCCGACTTGAAAGATCTATTTTATTATACTAGCTGTACCCCGCGGTTTCGTTTACAAGACGAATACAACAAAATCTAATGACATAACAAAAACTTTAGAACACGGTTTATTTCCTTGTTTGAATATGTTTTATACGGATTTACTCTTTGCCGTTATCTAACGCACTGACTTTTATGAGAATTGCACTTCATATGCGCCAGCCAGACATTAACTTTTTTGTGAGGATTTTTTAAAATATAACTGATATTTTCCTTATATTTAATTATTAATTAGTATTTATTATATGGAAAATGTCATAACCCCAGTGTAACGACGATTTCTATATCGCCGTGTAAGCCCGCACCTCGGGTTTCTTATACAGTCGCCTCGGAGAAAGGATTTTTTGCAGTGTGGTGGGCAAAATGATGGATAACGTGTTAAGGCGATCAGACTTCTTTATTACAGCCGAGCTTCATATGTAGCGGTTGAAGTACAACTGCAAATTGTACTCCAACCAATTCCGCTGAAATTTATAGATGGCGCATCTGCCTGCACATATGAGTTACATACATTTTAATCGAGGGGGTGTGGCTATGCACTTTGCATTTTTCAGCTTACTTTTATCTCAGAGGGCTTACTCTTGCCTCATGCATTTTCTTGTTGGGGATACGGCCCCGACGTGCCCAAGTGGGTGATGGCCACTTAAGGGGAGGGGGTCCATTTGGAGTCCCATCTCTCGTCGGCTCAGCCGGCCAGGTTTTACCCTTGTATTGGGGGAGGCGTCTTGAGGAATTCTCTTGGGAGGGGTTGGCTGCTTAGCGATCCTGCGGGCATTTTATTGGATGAATTCCTCTACGGATTCGATGCAGAGGTCGCGAGCGATTACATACCGTCCCGCTCCTACGATCATCCGTACGGCGATGTTCTGCTGGGCTTGAACCTTCTTCCTTTGCGATGCGGAACAGAGTGAGTATCATGCTGGAGCCGCGTACGTAAGCTGAGGTTGGATGTAGCCTTTATACAGGGCAACTTTGGCCCAGAACGGTAGGTGTGATCGGAGAACTGGATGCAGCATGCTCCGCGCGGCTCTGCTCTGGTGGATGACATGTTTCACCTGAGCAGCCATGCGCATGGAGCGGTCGATCTGCACGCCCAGGTATCGCACCCTGGTCTGCCATTCCACTTCCCGTCCCCGGAGTCTCAGCTTCTGTGGAAAAGTACGCTGTTGGCCGGTAATAGAGGGGCAGTATTCGTTACGTTCACGGCGACTCGCCATTTGTCCAGCCAGTCTGGCAATAGGTCGATGACCCTCATGAGCTTGGTCACAGCCAGGTCAGCACGACGAGATAATGATAAGTACGCATTGTTATCTGCGTACAATGTGAGCACGACGTCCTCCTCCCAGTCCTGTAATTGGCCTGCGAGAGTTGGGATGTAATCCGTATATACTGCATACAGAGACGGTGACAGACAGCTGCCTTGCGGTACTCTGGCGTGGATGCGTCGTAGGTCCGGTCGTAGGTCCGAGGTTCTCGTGTCTCGTGGATCTTCCACACCCTCGATTTTCAGGGTGCAGGTGCGGGACGGAGGACTTATTTTTTGTTACCTCATGCCCGGGCGTCTTCTCGTCGGGGACACGACCCCGACGGCTCAAGTGGCAATGGTCCGTATCTGGTGGATCCATTGATTGACATCTTGCCGGAGCCCAGTCGCCGACCCACACGCGGGCGCGCGCGGTCATTGCGCAGGCGCGCGGCAGGTGGAGGGCTCCGGCGTAAGTTGGTGCTCGATGAGGGGGAGGGGCAGCTCAAGCTGGACGCAGCTGACCGCCGGTGGTCGGACGCTGGTGGACGCCGACCGGATCAGGCGGCGCATCGGTGACCCGCGTTGGCGTAGATCTAACCGAGCGCGCCTGCCGACCGCTGATCAGACTATCCACGCGTCCGGACGGCGGCAGCCAGGGCAGTACGTGTCAGCGAGCCGCGTCCTTCACCTCTTCTTCGTTCTTCGATCACCCATCTTCTTCTTCCTTCTTCTTTCTTCGATCGGTCTTCTTCAGTCTTCAATCTTCAATCCGGTGCCTACGCCGGGCCACCCGCAGGCGTGCGCGTCGTGCGCATGCGCTCAGCGGCGGGTGGGGGCACCGGGTTGCAGATGGTTGACGAGGGCGGGGGCGGGGGCGCGCTCAGCCACGCATGCGTCAGCGAGCCGGTGTCCTCTTCTTCTCGCTCCGGCCCTCGTCTGGGTCGTCTTTCCGATCGACGAGGGGCCCCAGGCATCGGTTCCTGGTAGAATAATTGTTCCCACGATGTCGGGTAGGCGCACCGTCCGCAGCGTGGTAGGCGCGCGGCGCGTCGGACACTTCGGCGTCCGGTAGGCGCCGGGGGCGGCCGTACCAGTGCACTCTGTACTTGCAAGGTGGCCGCGGTGCCGAGCCGCCTGCATTTTAGTAGATTGGCTTTGATATTGATGGCGACATCGGCTTTGGTGCGATGATGTATGTCGGGTCTCAAACAAAGTTGAGGGTAGTCACAAATAATGCGCAGGCCGGTCGGGGCGCAGCGCGCGCGCGCGGCGGCGCGCGTGTTCGGCAGCACACGCACGCAGGACGGCCTGCGTTGGCCCCATGGGCGTCGGGCGCGACCTCGACGGCTTGCGCCGGAGGTGTTGGCGATGTGGTTTGTACTCGCACTCGCGGGAGACGTGGTAATCCAGGTGAGTTGGCGTTCGATCCTGCTGCGCCACGCCGTGGCGTGCGCAGCGGGCCGCTGCCGGGAGAAAACTGGTCCGAGGTTGCGCATGTGCTCGGAACACCGATTTGTAGTCGTACCGTAACGACCGCCGCGGTTCTCGGCCTCTTATTAGTCCCTCCCGCCAGGGCACAATCCATGTGCAACTCATATATGCCTCACAGTAAATTCATATTTACAACTAGATACGACGAAAACAATATCCACAATAAAACAAGACAAAAAATACTATACACAATAAATATACAAAAACAGGCAAGCAACATATAATTTTATACAACTAATAGGGATTAGTAAAGTAGGGATCCGCGTAATAAAACACGACAATTGAAATAATTTAATAAAAACACACAAATATACGATAAAATACAAAACAATTCTTAACCTAGTACGTTCGTATAAAATAAAATATTATATATTGTCCAATTAAACACTAAGAGCGCGGCTGTTTGTAACATTCAGTATTGGTAACAGGTTTTGTGATAATTTTTTAGAACGTAGTTAGTATTTGCTACATATTTAATTAAACATTAGTTTCTCTTATATGCGAATATGGAACAGCCCCATACTATTGTCCCATCACTGCTTTTTTTGTAAAAAGTAATGGTTACAAGGAATTTTACAAACAGTGATAATTTTAAAATGTATAATTTTGCCAATTTTTTAAAATATCGTAAATTTTGTATTTTTCTCTGAATAAACTTGTTTATATTTACTATTTTTAACAATAAACAGTGATTGGACAATAATATGGAGCTGTCCATTTTTGCATATAAGAAAACGTAATGTATAATTAAAAATGTAGCAAATATTAGCTATGTTCTTAAAAGTTATTGCAAAACTTATTGCAGTAATGGTAAAGTAACGAAAATATAACATTAAAATCGAAATAAGGTGTGAGTACTGTCACGAAGAAGTATCAGAACAGATTGAAATTGTAACAGTTTAGGCAAAGATAAAACATTGTTATAAGAAGGATAGCTTATTAGGAAAAAGCATATGTTTTAATAGTGAAGCCTCAAAATTACTGTGGGCAAGAAAGGGAAAAGATCAGTAACGTGAAGATGAATTAACAGGACAGCATTGCAATTTAAGAGAATGCATTAAACACGATATTATTTGTCGGCGGAGTTGTCATGATAAAATATCAGGAACGTCCAGTGGTTTTAATGTTACATTTTGGGTAATATTCGTACGTATAAATTATGGAGTCGGCCGATTAGGTTCATGACGTCACACGTCAAAAAAGTCATAATTTCCAACAAGGCACGGAACGGTATTGCATCATGACAACTACAGTGGATCCCTGGTAATCCGACCTTGACTAATCCGACACCCCTTGTAATCCGACAAGTCTATCACAGTTGACTAATGCATGATTAAACGTAATTTGTCGGATTACAAGGTTAACTTTTTCAACAAAAATCGGATTATGGGGGTCTTAGGCAGTACCCTATAATCTGCTACTGTATATTGATCTGTAATTTGTGGGATTATAAGGTACTCTTTTTCAAAAAAATCCGGACTATAGGGGGGTCTTAGGCAGTACTCTATAATCTGCCACTGTATATTGATCTGTAGTTTTTGGGATTACAAGGTCCCCTTCAGCTGGGCGCCATAAACCCAATAACTTAACTCTTCTCTCGTTTAACGCGCGCGGTCTAACTAATAATATAGTAGAATTAGGTCAGTGTACAAAGGAGTACGGAATCGACAGAGTCTTGGTACAGGAAACTCTCCTGAAACCAAATGGCAAAATCTTGCAGTCTAGCAGGATATGTACAGTTACGCACGGACAGGTTTGACGCTCCATTAGGCGGTACTGCAATTTACTATAAGCGATCGTTGCAATGTTGCCCGATCGACTTACCTAACAACACAAATATAGAGGCCACTGGTTGTAGACTTGCAATGACGGGTCATAAACCACTCGTCATTGTCTCGATCTATTTATCACCCTCAAAAGTTGCTCGGAGCGACATTGAAGCCCTCTCACTTAGGGGATGCCGTTATCCTCTTCGGCGACTTCAATTTAAACACACCAATTGGGGATGTATTGTCTCCAATCCTGGTGGTAATAAATTAGCCAAACTGTCGAGAAAACTAAAATTCGACATCATCGTCGCCACTTACTCCGACACACTATCCAGACGACTTAGTTTCGCGTCCCTCCACTATAGATTTAGCTATAACAAAGGAAGTTGCGCTTAACGTGGGCTGCATCGAGCCGATTCATCGACTCGACCACCGCCTGTTCTCTAAGGCTAGGACCGCCGCGGTGGGTGTCCTAAGCCTATGATAAAAATCACAATTGGAAAAGAGTATCGACCGCTTGAGAAATCGATACTCCCGCATATATAATATCCCGGACGTCATTAGACGACCGACGAAATAGACTCATCCATAATCACCAACCATCAGGACGGTGGTCAGAGGTGCTCATGGGGTTCCGGAGTCTATCGACCGGAAAACTGCGGACGCTCTTGAACTGTTGAGCCAAAGAACGCTGCTCTGCGTCTCGCGTACGCTTATCCCTCTAGAGGAATAGGTCCAAAGCGCGGGCTCTCCAACGAGCGAGCACGCATGTTTGAAGTCAAAATGAGGAATGGAGCAACCTCATGGAAGACATCTCTCCCACACACCAAGCCTTTTGGAAAGTGACCAAGGCGTTAAAGTCAGAAGGGTACCTTCCCGCCACCCTTAAAAACCAGATAGCTCCCCGCGGTCGACGATCTAGAGCGGAATGCATCGCGGATAGCATAGAACTCAATGTTCTCACTCTCCTCGCGACATCCAACACATCACACACATCGAGAGGAGTCCGTCACAAAACCTCCCTAGATCCAGCAGACGATCTCGCTCCAGTCTCGAGACGAAGTTCAGAAACTCGTCAATTTAAAGCCAAAGGCACCGGGCCTTGATGGCATTAGTAACAAAGCTAAAATGCTTCCCAACAACACTTTTATCGCTCTTGGTCGTAATATTCAATGCGTGCCTAAAATTGTTATTTCCCTCCCGTCTGGAAGGAAGCCGAGGTAATCGGCATCCCAAAGCCTGGAAACCTCGTGACCTCCGGCTAGCTATAGACCAATCAGCCTATTGAGCGGTCTAGGCAAAATGAATAGAAAGATTCTAAAGACGCGTTTAAGCGACTACTTATTCAGCAAAGGCCTTATCATTAACGAACAATTCGGGTTCAGACCGAATCACTCTTGCCCCAGCAAGCCCTCCGGCTAGTAGAATACATCACGGAGGGTTTAAAACAAAGAAAGGACCGTAGCGGTCTTTTCGATGTAGCCAAGGCCTTTGACAGAGTATGGCACGGGTCTCATTCACAAATTATATCTTCTAAAAGTCCCGATCGTCTCATACTTATCATACACAACTACCAACTGAGCAGACACTTCGTATTCAAACATGAAAATACACATTCGTCCAGAAGAATGATAAGAGCAGGAGTTCCTCAAGGCTCAGCGCTCTCTCCCCTTCTGTACTCCGTGTACAAATGATATACCGCGATCGTCGTCAGGCGTCCAGCTAGCGTTGTTCGCGGACGATACCGCCCTGTACCTGCGCGGCCAAACAGAGCAGAAGCATCTACCCTCTCCTCCAGATGGCCATCGAGGAGCTGGCTCGATGGTTTCAAACCTGGAGGATCGAGGTGAATGCCGAGAAATCGGCAGCAATATCGTTTATTTATAGAAAGGCAGGAGTCCAGAGTAGTCGCTCGCGGTACCCCTCCCTCCGTATCAACAACACACCTATTCCGTGGCAACATACCTACAAATATCTAGGCATCACGCTTGACGAAATCTCCACTTCCGAGACCACATCAAGCGTGTCAGAAACAACAATTTTCTACCAGTCACGCCAAGGCATGCTCGGTAGAAATAGCAAACTTCACTACGCAATAAGCGTACCCTCTACCAATGTGCATAAGGACGGTGCTGACATACGCATCTCAGTGTTTGCTCACCGCTCCGAACAGACTCAAAAACTACAAGTCCTGCAGAATAAATTCTGCAGAACCGCCACCAATGCACATTGGTGCGTCAAAACCAGTCCTTCACGGGACTTAGATTTACCATCAATCCGTAAATACGCGAAAGACGCTCCGAGCGTTTTTCTCAATCGCGGAATCGCACCCGAATCCGCTACTCTCAGCAGCAGCCTCTACGAGGCGCCACCTCCTATCACTTTATCCGTAGGCCACGGAATATTATCACCGATCCGCCTGACGATTTCACAGTCGAAGTCAGGCTCGAGAATCTAAATAAACAAAATGACGATTGAATAGTCATTAGTTTATTCTAGATTTTACGATTGACCTAGATCTTAGGTCATCTATCGCGCTCGGACCACTCCCGGTCTGGATAACAAAATGGACCAACCCGTGCTGGTGTTCCAGTGACTTCCTATGCCGAGGGATCTCGAGTCCCCATTAACAGAATCACGCGCCGTCAACACCCGTGTGTGTTGTCCGGCCGCTAAAGGTGAAGCTGAACAGAATACCAGCTAACAGCATCGCCAGACCAATTATGCTTTCTTCAGGGAATTTTTTGTGGGTTTCAGTCCACTACCCACGCGTACGGGCGCGGGGTGTGCAGGATGACATTTTTACCCCCTCCTCGTCGCTGGGAAAACAAAAAAAGGATTACAAGGTACTCTTTTTCAAAAAAATCCGGACTATAGAGGGTCTTAGGCTGTATTCTATAATCCGACAAATTCAATAGTCCGATACTGCCCTGCAAAACGTTTGTCGGATTACCGGCGGTCCACAGTATTCCTAATAATTTATTGTCAAAAAAGCAGAATCGTTTTTTTAAAAGGAATACGATTTATTTATACCTACTTTTGTTTAAAAATACGGGTACATTTTTCCCAGTGCTGACACACGAGTGATCCTATAAGGGTTTCGTTTCCTCATTTAAGGTGCGGAACACCAAGAAATGAACATTTAAAATGTGATGCTGCAATTAGTTCTGAAATTTTTACATTCTGACTATTACCCTCGCTATCGGTGGCGCTTATATTTAAAATTAATAAATTATTTAAATGTTTCAAAACATATCCCCTTAATTGAAACGATATTTTCGGAAAAAGTCGTAAGCATTGATATAAGAAACATGTTGTGGAGCTAACGCACAATTAAAACAGCCACTGTAGTGCAAAAAAGAGGATGCGCTTAGTGTAATAGTTCACGCGGGAGCGCTGAGCCGGATAGAGCCGACAAGACCCGAATGTACCCGAATGGCAGTGCGCGTCGCGCCAATTGAACATCTTCACCCACGACTAAACGCTCCAGCAGATGTTTAACATCAAACAATTGTTTATAACCTTCCCCATTACACTGACAGTCTAACACACAAATTCTTTTTAAATCGAACTGGTAGTTCCTGAGATTAGCACATTCAAGCACACAAGCTAGTACTTGAAACTTACAATATTAATACCCATATACACGATCTTTGAACGAGTCTCATAAGAGCAAGGATGTGGACATCCTTGTAGGTTCATGCCTGTTAGTCGTGTGGCCACCCACTAACTAACCCCAGCGGGACAACTAAATGGTTGTTTGTGGATATGTATGATGATAACATCACAGCTAAGTAGGATTTACAAGTCAAGAGGTAATAGTCGACAAACTTACAAACTGTACATGGCGAACTAAAGAGCGAATTTTCATACATATTCCATTAAAAATCGCTTTGACCAATTTCTTAAACCATGAACTTAACTGATGTGTTCATACTCCTAGAATTAAACAAAATGCCCTCTCCTAAGTCCGCGTATTGTGCCGGGAAACTACGCCATTCAATAATGTACGTGGCCCAAACCGCACTTAGCCAATTTTTATTTTATTCACTAACTCTATCATTTTGGAGTGGAATAACAACAAATTGTCACTTGAACTTCGAAATTTTAAAATTTTCTAGCCCGAATATGGAGGTTTATTAAGCAAAGTAATCTTTGGCCAGAAGGAGTAAGCTACAGGACCGCACATTTGCAATCTGTGTACTCCGCGTAATTCTTGAACTTATAGTGGGGCATGTTAACTTATCAGAGGAACACACTCTCTCACATTCGCTTCATAAGTATGCGCTACGTGACCTACACGACAGACGAGCGGCTAAAATGTTACAGAATTATACAATTTACTGTATGTTTGCCGAGCTCCTGTGCGTCCCAAAAAATTACTTGTGTGTTTGTTGACTTCGTCAAGTTTTTAAAAACGAGGAATTACTTCTTAAAATAAATTTAAAACGAATTCTTCAAAATCACAAAACAGTAAACATCCAAGCATTTAACTATATTCCATAAGTAATATAATATTAGTTATACGGATTTTTATAATACTTCCTTAGATATCGCTATCGGTAATGGGGGGGGGGGGTAAGGTGCGCCATTTTTAAAAATCAAAGATAGTATTAAAAATTATTTACTATTTATTCGATTTTAATTTAAGAGTTAATGCCAATCCCCGTGTAACTAATTTATCCATTATCAGTAATATGAAAATCGACTCTCGTCTTTCACAGTTTACAAGTGGGTATGTTATTATTGGCTATGCGCACGGCGGCAGCCCCAGCTGCTGTCCGCAATCGCCTGGGATTAAGTATATCAAATAGTTTGTTTTCCATAGAAAAGTAAGGCTTGCATTTACTTAAGTATTATCGAATTAGATGACGCTGTGTAAAGGATTTATGATATTTATTTTATATATTGAATACGTTAATTATTAACTATTGCACAACGCGTGAGAATATACACCAACCATTTGTGCCGTTATTTTTACAATTCATAACACAACAACAGTTATAATGACCTACTCGTATTTCAAAATACAAATCGCTCGAAATGTAAAAGTAATTTTGATAGACTTTCCCAGATTGGTACAGTTTTCTACCACTGCATGCGCTGTGTTCGCTTTATTGCGCCTGTCATGCCCTTTACACACAGCGAATAACGTGCGGTGTTAAACCGATTCAGTGAAAAACGTAGGAAGCTAAAGCTTGTTTATGCCTATTAAATTATGAGAAGAAATACAAATATATATGCATTTGTAAGAAATATAAATTTTTTATATATTTCTATTTTCCCTTTTACGTATATATTTTTTCCCACGACAAAAAGTCCTTTCCCTTAAATACTATAAACATCTTGCCAAACTTTATCTAAAATCGTTTAAAAGTGACAGACAGACAATCTTGCCAATTTTTTTTCATCCAAGCATTTAACTATATTTTATAAGTAATATAATATTAGTTATACTGGTCACGACTTTTAATATTATTTAATACGGTATGGAGCTATACGCGCGTAGTAGGAGTACGGATGAAAGAGGTTTTAATATTTAATCATTATAATATATTTGAAATTCGATTTTTTAGAGATATTTTTTAATGATTTTCGGTTCCATTTATTTCGATCTTTTAATTTTTTTTAAACTACGTATATTCAATATTGAGTTTCATTAAACTGAATATTGAATTGATATCATTACATACTTCACAAAATAGTATAACATATTCAGCATCGGCTACCCCGTCTCTTCCACTATCGTACATCCAAAATCTTCTTCGCAAATACTCCAAACGCTCTTCGTGAACACGAACAATGCAGAAACATCAGAGCGGAGTACATAAAAGTCAAAAGAAAATCCGAGTCGCGCAACGTAAGAAGCGGTCGGCGTAGAAACGGAATCGTTTGCGGCAATCGTCGGGAAAAAGCGGGCGCGCGCGCGACACTTCCGGGGCACTTTGACCGCTCGCTCGTGAGACGCCGCCCGGCCCGCCCGACCCGCGGCCGACCGCCCGCGGAATAGAAATGCGAGCGCGGGCCGCGCGAGAAACTGCCGTGCCCGATGCGTCCTCGGACGGTTCCTGTAAATCTGACCGTGTCGATAGTTGAGCTCGGTCGAGTCTCGATTTAAGTCGGCCGTGAGTAATGTCGAGTGCGGCTTCGGCGTACGATTAGGTAAATTTTTTGTCACGAAAAATAATACGTGTCCCGCTTTACGTCGCCAGGAAGAGAAGGGCGAAAAAATGAATCAGCGAAATTGTTGGAAATTGTAATTGACGTTTGTCAGTGAAGCGAGTTAATGTAAATAAGATTGCAAATCAATCTGCTCATCGCTCTAGGTATGGGTAAGATATAAGTCTGCGGCTATAACTCCACCCCTATGGACATATAACGTATTGTTTTATCTTTCATGTCGTGAGATCACTCTATCGATGTATTTCAATTATAGTCGGTTTCTGAAACTCAATTTCAGTACCACCAATCTGTTCTGATCTTAATTTCTTTTTTAACCACATCTTGTTCTCGATTCTATTAACAACAAAGCTCTCGATTCCGTTCGTCATCACAATCCTGACCATTTTCTCTTATTTTATGAAAAGTGATTTGTGTTAATTGATAATATTATTTTATGTATAACACGTGACAAGCTTCGCTTCATAGGTAATCCTTCAATCGTTAGATATTGACAAACCCGTCGAATGTTTACGACTGCCTAATTATTTTCTTAACTCCTCTTTTAACATTTGAATGCATTTTTTTTGTGAATATCA